>CM066922.1:19780098-20136406 GCA_033964015.1 Scolanthus callimorphus
AGTATGACCAAAATTGCATCCTTCCTATAAATCTACTATGTTGTACTATAAGGCATTGAAAACATCTTCCCCAAATTTTGGTTGATAACATTAACTCTTTAGTCCTTTTTTCTGCCGCCGAAAACACCAAAATACGGTCACACGGCCGCCATCTTGGAGTCGCCATTAAAATCGGCTGTTCCTACTACCTGGTTACCAAGTCAGAGGCCAGGCTACATTTTGTGACGTATTTTTATCCCCCATCCATTGCCGGGACAACAAAAATCTCAAAATCTAACGGTTAATATATTACACACGAACGTGACCGTCGCATCTTTTTTTTTCCTGTAGCAAAGCTCAGTCATTCCACCTGCAGATCTATTGTTATGAACTTTTGTTACCATTCCGTAAGATGAATTTCGTAAAACAAACATTAAAACATGAAGAAATCAGGCAACAAAAGTCTGGATTTTTATGTAAATGTTCAGCTGTTGACAAAAATTGTTCACGCGCGCGCTGCTGACGAAGATCACGCCACTTTCAACAGAGCGCGCGCTCAGCTCTGTTTTGCAAAAACAATGTTGCTGAAAACTGAATAAAATATTTAAGCAATTTCTGATTGCCCTTCGCTTTGATTTTCAACGGAGCTGTCTGACATTGTTGAAGAACAAATTGTGCTGAACTGATTTAAGCAAATAAACAATTAACAGATGTGAAAAAGTCAGCAACAAAATTATAAAAACAAGGTCGCCCATTTCTCCTCAAAAACATGCAAAAAGATCGAGAACAACCTCATTTCTTGAAACTTCACTCATAATGTTCAGTGTGCTCCAAAATGAGCCGTATCAATAACGAATAAGAGGCCTGGATGCTCAGGGGGGATAAAAGTGCGTCACGATTCAAAACGAGCTGCTATAACCGCTGTCATTTTTAATTACAGGCTCGTATTTTGGAACATAAAATTTTAATGGCGGACGAAAAAACCGTACTTTTCGCAGACGTTTTTCGTTGTATTCCGGGCGGAATTTTTCTCTAAAATCCACTCAGCAAGAATGTACTGTGGAAAATTAAAGTACTAGGCCGGAAAAAATGGTAAAAAAAAGAAGTCAAATTTTGGTCATACTAGCACTTTAAACGATAACGACTTTTTTGTCATTTACAAAGCGAGTCTTGGTCAAGCCCCGGTGTAATCCTCGATCACATTAGGACAATTCCTGGTGCATATTGGAAGATCGAACGCGACTGATTTTATAACAAAGTTTATTGACTTCGATTTGTTACATATGAGGCGTTGATGATTCGGTGTTATAGACGATTAGACGATGAGACGGTTCGAAACTGCAATGAAATGTTACAAATCTGCGCTATAGCAAATCACACACAATCAAACAAATAATCAAGAGAATACAATGTAAATAGTTCTAAGCGCGTTTGCAGGTCACTCCACATAGTTTGCTCCCGATAGCAAACACGAAGAAATAGGGCAGAGTCACATGCATACGCATTACATAAATGTGGATAATAACATTGGGCTATAATAGAGCCTACACTTGGCATAATGATTGCTCATCCGGCGTAATAACGAAAGTAACCTATAAGAATTCTAAAATGTTGTTGAATGCACATAACAGGATTAACTTTGTACTAAATCTCTGGTAACAAGTCTGCTTGCGTTGAATACAAAGGCACGCTAACTCGTGATAATTGGTCACGGAAAACTTGCTAGTTAAATGAAGTCTTATTATTGCAACGCTTATTGAAACGTAAACTACGTAGAAACAGGTTAGACACTTACTTTGTCTACGCAGCACCAGTAGAATAGATAGATGTTGAATTGGTAGAATAAAATAGATATGGTTGAAGATTTACAGTGGTGTGTCCACTAAGATTGAATGCTAAAGACTAACTAACTCATCAAGGTCTGTCAAAACATTTGAGAAGAGTTCCTGTCATGTCAAATCACGATAGTGCGCTAATCTATTTACTTAATTAAATGGTTACAAAATAGCTATAACATGCTGCTTATATAAAAACAATTTCAAATCCAACATTCCGGCCCCTTAAATGCGTACTAGAGGCAGCATTTATAATCAAGTATATATAGGTAGGGATTGAAATTTTGGACTAAATAAGATACAATAAATGATGATGATTATATAAATGTTCGTATAGACTATCAATGTTCATGGTGGATTATTCTACTTATCGTTTGCGGATCCACTTGACGCCTCCAAGAGGACAATCTTATCAATGGGTCGAACTAGAGTGGACGCTCTAGTCTTCAGCTTCACGCTGCGGACAAGGCCGTCTCGGCGGTTGACGTACACCTCCAAGATACGCGCTAGCGGCCACGAGCTTCGCGGAGTCTTCTCGTCGACCACCAGTACTATGTCGCCCACCTGGAAGTTTCTGTGCAGCTTGTTCCACTTCTGCCGCTGCTGGAGTAGAGGAAGTTATTCCCGTATCCAGCGGCGCCAGAACACATCAGTGAGGTATTGAACTTGCCGCCATCGTCGCTGAATGTAATTGTCGTGCTT
The DNA here is from genome assembly GCA_033964015.1 of Scolanthus callimorphus. Taxonomy (NCBI): domain Eukaryota; kingdom Metazoa; phylum Cnidaria; class Anthozoa; order Actiniaria; family Edwardsiidae; genus Scolanthus; species Scolanthus callimorphus. Next base: position 19,782,615 of record CM066922.1, read on the forward strand.
GTCGAAGATTCCTGGCGGGACGGTGGGTCCTGCGTGGAGGAGCAGTAAGTGGTTGGGTGTCAGAGGCTCCATGTCGCGTGGGTCGTCAGAAAGTTTCGTAATGGGTCTGCTGTTTAGGATGGACTCTACTTCACACATGAACGTGTGCAAACCTTCATCATCAAGTGTCTGCTCTCTGATGACAGCCTTCATGACCTTCCTTGTGGTTCGAATGCAACGTTCCCAGACCCCTCCATGGTGGGACCCGGCAGGTGGGTTAAAGATCCATTGTATGTTATTCTGCAGTAGGTAATTGTGAATCTGAGCCTGGTTCCACCCTCTTATGGCCTCGTTGAGCTCTTTCTCTCCTTTCACGAAATTACCTCCATTGTCCGATCGCATCTCAATCGGTTTTCCTCTCCTTGCGATAAATCTCCGCATGCTGTTTATGAAGGAATCCGTGTCTAATGTGTGCGCCACTTCAATGTGAACTGCGCGCGTTGTCAAGCACGTAAACAAAACGCCATACCTCTTGACGTTGGCCCGTCCACGACGTGTCTCGAATGGTCCAAAGCAATCTACTCCACAGAACGAGAATGGCGGCTTAGATGGTGTTACCCGATCTACTGGTAGGCTGGCCATCTTCTGTTGTGCCGTAGGAGCTTGTCTTTTCTTGCAGCTAATACAAGCATTAAGTACACTGCGCACCGCTCTTCTTGCACTGATGATCCAAAACTTCTCTCTCACAAGTGAGAGTGTGTATTCCAGTCCAGAGTGACCAGATAGGTGATGGTAGTGTCGAGTGATTAGGCTTACTATGTGGTGCCCCTTTGGTAGCACAACTGGATGTCGTTTCTCGATGTCGATTGGTGCTTGGTGAAGTCGACCTCCTACACGTATAAGGCCGTCGACTAATATTGGATCGAGTTTGTAGATATGACTACACTTCTGGACAGCGGACTTCTTGTGCATCTCGCTTTGGGGGCTGGTTAGACTTAGGTTTCGAAGCTCGTCACTGAAGGAACATTTCTGCACGTGTTTCAGTATAGCTTTCTCGGCATTCTGTATCTCAGCTACTTCGATAGGATCGAGCTCACTGATAGCTTGGAAGATGAATTGCTCTCCCGTTTTGCGTTTTGCTACTGCTTGTTGCAATTTTGCCTTGTACCGTAACATCCAAGCAGTAATCTTTCGTAGTCGATTCCAAGATGAGAATCTCTCAAACATTTTCGTTATTGGGTCGGTTTGGGCGTCGGCGACGAAAACTTTTACCTCTTTCTTCACCTCAGGATCGTCATCTGCGATGGGACCGAAATCCTTTGGTTGTTGCGGCCATGTTTCTGGTTCTTGGCGCAGGAATTCCGGACCACTTGTCCAGCGCTGATCGTGGATAAAGGCATCAACCGATAGGCCTCGCGACGCTTCGTCTGCGGGATTGGACGCTGTACCGATGTAGCGCCACTGATTTTCGTCAGACTGACTTAGTATCTTAGCAACACGGTTGGCTACGAAGACTTGGTATCGTCTATCCTTGTTGGATATATAGCGTAGGACGCACGTGCTGTCTGTCCAGAAAGTTGATTCGTCAAGGGGGAACTTGATTTCTTGTTTTATCATAGCATCGAGCCTTGTCGCCAGCACGGCTGCCGCCAACTCCAACCTGGGAATGGTCACGTGTTTCAGGGGGGCGAGCCTAGACTTGGACATTACGAGTGCGCATGCTACTTCTCCTGTGTTGCTCACCAAGCGGAGATACGAGACCGCGCCGTAGCCGAGCTCAGACGCATCAGAGAAGTGGTGTAGGCTGTAAGATGTAATGGATCTCATACCGTTTGGCTTAAAGCAGCGCTTGATGTCAAAGTCTTCTAGCTTTGGGAGGTCGTTTAGCCAGTCATGCCACTCCTTCCGCTGGATCTCCGGAATCGGGTCGTCCCACTTGAGATTTTTCCGGCACAGCTCTTGTAAAAGAATTTTCGCGGGAAGGATTACTGGGCTGACGAAGCCTAGAGGATCATATACGGAACTCACAATTGATAGGATGCCACGTCTTGTTGCAGGTTTATCCTTGATGGATATCTTAAATCCGAATACGTCATCTTGCACATTCCACTGTATCCCGAGTGCGCGCTCAGTTAAATTCTCGTCAAAGTCGAGGTTCTTTACGGCTGCCGCACGCTCTGATTCTGGTACAGACTTCAAGACAGTTTTGTCATTTGAAAGCCATTTTGTCAAGCGAAAGCCACCTCGGGACAGAAGCTCTCGGAGTTGAGAAGACAAGCGGATTGCTTGGTCGGTTGTCGATACAGATTTAAGGCAGTCGTCTACATAAAAATTGGATAAGACTGTATCCGATGTGATCTTGTCGAAATCTTGCGCATTATCTATTGCCGTTTTTCTAAGTGCAAAGTTCGCGCAACTAGGTGATGAAGTTGCGCCGAATAAGTGCACGCACATCTGGTACTCAGCTGGGGGCTCGTTTAAATCTTCACCTGGCCACCACAGGAATCTTAGGTAATTCCTATCTGCAGGCCGGACTCGAACCTGATGAAACATGCCTTCTATGTCCGCCATCAGTGCCACGGGCTCTTCTCTAAAACGGGTTAATACGCCCACAAGCGAATTGGTGAGGTCCGGCCCCTGTAGAAGCTGGTCATTGAGCGAGGTTCCGCGCCACTTGGCTGAGCAGTCCCAGACGACGCGAGTTTTGTTAGGTTTGTTTGGATTCCAGACGTTGTGATGAGGTAGGTAGAAGACTGGGGAACATCCAAGTTCTGTTGGGGTATTTGCCTCGAGTGACCTTTAGAGACCAAATCATCGATGAATTTCTTATAGCCTTGGAGCTGGTTTTCATCTTTCTGTAGCTTTCTCTTTAGAAGTCGCAGACGGTGCTCAGCTAAAGTCCTGTTATTTTCCAAGTCGGGCGGGGGATCTTTCCACGGTAGGGCTAACTCGTAGTGGCCATTCTCTAACTTCACCGTCGCTTGCATAATCTCCAAAGCCCGTCTGTCGTTTCGTGACATTGCGACTTGTCCGTTTTGCTCTGCATCATTAAACTCTAAATTGCAGAATCGCTCAACCTGTTGAGCGAGTTCAGTGTCCGATCGAATAACATTTGACGTCCGAGCAGTCCTTTCCGCCCTTCGACCCAGGGGACCATTGATCGTCCACCCAAGGGGAGTGCGTGTGGCGTATGGGCTTCCATGAGTTCCAAGTCTGATTTCTTGAGGCTTGAGTGCGTCGGGCACATCGCTGCCAATAAGTAGTCCAACTTCAGCGTCGATAGCACTTAGTCGAATATCTCGCAAATGTGGCCAGCGTTCTATGTCCCCTTGAGTTGCACTGTCTGTACTCGTCACTGGTAAGGATGGTACTGAGAAGACTGACGGCAGATCAACTTGACTCTCTTCCTTAAGGTCAAAGACTTCTAGACTTACAACAGAGGTTTGTATTGGAGCGTTCTTGTTGAGGGTGGTAAGCGACAAATTTGTAAGCGTTCCTTGTATTCCTAGCCTCTTTAAAAGGCCTTGGGTACAAAAGGTAGTATTAGATCCATTGTCCAAAAATGCGTATGTTTCCACTACCTCAGTTCCTTCGGGTGCCTTCACGAGCACTGGAACAATAGCAAGCCCTGTTACTGGGGCGCCTTCAGCTCTAGACGACATGCTCACAAACCCATTTCTTACTTCTGAAGCCGTGCTACTAGTATCGGACGCTTCAGTTTGATTAGAATGTGTAGCATTTGAGTTTCCTTGTTGGTTTTGCGGTGTTGGATTATTAGCTTGACTTCCTCTGGGGGGTAGGATTGGGTGCAAGAAGGTTGAGTGTTTGGTGGAACATCCTTCGACTTTACAAAAACTATCCTTCTGGCAGCTATGTGCAAAATGTCCGGGAAAAAGACAATTATTGCACAACCTTTGCTCTTTGACAAATTTTTGCCTATTTTCCACTGATTGTTTGCGAAATTTATCGCAGCGGATTAGCCAGTGACCGTTGTTACAAAGCGGACACTTTGGCTTAGGTTTGTCCGGTTCTTGCTTGGTGATATTACCTTCCGATTGGGCGTTACCTTGTATTCCATAATTGGCCGCCCTTTGCTGTCTGATATTGAGCTGTTTGTTAGGTGTGGGTGGCGCTTGCTTCGCTTTAGGTGGCTCTATTTTGCCAAAAATGGGATGACTAGCTGCCCTGGCCTTCTGACTGACGAATTTTGTAATGTCTTCTATTGTGACATCTCTACTCTCCCTTTCGATGATGCCATCTACCACCTCACGCCATCTTAGCTTCAGACCATAGGGGAGTCGACCAACAATCTTCTGTAGGTTGTCCTGACTGTCCAGTTTGGTAAGACAGCCAATTTCCTTGAGCGTGTTCGTGCAACTAGTCAGACTGGTGGAGAATCGTTGTAGGGCAGAGCTATCTTCCGCTTTGATAAGAGGTCCATCCGTGAGCTTTGCACCAGGGCCGTGGCGATCCGGTAATCTTGACCGAACCGTTCCTTTAATAGGCGCCTGGCCTGAGGGTAACCGTCCTCTTCTCCCATGGATAGACAGCTGCGCATTAGTTCCTGCACATGTCCCGATGTGTGCTGGACTAAGTAAAAGAGGCGTGCGCTCTTGCTGGGAGTTTTCTTCTCTATCAATAGCTCGAACGCTCTGATGAAGTTGGTATATTCCGCTGGGTCCCCGTTAAATACTTGCAGGCTTGGTTGCGGAAGTGTCAGTGACGTCACACTCTGTTGTTGTTGTTGAACGAGTTGTTGTAGGGCGTGGCTTTGGTGGCCCTGGCTTTCTATTAGCTTTGTCACCAGCTCCTCGTGCAGAGAGCAAGCGGCCTGGGTCAAGGGAGTCATCTCGTACTGCCATGCAGGAGCAGTGGGGTTTTGCTTCGATGTTGACTTTGGTTCCGTGGATAAAGGGGTGTTAAACATGTGATAGCTGTCGGTCTCTGATTGGCTGGAAACTGGGTTCATAACCGGTGAGCCTGTGGATTTCTGAACCGGTGGACTGGAAACTATTTTCCCCGGGAATCCTGTGGAGTTTTGAACGAGGGGACTGGCACCTAGTTGCACCGGGAGTCCTGTGGAGTTTTGAACAAGGGGACTGGAGTCTAGTTGCGCCGGGAATCCTGTGGACGATTTCTCATAGGGCGTAGAACTAAGCGGGACAGTTGGAGGAGGGTTATACCCGGTGTAGTTTTGACCTTCCGGGGACTAGGAACTAGATTTGTTATGGGGGAGCCTGTGGGTATTTGATTGTAGGGAGTTGAACCGAGTGGAACCTTAGCTAGATGGGCCTTAATCGCGGCGGCTTCCTCCGCCTCTGCCTTTTCGTAAGCCCTTTTCTCCGCTTCTGCGGCCGATATTTCAGTTTGGAGCTCTATCTCCACTTTTCTTTGCTGGATTTCTAGTTCCTTTGCTTGTAATGCGTGCAGGCCTTTTAGGGAGGCGGCCTTGACTTGGAGCGCAGCCTGTTTCGCCGCCGCCCTTGCCTTCGCGCTTGAGGTAGTTTTACTTGTGCGCGAGGAAATTAATGTGCCTATATTGCTTATCGAATCGTGTGCTAAGAGTTGGGTACTTAAGCCCGCCAAGACCCCTGACTCTTCAGGTAATCGATTAATACGAGATTGTAATTCCTTCTCCAGACACGCTATCGTTTCTACAACTGTTCGATAGTTTTTTGTAGAACCCTTTATATCGGTTTCGTCGGTCAATTGCGTGTGGAATGCATCATGAGCTTGTTGATAAACCCTGAAAGCCTGTCTTGCGTCATGCGCGGCCTCCTTGATGTTATTTCGTTCAACATTGGCGTTGAGTAGTTCTCTGACCCTTTTAACCTTTTTTGTGAAGTTGGCCTTCGAATAAATCCGTGCCTTTTTCAGCTTGTCAAGTTTCTCTAAGTTTACTCCGGAGGCCATTGATAAACGAGGGATGATAAATGATGAAATTAACGAGGCGATAAAGATCGATTAAGGCTAGTCACGCCAGTGGTAATTTAAACCAGATGCCTTTAGAATCTTCTGGAACAAATAGTTCGAATTCTTTCGCCTTGACAAAGGTCGTATACAAATTTCGAACGATAATGTAATCCTCGATCACATTAGGACAATTCCTGGTGCATATTGGAAGATCGAACGCGACTGATTTTATAACAAAGTTTATTGACTTCGATTTGTTACATATGAGGCGTTGATGATTCGGTGTTATAGACGATTAGACGATGAGACGGTTCGAAACTGCAATGAAATGTTACAAATCTGCGCTATAGCAAATCACACACAATCAAACAAATAATCAAGAGAATACAATGTAAATAGTTCTAAGCGCGTTTGCAGGTCACTCCACATAGTTTGCTCCGATAGCAAACACGAAGAAATAGGGCAGAGTCACATGCATACGCATTACATAAATGTGGATAATAACATTGGGCTATAATAGAGCCTACACTTGGCATAATGATTGCTCATCCGGCGTAATAACGAAAGTAACCTATAAGAATTCTAAAATGTTGTTGAATGCACATAACAGGATTAACTTTGTACTAATCTCTGGTAACAAGTCTGCTTGCGTTGAATACAAAGGCACGCTAACTCGTGATAATTGGTCACGGAAAACTTGCTAGTTAAATGAAGTCTTATTATTGCAACGCTTATTGAAACGTAAACTACGTAGAAACAGGTTAGACACTTACTTTGTCTACGCAGCACCAGTAGAATAGATAGATGTTGAATTGGTAGAATAAAATAGATATGGTTGAAGATTTACAGTGGTGTGTCCACTAAGATTGAATGCTAAAGACTAACTAACTCATCAAGGTCTGTCAAAACATTTGAGAAGAGTTCCTGTCATGTCAAATCACGATAGTGCGCTAATCTATTTACTTAATTAAATGGTTACAAAATAGCTATAACATGCTGCTTATATAAAAACAATTTCAAATCCAACACCCGGGTCAAGCATTATTGAAATGAAACTGCACTTACGGCATATAACTTGAAGTGTAAATAAACATTAAGTTTTCTGATTCATTGTTGTTATTTTGCGTAAAGTCCGTAAAGATATCAAGACTTTTTTAGGTATCAAACTACGGCTACTTTTACTCAGAGAACAATTACGATACTTTTAATAAATGTAACTTTTGTAGGTTATTTCCCCAATAAATTTCCAACTGAAGGTAATTTACAGAGAAAAACAAAGAAAAAAAAGGAGAAAAAAGAAAAAAATTCCACGGCCGCGGGTGAGTTCCGAACCCGGGTACTTGCAGTGTCACTTACAGTCTGTCTAGCGCCTTAGGCAACTGCGCCATCGACGCTTATCAGTAAATGTCATTGATTAAAATGCTAGATATACAGAAATCCGTATAGAATGCGCGAGCAGGATGCGCAGTAACATTAGTAGGCACCGTCCTTAACAAACTTTAATAACAGTGAAAACTTAATTGATAAGGTTACTGTCTATTAACAACTCTTTTTTAACTACAATTCAAGACATAATTATTATTGTTCCAAAAAATGATGCACATCTATTATAAATGGAAGTATCTCTTCCTTTATTGATTTTAATAATAATAATAATAATAATATACTTTATTAAGGTCTCTAGTTTTTCTAGCTTGACATGTATACCAAGCTAATCGGGTAGACAACAAAAAGAGAAGAAAAAAAATCTAAGAATGATCACACTTCCCTGGAATGATATACCCTATATACATTATCCCTTTATACATTAAACATATGATTTACACAATTCCACCCTAAAAGGCCTTTATTGGGAAGGTTAATAGTGTCCTTGGTAGATACTATCTTATGGATAACACAAATGGAAATTCCAGAGGGGTGGCAGGTTTATATCTCAAATCCCTTCCATGGGAGGGGTATGGATAATTTCTGGAATCATGCATTAGAACACCCAATAGTAACATAAAGTATTTACAATCCCATTGCAGGAATCTCTCAAAACATTAGACATCCCTTTCCAAAGGAATAGAAGGAGATGGAAGCCCAGGGGTATTTGCAGTGATGTGGTGAATTAGCCAAAAATCTGTGGTTATGCAGTATTCTAGAACCCTGCGGTTTGCAGAATTTTTGGTGATTTTTTTGCAGCGATGAGGTCATTCCAGAGATTTTGTGTGGCATTCAAGTTTTGGAAAAACCCCAAGTCCCCCTGCCAAGAACCTTGAACTAAAATTCAAGCTGACCTAAGTACCGTCAAAAACATATTTTTTTATTGAAAACAATCTTTGGTTGCCTTGAGGGGATTATCAAAATCTAAAGTATTCAATGCTCTATAGGTACTTTATCAGATTTTAGGCAAAGGCAGCTTTTTTACATTTTTGTCAGCTATGCTAACCCTAATGACTTTGTAGCATAGTCTTTTCAATGAAATTTCAACATCAGGAATTGAATAGACCTCGATTTCAAGCACCTCTTCATTTTTCTTGACAACAGCAAGTTCTGATTTTGATCTTCCATAAATCATTGAATATTCTATACTGCCATCATCAAATGATGCACCACTAGAAAGGTCAATATCCATGAGGATGTTGAGAGTTGAAGTGTCCAAAATTAGGATCCCTCTCAAATCCTCATATTCACCTGGGCTCCACAAAACAGGAAAGCAATCTCCACTATGGAAGAATTCCACAGAGGAATATGAGCCATAAATGACCTTTTGGGGAAAACAGACATCTCTATGTTCTATGCTTCCAAATTTGGCGAGGACTGTGCCTGTTTTAACATCGACAGTGATCAAACGTCCATTGTAATCATGGGCATCATTCAGAGTACAGCTGTAGAAATTCAAAACTATTTCCCTGTTGGAAAATGCTCTGAATGCTATGCACATTGCTGATGGAGAAATCAATTCAGGCTCAAAGGATATAGCAATATCCTCTGTGTCGAAGCTATCCAACTGTATGACTTTGATTGTTAGTTTACAAGGAGTTTCATCAACAGAAGGTTTAGCAGTGAATACAGCAGTAGACAAGTCATCTGAAATAGCTCCAGCTACATCACTATAATCGGCCCCTCCAAAGCACCCTTGGAATTCGTATTTCTTCGCTCCCCAACGTGCTATTGCTATTGCTGTCTTTTTACGGCAGTCAATGAGAATTATATGACCATCCTCTGTGATGCCAAGGTACTTTAAGTCTTTCAGAGAAGACTGCACAACAACTGATACCCTCGGAACTTCCGGCTTGTCTGTTTGGGTCTGGCCAACCGCTCCTTGTGGCAAATCCTCCTCAAGAGGTGCGCTATCTTCTTTGTCCGAATACGGAAAGGGCAATAATGCTTTTTTATTGGATCGTTTCCAGTCAAATTTATACATGTCTGACTTTCTCTTATCGTGTCTATGGAACTCAAAAAGGTTGTTGTTGCCGCTAACCGTGTAATAAATCGCCCCGAATTCATCACCAAACATGCACTGTTGACCCGAAACGTCTCGCGAAGACAAATACGATTTGTACGCTTCCTGATTAGGAAATCTTCTGAGAAATCGCAAATTGTCGACGTCCTTGCTGTCAAAGGATTTCACTTGTTTTTTGTCTTTGAGCCATTTGTCGAGATTTTTCCTGTACAAGAGGAAATTACTTGCAGAAGCTGTTACCGAGGCCATATTCAGTTCCTTCCCGAGGTGAAATGGACTGTAAAAAACTGTACTCGAAATGCATCATGGGCAATTCCACAAACGTTTACCGGTCCTCCTGTGGAAATCTAACCAAACAAGACTACTTACCGTCGTTAATCCGTCATGCTTAACCGTTGTAACCGAAGACTATTTAACCATTATCCTGCGAGATTGCGCAGAATATCGTCTGATACTTAGCCGACGAGGGACGAAGTCCCGAGTTGGCTAAAATCAGACGATATTCTGCAAAATCGAGCAGGATAATGGTTTTATTATTCAGCACATCGATAGCACAAAAACCCCCGAAAAAAATGACTTTTGTGTATTATTTACGAGCTCAAAACATCATATTTTCCTCAGAGACGGATATCGCAGGATAGCTGTCATGTACAGAAGACAGCTATTGGCGTTCCAATGACCATATTTGGGCAGTGCATCGATGTGCTGAATAATAAAAATGATAATTGTGTGACTGTCATGATTGTCACACAATGCATAGGAATGGGTAATGCATAGGAATGGGTAAAAGTGAACAATATCATTCCTGAGAATTTTTTTATTATAATTCCCGATTAATATTTATGGTGAGTATACTGAGGAGATGTCAACTCTTTGCATCTCTGCATTTAATTGCGTCGTTCCAGAAAATATCCATCCCCCCTCCACCCCGCACTGGGGGGGGGGGGGGGGGGGGTAATTTACCTGATATTTCCCTTGTCTTGTCACAGGGGACCCAAGATTGCAAACTGAACAGCCGTTGCTGAATTTGGATTTGCAGTATTTGTACAGCGGTCCGAAGCGAGCCTGGGGAGAGTTTAATCAGCGACCGTTTGATCAGTCTGTCTAGTCTGCCTAGCTCTATTAGCTTGTCAGTTATTTTCTAGGCAGCATCACATCCAACGCATGTTTTTAGTTTTTCATTCTGTATATAATGTTCAGTGTTGATATGTAAATAAAGAAATTTGTTGTTGTTGTTTGTTGTTAGTCTGTTCAGTTTGAAATCTTCACGGAGAAAATGGCAGCCGATAGACCTGCTTTACCGATTTAATCGATGCTTGTTGGGATCAGTAAAGAATCTACGAGAACTTGGCTGCTTTTGGAATGTAGGTACATCATCAGAGAGCAGTTTTAGGCTGATTGTTCAGCGATCGAATTCAATTTTTGTGAAAATAATAGTGTTCGAATGAGGGTTGTTTTTGGTGATTTTTCCGGTTCGAGTGCTCCCTTGTTGATTTTTAGTGTATAGGAAGGTGAAGTTAACCAATTTGTTTCAAACTCCACAGGGGCAATGAAGACAAATACCTCTGCCAGGTGAGTTTCGTGGATTATTATTAACAATTTCGTACAAATTTTCGAGTCACAAAATATGAGGGTATGGATATTTTCTTGAACCACACATTTTGCAGGAAATTGACACATTTTAGCTTTCAGCCATCTCCTGCATTAAGTTGAAATGGGCTGCATTTAGTAGAAAGACTATAGTTTTTGCGGAGATATTTCACAGAACAAGGTCATTTAGGGGTAAACAAATACCCCATCTCCTGTATTTTAAAAGTCAAAGGTTGGCCTCTCTGGTACTGTAAGACTAAATGTTAGCAGGTAAACCTTTTTTCAGGTGCACATTTTATCAGGATTTTGGCCACTGAGAAATATTGTAATTCGCAGGAGTGAAAAATTTTGAAAATGCTGACTATCACGAAATTCATCAAAGTGAAAAATTTTCACAAAAAGTTTATGCAACAAACAGAATAGTACATGGGTGCTTGGAGATATGAAATTTATTGATGTGTTCAAATTTGATGTCTCACTCGTTCGCTGTGCTCACTGTGATTTAACACTCAAATATAAATTCCATATTCCATATATATCTACTTTAAACCTCCAAGTACTTTTGAAGTTTTTTAGGCAAAGGTAGTTTTGATATGTTTGTGGGAGATACATAAAGCCTAATGACCTTATAGCATAGTCTCTTTAGTGACAAGTCAAACTCAGGCATGGAATATACTTCTATCTCATATATGCCTTTGTTTTGCTTGAAAAGAGCAAGTTCTGATTTTGACTTGGAACAAAGAAGTGAATATGGTATACTGTTTTCTTCAAAAAGGCCATTAAAAGGGATCTCTAGGAGAATGTCCAGAGTCGAGGTGTCCAAAATAAGGAATCCGCATAACTCCGACTCCTCCTCATCCTCCTCAACCCAGCAAACTGGGAAACAGCATCCACCATTGAAGAACTCCACTGAGGAATAAGAAATACCATGAAAGACCTTGGTCGGAAAGTGGACATTTCCTTTGCCTCGACTATAAAATGTTTCAATTATTTGTCCAGTTGTGATGTCAGCTGTGATTAAGCGACCATTACAGTCGAAAGCATCGTCAGGAGTACAACAGTAGAAATTCATAATTATTTCTCTGTTGGTAAAAGGCTTAAACATCATCCCCACTGCTGATAGAGTACTCAAATTGGGCCCAAAGATTATAGCTCCTTCCTCTGTCTTGTGTGTATCAAAGTGAATGATATTGATTGGCAGCTTAAAAGTGGTATCGTCATCTGAAAGATTTGCTGTGAATACAGCTGTTGACAAGTCATCCGATATCCCCCCAGCTACATTTGTATATAAATCTGACCCGAAACAACCCTGTAATTTGCACTTCTTACCACGCCAACGAGATACTACTGTGGCACTATGTTTGCGACAGTCTATGAGAATTATATACCCTTCACTTGTAATGCCAAGATATTTGAAATCTTTGAGAGAAGACTTCACAATTTCTGATAGATAACCTATATCTTCATACCTCAGAGCTAGTTCGGTATTTCTCTGGGTGGGACCCCCTTGTTCTTCACTAGGAGGCAATGGTTGCAATACTCTTTTTGTTAGACCCTTCCCAGTCAATTTTGTACACGAATGGCTTTTCCTGGTCGTGCCGATGAAACTGAAATAATCCGTTATTGTCGCCATAAGCTCTGTAAGAAATCGCCCCAAGTTCTTCGCCAAAGATACAGGGGCTGCAGGGAACATCGATTGGGCTCAAATACGTCTTCAATGCTTCAAAGTCGGCGAATCGTCCCAGAAATCGTAGATTTTCAATATCTTTACTATCAAATAATTTCATCCGGTGTTCGTCTTTTAGCCAATCGTCGAGATTCTTTCTATACAAGAGGAAACTACTTGCGGAAGCCATGCTACCCTGCGAGTAGTAGTTTCCTCGAACCCAGAGCTCCCCTGCTCGTAATCTCGCGGGGGCATTCTCGTACCCAGAGCTCTGGTGACAGCCACTGACGCATGCGCGGGAATTAACACAGAGCCGCTGGTCCAACGCTCAAAATCAGCCAATCAGCGACGGCCCTCAAATGGATGTCCCCAGAGCCTCCCCTGCGAGCAGACGAGCCGGGGAGTTCTGGGTACGAGAATGTACTCTAGCTCTCTGAGGCCGACGGCGAGCAATAAAAAACGCTTGTTGGACCGGTAGCTCTCTATCTTTAGCTACAGCCTCCTCCAGCTGATCTGGGAAAAAATATTAGCCAATCAGAATCGAGGGAGTTTGAAAAACTGGGTTATCACCCTTGGTAACCTGGCCTGCAAGATGGTGGGACTCAGAATTCGAAGGGGAATCAGTTTTTCGCTTATTGAGTTTCTTTTTTTACTGTTTTCTGCCGTCTGAGCGACTTCATTTCGTATGCTGTGGATCTCGAAAAGGCCCGAATGAGTCACAGGACTTTTGCGTGATGCCACGCTGCAAATTTCTGTTGTTGTCTTCAAAAAACAGCTCGAGATTGGATGTCGAGATTGGCAGGGAGAACTTCCGAGTGACTTTGTGTACAAAACAATGTTAAACCAGAAGAGCAATAAGCTCTGGAAATGATCTTCGATGATCCGAGGAGACTTTGAGATTGTTATTGGTATCATGATCAGCCTCAAGGAGTGGTGCTGCAGTGCTTGAACCGTTATTTCTCAGTGCGTCCAGCCGAACTTCTGAGCCAAGGCTACTACGCCTATACTTACTGACTACAATGTAAGTTTTCTTTTAAAAAGGACATTTCGAAATGTCTGTCTCGAAGAGCGGAATATTTCTTCGAATATGTTGTCTGTAGCAACCAGGGTTAACTTTGGTTGGAGTCTGCGAGTAGAGGCTAGTTTTTATCTTGCGCGTTTCTTTTTAACTTTTAATTTTTATGATTTCTTGTGTGTTTCAACTGCGCAAATGAAAGCTACACAAAGCTACAAAACACAAAACAAGATAGTGGCCTCTCCTAAGCAGGGAAGGGTCTGATCATTGTGACAGCCCAAGCAGTGGAATGTGAGTGCATTTTTGTTGTAAAAAAATTCATCCAAATTTTCTATGTGATATAAATTATGGCCAATTTTCTTAGATGTGTTTTTTTTTCTGTTGCTATGATGACCGTGAACCAGCCCTTAGAAGTTGAAAAATACAGGGAACATACTTAAGTAATAAAACGAGGATGTCCGAGGTTTGTAATGTGATAAATGCAGGAGGAATGGTTTTTATGAACCATATTTCTTTCTAAAAAATGACAAATGGGCATGGTCACTGCTGGAATTAACTGATACATCTTAATAGAATAAGGGTGAAGAATGTATACTACAGGAAGGCAACAAGTTTTTGTCACATGCTACTCTCCTGCAGGAATGATACAGCTCTCGTAAGATCTTGTGTGATTGGATGGGCAGAACAAAGCATCCCATTGTTTCCTCGTTCTATTGTATGACCCTCTATTGTTTTGCATTGAGGGTATCAATCCAATAGGCTTAGATCTTATGAGAGCTGTATCATGACCCCTCTCTTGAAAGAAAGTTGATTATTATTATTATTATTTCCAATGTATGAAGATTTTTGGACAAGTAAGGGACCCCCAAAACCCCCAGTTAGCAAATTTGAAATCATTTGCACCTCCAAATAGTACTTGGTACACTACTAATGGGCCACAGCCTCCCAGCTTTGCCATCCTTACTGTGACTGCAAAAAGTCTTTTAATTTCAAGTTCTATGGTAGTGTCAGATTGATTCATATAAAATCCAAGAAGGCTATACTTACAGCCCCAAAGAACATGGCTAATTGCTGGCTGCTTGGCACAGCCTAAAATAAATAATAAATTTTGATAGCCTTGGCTACAGTTTTATGGAATGCAGTGTCTGAGGGGCCTATAGGCATTTCTTGGAGAAGGAAAAACGTTTGCAGTTCTTCCTGCTTTTTCTAAGGATTATCAGAATCTAAATAATAGCAAAATAGCTTTCAAAATTCAACTAATTTTTGGGATTCAACTACCATAGACCAGGAAAATATGCAAACATTGCTCTGTTATTAATTACAAAACACCTGTCAATTTTCCAGATCATCTGAGCTTTATTATTATTATTGTTATTATTATTATTTGCCTGATTTGTCTTGTTTTCATGTTATCAGGCAGATGGAACAAATCCTGAGACATCACTGCCATCCATGCCCAGCTGGGCTCATGAATATTTAAAAACTCCACAGTTATAACAACCATAACACAAGTTGCTTCACATGGCATAGCAAAACACAATAAAAACATTAATCAGGTTTTGGATATTTACTCACTGTTCTTTTGCTTAGTAAATACGTAGGTAAATGACAATGAAACCATTCCCGACACTGCTAGTGAAGCCATAATCAGCATTTATTTCAGGCTTAATATTGATTTGTATTTGAAATAAAGTGTTTGTATGGTGACTGGTTTGTTTACTTTTGATTGATTGTTGTCTCATTTACATGTTAACACAGTGACAGTACAATCATTGTACAGGGGTCATTATTATTTTTCTAATAATTGATTAGAAAGTGCTGCCTTCGTGTCTAATTTTGCTTTGTTCAAGGTTACAATCTTGATTAGGCCTCTTGGCTGTGTGTTTTCCTTTTCTGGCTTTTAGAAACAAGTTTAACAGCCATAAAAGAAGTATAAAAAAAGAGCGGATTTTGCTTAAACTGTAGGTACAGAAATGTGCCATTTTTGAGGGTTTGCTTGCAACCAGAAGCTGGATTAACGCCAATGTTTCGGACATTCATTCCTTCATTGTTCGAACGTCAACTCGCATCATACCTCCTAGGAATCTCGTACAGAAAATAGGGCTCTCTACAAGATATAGTACGCTGTTTTTATCAATTCCTTCTATGAAGAAGCCATTACCTCCTTACCAAGCGTGTAAGCTCTATGTCAGGGCTTTTAGAGTTGGCATTTGTAAGCAGCAACTGGGAGTTATCGTAGTGTCGGCGGAACGAATGGGAGCCAGAAAATAAACCAGCCAAAAATCAACAAATCGCAAGTTAAAAGTTGGATTCTTCTTTCATTCATAAAACTCTGCTACTAAGTAAGCATTTTGAGTGAAAACTAGGACAATCACGTTAGAAATGTGGACCTCCGAAGCCAGAAAAAAGGATGGGCTTTTTTCTCCCTTCGAAGTCCGCCATTATTTTCCTTGAGCATTAGAGCCTAATGGGTGATACTGCTGACAAGTATCGCGGGCAAGGT
Source organism: Scolanthus callimorphus (assembly GCA_033964015.1). Taxonomy (NCBI): domain Eukaryota; kingdom Metazoa; phylum Cnidaria; class Anthozoa; order Actiniaria; family Edwardsiidae; genus Scolanthus; species Scolanthus callimorphus. The sequence continues at coordinate 19,798,729 of CM066922.1, forward strand.
GATAACACAGTTTTTCCGTGACGTCATGTGACGTCACGATCTCAGATCAGCTGGCTCCTCAAGCATATATCTTTCACAAGATGTAGTAGCAAGGCCGTAGCTAGAAATTTTTGACTGGGGGGAGGGGGCAGACCTTGGTCATTCTTTGTTTTTGCTGGGGGAGGCAAGCAGGTTTTTCCCCACTTGTTGACACTAAAAATTTTACTTCGCTGGGGGGGGGGGGACTGCTCCCTCTGACCCTATGCTAGCTACAGTCCTGAGTAGACCCCCAGTAGACTTTGTCCCCACTACTTCACGTCCACACACAGTACCCGCCTAATGTTTCCACAGGAAGACCGGTAAGGATGAATTGGGTACAGTGGACGTCGGGGAGGACTCATGTGGCTGGCTGGTTGCTACTTTTCACGGATGGTCCTTCGTGGAACGTGATTTTGCAACCAACTATAGTACACCTTGACAAAGGATCCATTTCAGTGTACATATATGACGTTTAGCCCTTATGCACCAGTCAATTGTAAGCACCACTCCCCCAACCTCGGGGGAGGGTGGGGGCAACGTGGGGCATTTATACGTATCGGTCAGGTTTTGGTCCCGACTACATGGGGGATATTCTTGTCATGGACCCCCACCTCTGAGTGTGGGGGATTAGTTGGGGGATAGAACCTATTCCCAATACTCTCTTCGCCTTGGAAATACATCCACCTCAGGAGCGCCCGAATTTTGATAAACGCATTTCATCAAGCCTCAGGCCCTGTCCACACTAACGCGTTTTCCAAAGTATTCGTTTTCAAACTTATACGGATTCGATGAAAACGATCAGCGTGTTAGTGTGGACGGAAGGCCCTACGTATCAAAAGGCGCGTTAGAAAATCACGTGTGGACGGGGTCTCAGAGAAAGTGTAGATGAACATTCCGTTTTTTATGTAAAGTAAACAAATATTGTAGGTTTTATTTTTCATGCGCGAAATTGAGCGCCGAAATTATTATTATTCATTTGCGTGAAGCGCAGCCCAAATGACGAATTTCTGTAACGTCGAACTCACACTTACTCTTCTTTCGAACATAGTGACTGCCCGCCAGCCTATCACTGCAGAACATTTTTGGTTGGAGTTAGTTTTTCCTCGCCAAGATACACTTGTTCTTGTGAACGGTGCGAAGGTAGTGTCTTCGTTGCACGAGTTGCCAAAGACTACATTAGATGACATTTTTATTACGTATTGAGTATGAAGTGAAGTAGAAAAATGCAAATGATAGAGAATTTGTTGGAATAACTACTTAGAAAATTTCTTATTCAGGTGAAAGGACTCAATATATATTGGCATGGTAGCATTGAATCACTTCAATCCTTGCCCCGCAGGGTGGGAGAATTCCCAACACATTTCGCCTCAGGGGTGGGGACAAAAATCTAGTATGGCGCAGCTGAACATCCATGTCCCCACCCTTCCCCGAGGTTGGGGGGGTGGTGGTTACAATTGACTGGTGCATTATACAAGTGTGAATTTTTGAAGCTATTACTGTTCATGACAATACATTTGTCAGCCAATTTAACATTCAAGCACATACGAGGTGGATTTTGTGGGCGAGTTTTCTATGTGATGTGATCGTCTCAAATGAGGAGTCCGACCAAGCGAAATGTACATCGGTTCTTACTAATTATCTTAATTACATGACTATGACGTCCTGCGTTACAAGCAATTAGAAATCAGACTAATTTCGTTGTTTAGAACGAAACAAAAACGATTACGTGTCCCCTTCATTTTTCGCCTTTCGGCACCCCCACTGTTTAGGGTGCTCCGCTGCCCCTGGACTGATGCGACCGGCTCTTTGAAATTCCGCAAAGATCGGTCAAAATTTGACTAGGCCGACTGGGACTAACGTGAACATTAATAGACAAATATCAGAAATATGGATGCATTTGAGAGAACGAGTCCAAGAAATGATCCACTGATTTTTGGGTAGGGGTGTGCCGCCGAGGTCTCCAAAATCTTACCCTATCAGAGACCAAAAACCCTCGTATTTTATACCCTACAGTAGACCTGCAGTTAACTACCGTAGGCCTAAAGTTAGTCACAAGGGTGGACAGACAGACAGACCTAAAGTTAGTCACAAGGGTGGACAGACAGACAGACCTAAAGTTAGTCACAAGGGTGGACAGACAGATATCTTTATTTGGCATCGTATACATAAGTGTACATGGATGGACAGGTCCAAATAAAATTTATTTAAAATTGAAGAAACGTAATTAAGACTATGTAATTATTTGCCTTTCCGGAGGAGGAAGCACTTCTCTGCAAATTTAGCAATGATTTTCTGCGCTTTCGTATTCTTTACCTGAGTAATTTATCAGAAAGTGAAAGGTGACTTCGTCAGACAATTTATTAAATTTTACATTTTCTATTTCTTCTAGTTTTCGAATTAACTCATAACGCTATCTTTATATATTTTACACTGGGTCAAAAGTGTTTTTCGTCTTCGATTCCTTCACGACAAATTTGACAAATTCTTTCCCTGAGTAGTTTGTAGGACCTTTTATACCGCCCAGTTTCAATTTCCAAACAGTGATTGCTAAGGTATCGTTTGAAACTGGCCAAACCGGTTATTGGTATTGTTTTGCGCGGCAAAAAGCTGGGATTCACAGTCTCGTCGTCTGCCAGTTTCGCGCTCATCTCGACAAGACGATGAAATGTTTCGACCCACCCTCCATCCCTCTACGGTAGTTGACTGGCACGCCCCACGCGCCTTTCTTCGCTGCATACATATTTCCACAGCAGTTGCAGATCGTCTTCCCAAATCATAGCTTTGCGAAGTGGTAATGAGTATGCAGTGAGAAAGTGTAACTGTTCCTAACGCCCTTGCTGTAGTGACTATTCTACAAGGGGTTGTATGATATGTTGACGTAATCAGACGCGGACGAAGAGAACCTTCTCATTCCTTTCTCTTCGTTGCATTCCTTTGGCAGATCCTTTATTTGTATCAGTTCCTCTTGATAATCTTCAACGGAATCGGCATTGCTTGAAACACGCCTACTACTTTCAGATTTTGATGTCTGCTTGAAGGTCATCGGTAAATAACTGTTATTGGACAGTTTGGGTTTCCTGGCAATCTTATTCTGAAGTATCTCATCTTGCAGACTATCTGAATCCCCCGCATCTTGGGAAATGGAGTTACCCTGGCGAGACCGCTCCCTCCCGGATGATTGCTCAAAACCCATCGGCATATAACTCATTAGAGAAAGCCTGGACTCGCTGTGCATCAATCTTGGTGGTACTTCATACTCGTCTTCGACAAAATCACGCCTGTCAGAAGAAGACCCATTTCCATGGCAACGATCGTAATGGCAAGTACTTTTCAAAACGCGTCGTTTGTTATCCGGCTTGCCCGGGGATCTCAGCAATGGTTCTAGTGATACGCGTCTGCCCTTGAACCTTGTGTCAGGCCATTGAATGGGATTCTCACCGAATCGGAATGCTGTCATGGATGAAATCTGGGAGGCATTTGAGTCGAGACGGTGCCCTGAAGACGAGCTGTTGAGTAGAAGAAAACTTTAAAGACTGTGTCCGAAGGGACAAATAGTTTTGCAGCCCATAAAAGTCAAGGGAGGCAATGCCAATGAGGTAAGGTAACTCGGTAAAAGTCCTGAAACCAATCAGTGTAAATCAATCTGATTGAATTTCGATCATCCTTTTCTAAAACTATACTTATTTCCGTACCATGACACTGTGCGTTCCTGGATAAATGTCTCGTATTTTTGGGTTGGCGAAGTAAAGCTCCGTCGTACCCCTCCGATGAGTACCCCCCCCCCCCCCCCGGCTATTATCCTCGCCATTTCGCGCGGCCAAATAATCGAAAATCCCTTAACTCTGACCCTAAGGCCAGTTCTAGACGTCGAACTTCTTCTCGCACTAAATATCAATCTCCCATTGTTTAGTTAGCTATTGTCTTGAGCTCATTTGCATTAGGAACGGCACTATCTGCCGTGCCAACGCCGCGCAAAATTCTTCTCCATTCACCAGACAGGCTATATTATCCTCATAAAATCACTCGTATCGAAATAACTTGTTTTTACTGGCTAATAAATCCATTCAATTTAGCGCGACAGAATTAAGTTCGACGTTTAAAACGGGACGGGTAGGATTCAGAATTGTAAGTTAGCGCGACGTTCGCACGGCAGATAGTGCCGTTCCTAATGCAAAGGAGCTCATTTAGAGCGACGCGAATTAGGTTCGATGTCTAAAACTAGCCTTACAGCCATTCTCAGTTACACGCGTTCGCCGTGAAAACAGCTTGCAAGCGAAAACTCGTTTTTCTGTCTTGTCTGAGCGCGACAAGCCGGCGAAAGCACGTGCGTTGCCATGGAAACTTTGACAAAAAACGAGTTTTCGCTTGCAAGCTTTTTTCCCGGCGACCGCGTGTAACTGAGAATGGCTGTAAACTCCACGGAAACGCTTGCTACGCAGAGAAAACAGCATGATACAAGGAATGCGGATCACCCACCTTGAGCTAGAGAAAGACCCATCCCTCATATTCTTGTCGAAGATTTCACTCACTGCCATGGCGGCCTGCTTGGCGTACTTGGCCTTTTTACAAAGGAGCACGTGACACTCGATGCCAAAATTAGCGCCAGACTTGTTGAAGTAGTAAAAAGCGAATAGTTTACGCTTTGCCTTGTCAACTCCGGACATTATAATATGCTTCAAGTTGAATACCTGAAAAAGCAAAAACAAAGAAATGGATGTTGTTGCTAGGCGGACAAAATGGGGACTGATAGAGGCGCACTTAAATGATTAATGGTATATAGCAACTGCCTTGTAATGGGAGAGGTCAAAGCAATGATACTCTAGGGGGGCCCAATTTTTTTTTTGGGGGGGTGGGGTATGAGCCGAAACAACCAACTTATTTTTTAAATATCTTGCAAAATAATGACCATGATGAAATGGTATTTGTCTTCATTGCCCCTGCGGAGAAGGTGAGGTTAACCGATTTTTGTCAAACTCCACAGGGGTAAAGAAGACAAATACCTCTAACTGCCAGGTAAGTTTCGTGGATTTTTATTGACAATTTCTTACAAATTTTCGAGTCACAAAATATGAGCTTGGGTTCCCTGTGGGTTTAGCCGGTGTTTGCCTCCGTAAACTTCATCGGCAAACAACTCGCATTCTCGTTGTCGTGGTTCTTGTGGGCCTGAGGAAATTCTATTGTTTAAATGAATACCCTGTGGAAATTCCAAGGTTAAAAAAAAAAAAATAATATAATAATAATAATAATTACAATATATAACAATAAATGTAAGGAAAATTCTAAATCTAAAATATTTACAAAACTCTATTATATAAAAATGGCAAACTATGAAAAAATTATAAAAATGTACAGGCAAGGGCAATAATAATAATCTTTATTATTAAAAAGAAATAGCCTGTGGAAATTCCAGCGTCAAACACAACAACCCCTGTGGAAATTCCAGGTTCCTTGATAGGGGGTAATGGATCAAATGGATCAATAAAATGGAACAGCCCGTTGCTGCTTTTTGAGGTACCTTTTTATCTAGGTCCGCGTTCTCCTCGCTGTCGCTCGTCAAAGTTATGCCTGCCTCGTTGATTTCCATATTACTCTTGGGTAGTTTTTTCATTTGTGGTTTCCGCATGATGTACAGATCTTTCATAGCATTGCACATCTCATTAAAACTCGGCTTGAAGTCTCTCGTGTATCCAAGATATAGTACCAAGAATGTTTTCTCGGGTTTGCTAACCGAAGTAGCCATGTTGCTACAAAAACGAAAGCAAAAAATGTGAGGTCCCAGTCCTCCCTGGGTAAAACCCCCAAAATTGTCGTAAATAAAAGCCCATCAAATCTTCACACGTGGCGCCCGCTCAGCATTATAGCCGGACACATACACCGAATCGAAATATGGCGGCAAATTTGATTAACTCTTGATTATGCACCAGTCAATTGTAAGCACCACTCCCCCAACCTCGGGGGAGGGTGGGGGCAACGTGGGGCATTTATACGTATCGGTCAGGTTTTGGTCCCGACTACATGGGGGATATTCTTGTCATGGACCCCCACCTCTGAGTGTGGGGGATTAGTTGGGGGATAGAACGATCAGCGTGTTAGTGTGGACGGAAGGCCCTACGTATCAAAAGGCGCGTTAGAAAATCACGTGTGGACGGGGTCTCAGAGAAAGTGTAGATGAACATTCCGTTTTTTATGTAAAGTAAACAAATATTGTAGGTTTTATTTTTCATGCGCGAAATTGAGCGCCGAAATTATTATTATTCATTTGCGTGAAGCGCAGCCCAAATGACGAATATCTGTAAAGTCGAACTCACACTTACTCTTCTTTCGAACATAGTGACTGCCCGCCAGCCTATCACTGCAGAACATTTTTGGTTGGAGTTAGTTTTTCCTCGCCAAGATACACTTGTTCTTGTGAACGGTGCGAAGGTAGTGTCTTCGTTGCACGAGTTGCCAAAGACTACATTAGATGATATTTTTATTACGTATTGAGTATGAAGTGAAGTAGAAAAATGCAAATGATAGAGAATTTGTTGGAATAACTACTTAGAAAATTTCTTATTCAGGTGAAAGGACTCAATATATATTGGCATGGTAGCATTGAATCACTTCAATCCTTGCCCCGCAGGGTGGGAGAATTCCCAACACATTTCGCCTCAGGGGTGGGGACAAACATCCATGTCCCCACCCTTCCCCGAGGTTGGGGGGGTGGTGGTTACAATTGACTGGTGCATTACTACCTCGTGTTTACATGGAAACACAAAAGCATTTTCATATGAGTGAGGTTAGCAAGTCAAGAACAATTGTTATTCAAATTTGCCGCCATGTTTCGATTCGGTGTATGTTTTTCATGTTTACCAATTTTAGTCCAGTAAATGAAAAAATATTTTTACTAAAGGTTGGACAAAAATGATAAAAGGTTTCTCACCAGGAACATGTTTACTAGTGGCCCGTTAGTACACAAAAAAAGTCCGCCCGAATCCTCCCATGGCAACTTCCTTTTTTTTAGTTTTGAAAATTCATCATTTTCATGAAATCTAATAGTCCAGTCATTTTAGGCCGAAAAAGAGCTCAAAAAGAAACAAAAGGTTTTTCTTCTTAATATTGTTCCTGACACTCTCTAGTAATATTGTTCCTGACACTCTCTAGTATCACAGGAAGAAAATCAGCAAAATCGAAAAGTAAAAATTACCGAGTTCTTTTGGCAGCTTGTTTTAACCTTTGTTGTTTCGCAGCACTTAACTATTTTTCCACTGTTTCTGAGAATGATGAATTTTATAGAGTGTAGCGCCAGCCCGGCTAATCTCTGAATGTTTCTGACTTCCAAAATGATCATTTCACTTTATTTAGTAACTCCTTGGCAATAAAAATTGCTTCAGAAGACATTTTCTGGTATTTACGGAACTCATATTTTCAAGTCCCGTACGAAGTCTATATTGAAAGCGTGAAATCGCGTAAAAAATTGAAATTAAATGCCAAAAAGCTAGATATTTATTTGTGACGTGGCTAGCGATTTATAAATCAAGTCTGTGAATCAAATCATGGCCCCTGGGGCAGAGAATATGGAAGTATTTTTGATATACACACTATAGAATATCTTCTGGTTTGGAAGGCTCCAGTGCCGGCAACTCATGAATAACAATGGCGTAACAATAGCGCTACAATGAGGAATTTTCAAAACTCAAAATAAGGAAGTTGCCATTGGAGGATTCGGGTGGACTTTTTCTTGTGTACTAACGGAACACTAGTAAACATGTTCCTGGTGAGAAACCTTTGTTATCATTTTTGTCCAACCTTTTCATTCATTTACTGGACTATTTAGCTACGCGAGAAACATTGTTGCGCACGACAAATTTTGTAGGCGGGACACAAAAAATGTTACTTCGCCAGAAAAGAAATATTTTATGTTTCCTAGACACGCGTAGCCGCTCGGGGAAACATGCAGGACACAAATGTGGCGCGCTTCCTCTTCCCTGGATAATAAACCGACACGATTTTATCCGGGGGGGGGGGGGGGACTCCCATATTTTTGGGGCGGGGGTGCTCGTCGGGAACTTTCGATTTTACTCCTAAAAGGTACCAAACATGGCGTCGCTCAGTTGATTTTGACCCCTAAAAGGTACCAACAATGCGTATTTTCCCTCGTAATTTTCTCTCATATTTTTTACGAGGGAAAATACGTCTGAAATTCAGGCTACCAACAAGTGTTATTTGCTTGATTTGCTAGAACGGACCTCTTACAGGTACCTATCTGGAAAAAATTACACGTTTTCGAATTTTACCTAAAAGGTACCAGAGGCCTGATTTTAAACCCTAAAAGGTACGACGAGCACTCCTGCCCAAAAAATATGGGAGTCCCCCCCCCCCCCCCCCGGGCGATTTTAGTGTTACTTTCGTTACATTTTAATGTAACTTTAAAAAGTTCTCTTCACAAGAAATCAAATAAGCAAAAAAACCGTCTAGGCTTGAGTAATCTCTCACAAAGCTGGGGTATTTTGGTAAATTTAATTTTAGGGAATGGATGGCGATTTGCTACAATATAGTGAAATATAGAGTCTATATAGGATTATGGCGTGTTGTTTTAATGCAGATCGACCACAGGCCTAACGTTATTTGGGGGCCCCCTTATTAATTATAATAACCCTGATATTGCCCTTTTAGTGATAATATTAATGATATGACGATAATAAATGCATTTTAGTGTTACAATTGAATAGAATGCGCTATAATAATAATAATAATAATTATTATTTAACTTACCGGGATGAAGTTTTCAGGGGTACCCAACCGCAATGTTCGGTAAATCTCTCTTCCTGCAATTGTGAAACAATAACTGCTTGTCAATGACAAATTTTTGTACCGAGGCGAGAAGCTTGCTACTGTTCTAACATTTGTACCAATATTTCGAGAAAGAGACTCCGAAACGCCGTGCGTAAAAAGCGCCGCGATTGCGAGATTTTACCGAGACGTTCGAAATTTTACGTCACCCTTTGCTGAATATTTCATGAAAGTGTGAACACAATATTAGAGTTTTGCAACTTTTGTCTTTAATTTTTCTTGTTCTTCTCGAACTGTATAAGAACATCACTGAAACATGAAAAATTGCTAAACGTTTTGGAAAAATCTACACATTAAAATATTGCCTAGATTTTCAGGCATCAACTTCTGCCAATTTCGAAAAAAAACCTGTTTTTGATTGCTTGAATTTTTCTTATCTCCTAGACTCTCAGCTGGGAAATCCGAAATGAATAGGAAAATAGAAAAGGCAGGAACCTTCGACACTCCTTCCAATATTTGAAAATACACCAACAATGCTATTTAAAGTTATTTATTGTTAGGAGTCCCTCAGTTTTAAGAGAGTACATAAGACTATAGATAGGCGAGTAAAACGAACGAAAATAAGCAACAATTATAGAAAATTTCTTAATTTCCCTGGAAATTTAGTCTAAATTTTACAAGCCAGTGTTCGACAACTTTCCTTCGTCCAACTTACCTCTTTGAACTGTGAGGAAAAAATATTTTCCCCGATGCTTGAAGTTAAAGGAGATTGATTGTCAGTGGTGACAGACTTTGACTTGGAGTTGAAAATAAATATGCAAATAATTTTTCAGCCAGTAAAATTTCAGTATTCAAATTTCGGCACGACGTAATTCTTGCTGCTGAAGCCCCTCGTAATCGCCCAGATCACGGAATCAACTTACATAAGAATAGCGAAAACAAAACTACCAAATTATTGATCACCGCGGCCTTGGAGTTTCACATAGGCGGCGGAAGCAAGAAATTATTGGGGTACAAGAACAGTTCAAAAATATCGGAAACGTTAAAAATTATTGGGGGTGGAGGGGGGAGGGGGCGGGGGCTCACTATATAGTATACTTCAACACGAGGCAAGTACATTTTATGCAATAAAATCTTGTCCCTTTATAACCACTCGCCTACGGCTCGTGAGTTTCTAACTTTTCTGATGATTTTTTTTTTCGACATTCCTCGTGCGTTTATCACATTTTATTTTTAAATTGACCACAGAAATCTGATTTCTATTGCTTAAAGATTCTGCCCCACTCGTCAGAAGGGACATGGATGATGATGATTAGACAAAAAATTAAAATCAAAATTGGGTTGTTCCATAAAAAATGTGTACCCCCTCCGCCCCCCCCCCCCCCCCCCTATCGAGGAACTCCAAAGGGGGGGGGGGGTACATTTTTTTTTGGGACAGCCCATTAGACACCGTTATTTCAAGAAAGTTAAGAAAATCCGAGGGGAAACATTTAGCAAGATGTAGGGTCCCTTAGGGGCAAGATTTTTTTTATACCTCTGTTATGCGATGAGCATTTTTTTCCAATAAGAAAAAAGGGTTTTAGTCACTATTTTGCCGTGTCGGATCAAAGGACTAAGCAAGCCAAAAAGAAGTTTTTTTAATACTTTTTATTGCCTTTAGAAAGTATCAAGTACAATTTTCAAATACTCGAACACACACTGTTTTACAAAGCTATACTACCGCAATGCATATAAAGCCCTATCCTGCAATAATCTATAATATATGTATATTTAACAATTAGACCTCAAGGCCGAATGTGCTATGATGACTAGACCATGAGGCCGAAGGCCGAATGGTCTATTGATATCATAGCACATGAGGACGAGAGGTCTAATTGTTTTAGTATAAACCAACTAGCTGGTCGGTTTTGGCAATGAATTCCATTATTTTATGTTGAAAAAATCAAGTTTTTTTGCAAAGAAAGGTGGTGGTTTTGCCAGGCACGGTCTATCACTAATAGACCATTAGTAGCTCAGCCAATCAGAATGCAGGATTTGTAATAGACCATTAGTTGGTTTATACTAAATATAATTAGATGTTTTTTCATGTAATACTTAACAATTAGATTACGAGCTCGAGATTTCTATGAGCTGATAGTTGAAGAGGAGTCCTCGACGACCTTTTCAAAACTCACTATCTATGACTCAATAGACAGTGAGTTTTGAGCCAATAAGAATGCAGGATTCGTGATAGTGTGTGAGTGTGATTTTACTAATGGCGGATATTTTACGAGTTGCGTACGTATTTTCCCGAGCCTCGCAGGGGTGAGGAAAAATGCGAGCAACGAGTAAAATGTCCACCAGTATTACATGAAAAAACTTCTGATGAGTTATTTATTATACGACGAACAAAATATTTGCTTTACAAGATTCACTAGAAAACGTACGTGATTTTGACTAGCACACGATCAGGAAGCCATTCACTGGTTTGCTACAGTGTAATACGGCTTTCAACCGTGTAATACGGCGCCTTATTATATGGACACGAGTGTTTTACTGGGAAATACGCCACTCGTAGATCTCATACGAAGTGAGAGTCTGAGTGAGTGACATATTTTCCATATCTTCACTAGTGAGGATATCGGTCAAAACAAAAGTGCTTGGAAATCAATTTGGAATGATATTTTCTGGTTTGTCCATATAACAAAAAAGAAAATTACACGGTGGCTTGAAGATATGAGTTTCATTTTTCTCGTGTCAAAATATTGTTCTTGTCACTCGAAAATAATATATATCTGCACTCAATTTTGACCTTATAAGGTCACAGTCGTATAATAAAAATGGATATTTTGATTGTTTAAAATTATAATATATTGAGTATTCTTTTCCAATTCTCATAATGATAATTAAGTTGATTGAGCTATTAATATATTGCCTAAAATCACTTTATTATTTCATCATGACTCTGCCTTATGTGGATACTGCCCATCAGATGACTGTATTGTAAATCTATCAAACACAACATTCATCCCACTTGCTGTAGGGGCACAGCAGTACAGCCCTAGCTGTATCGGGTGACTACCAGAGTCCATGTGTGTTATGCGAATAAATCTCCATTGCTCTTCACTACCCGCATAAGGCTTGCACTCGATCTATAGAAGGTACATGGTTAAATATGGTCAGAAATCTCATACCAAAGTCTTGGTAAATTTGGCCATTTAAGGTGATATAAATTCCGGAAAAAAGCTCACCACATAATCATCATGAATCTTGTGTATTCTCAGGGATAATTTGCCTTCTGGCCAGTCTTGTGTGGACCAATCACTATGTCTGCTAGTAACAACACAACTACATCGGAACTTGCCATCTACAAATTCTAAACCCTGATGAGGAAATAAGACATTTAGATAATATAATATACGTAGGTTTCGGACGAGGTTTTTTTAAGTCGAGAGTCACAATCCATTCGTGATCACTGATTGAGTGTGAGATACCTTTTGTTTCCTTGATCAGGTTCTTACTATTAGTTATCAAAACATCTAGAAGAGACTTTGATGACTCAGTTATTCTAGTCGGTTTGTTTGAACCAGGTTAAAGCTATGACTGAAAAGCCCCTATGGGGAGTGTTATTAAACTTATTATTATTTATTATTAGATTATTTTTCAGCCCAGTCCCTGGCATTCTGAGTGGGCATCCTCTACTAAGAGCTGAATCGCGAGGAAACAAGTGCTGGGTTGAGGCTCACAAGAGGGTCTCCTTTTATGTCATGCTCCCTATCTCCTATTGACCAAAGGTAGCACAAAATACAAGGGACAAGGCTGGTTTATTTGCTCATTTTGTTCATCTGCTGTGTTGAGCCACCTTAAGGCAAGCTGCCTTAAATTACGATTTGAGAGAAAGCTAATAAAATTTATTATATCATCTTTATTCAACATTACATCGAAAAATACATAACTAAATATAAACAATCATTTGGTAATTCCAGAAAATAAAGGTACCCTCCCCACGGGCGGCACTAGTTTTTGACCCCCTCCCCCCCCCCCCCCCCCCCCCCCATGCATCCAGAATTTCCAAAATGGTTTACCCCCCATGCATATAGAATTCCATCCCATCGGAAGTTCCAAATGCTGGGGGGTACCTTTATTTTCTGGAATTGCCCATTATGTATCAACAGAAACATATAACTTAGTTGAAACATGTAACTGCGAACCAAGCAGTGGATTATTTGTGGCGTGTTTATGACCATATTAGGTCAATAATGAACTCTCGCCTGGTTACCCAAGCAGGTTTTCTTTTCATAATATTTCATTTTTTGTTCAAATAAAGTAGAGAAACAGTGATAATATATTAACATTTAACATCTTGAAGTCTTGCAACAACATTATTTTCAAAATCTGTTCAATTGTTTATTCTGTGAATATTTTGAGTTTGGCACTAAAGCAACATATGTTTGTTACACGTTTCAACTTGTTTATAAGTTTCTGATATCAATTAAAAACGTTAAAAAATAATCAATAATAGTCAATAATCTTTGTATGGGCTGAACCATGCAGAACCTCTCCAGAACTTGTTTTGTTCGCATAAACATTACATTTTTAACAGCTACTTAATTTACAACTGATGATTTTTACCCTGTTTAAATAAACCGTATGTATGTATGTATATAATATGACAGTAATAATAATAATGAAATAATAATAATAATAACAAACAATAATAATAATAATCCTTTATTAAATAGAGAATAATACATGGGCGTGCGGAGATATGGAATTTATCTTCGAGTGTTCACATTTATATCGAACGAGTGAGTGCAGCGAACAAATCTTCAAGTGTCCATGTATTATTCTGTTTATGATATAAACAAGAAACACTGCCATGCTCCAGGGAAGCGCCTTTTATTGGCCACGAGGAAGAAAGCATATTGGCTGATATTTTCACATGGGAAAATATATGGTTTTTCTCAGTGGCAGAAATCCCTGTAAATCACTGAGGTTTATATAATAAATAATAATAATAATAATAATAATAATAACACAATCTACTAAAAATCTGAAAACTATGTACAATTATGTAAGAAAAATTCTAAATCTTAAATCCAAAATATTTACAAAACTCTATTATAAAATGAAAATGGCAAACTATGAAAAAATTCTAAAATGTACAGACAAGGGCAACGCGAAATAATAATAACAATAACAATAAATAACAATAATAATAATTAAATTCCCGCATGAAATAAAAAACAGAAAGAGACACCACAACACCAATTATTCAGTTTGGCACAAGAGAAGTTTATTTAGAGGCCATACAGAAAGGACATATACCCCCTAGCCCCGTAACAAACTTCTCTGCCCACCATAGGGGTGGGAGGGTGGGAAAATTGAGTAAACGTACAAGTCACAAGTCAAGCAATATACACTCTAAGTAATCTAGCTAATGTACACGTGTGCTATATATATCCGTACCAGGTACCGGCCTCATACCAAATAAGGAGCGTCAATTAAGTATTTTAATAGCCAATCAAAATAGCCCAATTCCCGCATGAAATAAAAAACAGAAAGAGACACCACAACACCAATTATTCAGTTTGGCACAAGAGAAGTTTATTTAGAGGCCATACAGAAAGGACATATACCCCCTAGCCCCATAACAAACTTCTCTGCCCACCAAACCAACACCAAACCAGAATAAGAGGTGTGATAGAACCAAAGGAAAGTGAACACGGAAGAGACTAACCGCTAACTAAACTATCGCGCATCCTATCCGCCACGAAAAGCTTACACGGCATAGAAAACTCCAGATAAGCCCTGTACGCATCCGATGCCCAATCCCCATAAATCTGAATAAACTCCCCTGGGATGCCCATGTGAAAGGCCCATGTTGTAGCTCCCCTCCGAAATGAATGACCTCTGTACTTTTGCGCTGCTGCAATACCGGCGGCCTGCAAACGGTTCCGCAGTTCCCTAACGAAAACCGCCTTCGTTAACGGGTAACAACTACCTGCCTTATGAGTAAACGTACAAGTCACAAGTCAAGCAATATACACTCTAAGTAATCTAGCTAATGTACACGTGTGCTATATATATCCGTACCAGGTACCGGCCTCATACCAAATAAGGAGCGTCAATTAAGTATTTTAATAGCCAATCAAAATAGCCCGGTGCTTGTCATCAGCTCACCATTTTCATCCATCGCTCATTTCCCATACGAATCATAACACCAGCCTGAAATGTATTTCAACAGCTTAATTAGGCTTAGAATTAACTAGGTAACCAAGCTTATTAAATCATTTTGGGCAGCTTTTTAATATTTTTCACAATAAACATGATAATCAGTATAATTAAAATTACATTCCTTGACTTTCTAAGTTTAAAGGTGCGTGGAACGAGTCATATTATGCAAAATGTAAAAAAAATGTAAATTTTTTACAACATATTTTAAAAACTACAGCTTACCTGATCAAATTGATTGACAGCTGTCAAGTCGAATGCTGTCTCTATTATGCACATTTCTTGTTTGACAATAAGATGCAATAAATGTCCATTGTCTTTGATGATCTCAGGATTATAATAGGTTCTGCAAAATGATGTTAGCCAGTTTGATTCCAAGTTGCGTTTTACAATATTGCGTGATATTTCCAGGAAAAAAAATCGGGCTGGAAAAATTGATGAAACAGTATGCAATTTGAATAAAACATAAATGTGCAGATATAGCCCAGGGTTTCTGGTCTGGTCATTTGCCATTTTCTGGCTTTCAAATCTGACACTTTTCACTACTAGTAGGTTATGACTTAAAGTCTAGTAGTAGCTCAACCAATCAGAGTGCAGTATTGACAACAGATCACTAGTGTGATTTCAATAACTGTTTTTAGCCTCACCTACGCCAGAAATCTGTTTTTCCCCTCTGCAAACAAACAGACAAAGCATTAAATGCACATAAAGCATGCACAATTCTTGGTTTGCATGTGACGTCACTGGCGACCAAAAGAAAGTTCATTTGTTCCCTTTGTTCTGTCCACCCAACCTCGTCCCCAGGGTCTTGTGGGTAATTTTCAAGATGGTGGTTGGTCGAGCACAAGACCCTGGGGGAGGCTGAGTCACATGACCGCTGTTGGCTACACGGGCCTGATGTAACAGTCTTTATGTAATTATCATTATGCACAAACACACTCCATTAAAAATCAGATTTGGCAAGACAGGCCTCATAGAGTAGTGGAAACCTTGTTGAATTTTAGCTGCATGGGAGCGCGAGTGTCAAGCCAGTCGCTTGAAGTTCAGACCGAAATTGTCCCGAAACCCGAGAATCTAATCACAATAAACACAACAAATCAATAACGTTAGTATTCTTTATTTGTTTCTCTAAACATTATAGACATTTTTCGAGCAATTCGGCTATTTTTTAACCTTTTTCCACTAGCCTGTGTCAAGGCTTTTGGTACAACCGCGAGATTGCCCGGGGAGATTGGCACAAGTTTATCCTCAAATATAAACTCACCGGCACAACTTTCATCCCGGATTTTCCATTATACTTCATTCTCCATTCTGGAGGGGGATTAAACCACATAAAGTCCGGCCCCAGTTTATCCGTACTGAAATCCACTGAAAGCGAAAATGGAGGAAGCGTCCGCCATTTTGGATTTTGACAGACCGCCAAAACCACAGGAAACCCAACGCAAAAATACACGCGTTGGAGTGACTCCCGGGCTGGGGAAAATTTCTTCTGCAAGATTTTCCTTGGCTTTGAGGGTTCAGTGTTCGTACGCTTTCTGAATGACAAATAATAGTTTTCCAGGATTTTCCTTAAAATTCCAGGACTATCAAGGACTTTCCAGGAAGGAAATATTCCAGCATATTCCAGGATTTCCTGGACGAGTACGAACCCAGAGGGTTACCGGAATATTTTTATGAACCGAAGCTGTTATTTTCTTCTGCCTACCCAGCTTTCAGGAATGTATTTTTCTAGCTCAGAACCTTGTGCGTCATTTGATTGTTAGAAATGAGGGCGCATATGTTCACTGATGCAGTGAGATTTGATAAAGTATAAATACAATGGCTCGAAGTTGGAAAAATGTATTATATAACTGAGAGAGTTTCGGTGTTTTGATAAGAACAGAAACTCGCAACCACTGGTTAGTTTCCATCAAGAGATCTAAAATCCATATAAAACCTGGTGCTCTCTAAGTTTGTTCGACACGATATCGGCGCTAGGCTGAGCGAAACTGATGGGCATCTAACGAAAGCCCTATTAAAATGATCGCTAACAAATTATACCACGTGATCTGAAAAGTGTCAATCAATTACAAACTGTACCACGTGATGTGTACGCGTGTTAATCAAGCCCAAATTGTACCACGTGATATGTGCACGTGTTAATTGTACCACGTGATGTGTGCACGTGTCAATCAAGACCAAATTTTACAACGTGATCTGAGTGCGTGACAATCAAGACCAAATTGTAACGTGATCTCACACGTTTCAATCAAGACTAAACTGTGAACTAAACTGTGCAAAGTGATCTGAACACGCTTCGACCAAGATCAAATTTTATCACTTGACGTGTGTACATGTGTCCAAATCAAGTCCAAATATGTACATGACCTGAACACGTCCATGTGTTAATAAAGACCAAACTGTAACCACGTAAAGCTGTACACGTGTTCTGCACGTGATATGAACGCGTGTTAATCAAGTCCAAATATGTACATGATCTGAACACGTCCACGTGTTAATAAAGACCAAACTGTAACCACGTAAACCTGTACACGTGTTCAGCACGTGATCAGCCATGGTCCTCTGTGTAGCTGTTAATCATCGTCCTCTGTGTAGCTGTCCTCCGAGGAGTGTTGGTCACAAATCTTGACGTGGCTCGCGCGGAAATACCCATCCTTGTCATCTAACACGCCCTAAAGAGAACGAAAGAACGCAACAACATGAAATGCAGGGGCATAGCCAGGGATTTTGGTTGGGGGGGGGGGGGGGGGGGGGGGGGGGGATAGTGAAAACATGGGACGAAAATTTTCAAATTTCCTCCAGCAATACAGTAAATGTATGAGAAAATCTCCCGAGAAAGGGGGGGCCGCGGCTCCCTGTGCCCCCCCCCCTGGCCACGCCCCTGAAATGTTGTGATTGCAGGAAAACTTGAGTGCCAGGCAAACAAACCACAGGGTCCCAGTTGAAAAAGTCTATTCCCTGTAGAAATCTCGAAATAACAATATATACAAACAAATGTGATACTTCCTTTAAAGAATCAATCAAAAATATTGCACTACATTCCCTAAAACAGCCGGTGCCGGGAAATGAAATCTTTCACTGGATCGGTATGTTGCTAGGCTGACTGAGGCTATTAAACAGCTTGTGTTAGGCGCCATTTTAACAGCATAGCAACATACCAAGTCAGATTAAGCCTCCTCGATGAGCTCAGCTGCTCTGTGAGGCAAACTCTGTGTTACAATATGTTTAAATAAAAAAAACAAAAACAAAAAAAAACATATCAAGTCGGAAAAAAACATCCATTTCCATCGGCTGATTTAGAGAATATAGAGCAATGTTCTCGATTGAATTTGGTAAATCAAATCTGAAACTTTGTTTTTAGATGTTGATTTCGAGATTCCTACATAATTCGTAAACAATAGAAAAAGAGTGGCTGACACGGGCTCTATAAACGGCCTGTTTACAGCTTTACAGGAATACTGAGTCCGCTACTCAGTTTCGGGCGCTTTCTTAACTGACATTTACCGTTTGTACAATATTAGCTGTATTTACACTTACTAGAGACGAGTTTCTCGTCTGAGACGAGTTTCTCGCCTTGACTATGGTTCCCTGTTCTTCTGTGATCACGTGAAAACATTTTTTTTGAAGGAGAAAGTTTAGACAGATAACAAGCAAGTGTTTCAGAGCAGAATTGACATAAAGCAGGAACTTTTTCTGACGAGAAACTCGTCTCAGACGAGCTAGTTTTCCGTCTCTAGTGTGAATACAGCTATTACCGGCTGCAGCTCTGTACCACAACTCGTCTGAAGGCAAGCTGTCGATTTTACTCTCAATGTGAGGATATTTTTTTATGTCAATTGTTTTAGCTTTATCTATTTCATATGTCGAGTAAAACGCGACCGCGTACTAAATTTTCTGCAAAATTTATTGAATTCGGTTACTCAAGTATGAAACGTTGTTTATAGATTGTATTTCGAGATTTCTACAAGGAATTTTCACTGATGTTGAAGCGATACCACAATGAGCTCGCTTGCCGCCTTCAAAATGTCGGTAGCACTTTACTAATTGAGAACATATAATTTACACAATTATGGGGCTTAATCGGGCTATTAACAACGGGTCACACCCTAATTAGGGACGGTGTCAAATATATATATCGATAACGAATGCTCATAAGTAAGGCAAATTTAAAAGAAATTAGGTAACATAACTCAATTAGATGATGTGATCAATGGTTAAAATTAGAATAGGCCCTACAATCTTCGGTTTGGTGAGCGGGAGCCATTGCAAGAACAGTGATATATTCTCACTAGGTCCCACTGTACCATATGGGAGAGGAGGCCGGCATCCCGGTGCAGTGTTCTCAAACCAACCGCCATATGCTAATGAGTTGATATCTTATATATGTACTGCTGGGACCCAGTGAGAATAGCGCGCCTAAACTATTTCACTGGCAAATACCAAGGCCGTGGCGAATCTAGATTTTTTTTAAGGGGGGCGCAATATAAAAAATATTCCATACCATGGCATTCAATGTATTAACTCTGTACAATCAACAATATCCAACCATAATGAAGATTTTTGTGCCCTTCAAGGGAATCAGACTTTTGGAAAACAATAGAAAACTGCTTCTAAAAATAGCCAGGTCAGTTAAAATGCTGCCTCCATAGCCTAGTATGAGAGATGAAAGCTCCGACTCATGGGGTCCTGCCTGGCTGTCTCACGTGATTTGTCCGTAGGAGGAACGTTTCTGATTGGGTTAATGTTCCCGCCAATTTTGGCGCGCGCGTCATGACACAGGAAGACGGCAAAAATATTTTGCTTAGCTAAAAAATTGAAGGTTACGAAGTCTACTTTCTAATTCTCTTTTTCTTTACAAGGTGAGGGGATATTTTCTGGTCTGAATTATTTATTTGAGAGCGTGGTTGTCTTTTCTTGAGAACTAAAAAAACACTTAAAGCCTTATTATTATTGTTAAATCAAGTGAAAGAGCAAATGACCACCAATTACTTAATGGGGTAGTGTCACTGAGTCAAATAATCGTCTAGGTTTGTTAAAGAACCTTTCGGCTGCTACATAAGTACAAATCTGGAGTATTTACGTGTAGTATCGAGCGGATGGAATTGGACTGCGAATTGTCATTTTTTAATTTCTTACCAGGCTGAACAGTTTTGAAACTTGAAAAGTTGATAGCGAAAGCTATTAAAAGTAAGAACGTAAGAACTCCACTATAATGCAAACTTGAGTACTATACTTTTTTCTTTCTAAGACTAACTTGAAGCATAATATAGGAATCTGTGTGGTAAGTTAGACCACTGGTCTTATTTATAACATATTGTTTAAACAATTGTGACATAGCCCCTTTGAAATTAGAGTTAACATCATTTATTTACTAGTGCAGTACCGGCCATGATTGATCAAATGTGGAGACTAGAGAAGCACGATTAATGATGCTGTGAATAACAGAAAATGGTAGTAAATAAGAATACAAAAAATACAAAAGAATACAGTAATAAAAGTAATGACCGACCAATTATAGAGAACAAAGAAAACAACGAAATTGAGAAACAGATGTCTTACCACGCCGACAGCAGAAAGCATAAATTCGCACAGCCTGGAGTTCGCTGTTTGAGTCAGATAGCAGAGCGCCTTTATTGATAAGAAGCTTTTTTTAAGATTACGTCGTTATTTTCGAATCCTTTGACTTTTAAAATGAGTCTTTCGAGTTCAAAATTAGTTCTGGCGCTTTTCTGTTTTAGTTTACTAGTTTTACAAGTACGCGTTGCGAACGGCGTTGCTCAGTTTCCGGGTGGAAAGTGGACTGGAAGAAAGCGAAACTGGATCGTCAACAAGGTGAGAACAGGGTGAAATATACCAGGAAAGTTTATTGTAACAATATAGTTAATGGTCGCGGGCGTAAATATGTACATATTTACGCCCTAGAACATGAACTATACTACTATCATCGTAACTTTGGAGAGCATTGAGTACAAAAGAGAGAGTTTATGGCGACCATCACAACGCCGATTGACTCGCGCGGGCTCTAATGTATAATGTATGTATTTTAGTATAATTACTCAAGTGATTATAAGAATTTCCGCACGCTGATTGGTCGAGAGGTTCGTTTTTTCTCACTATAATCACCTACAGGTGATTATAACATTGAAAGGATTGGGAGTGCGCGCGCGAGTTTTGTTATGATCGTGAAAAAGTCCAACAAAAACCTTATGAATCATTTGAGCAATTATACTAAAACTGTACAAAGATTAGCTAAGCTTTTACCAGCTCCCTGCTTTTACCAAGCAAAAGTAATAGGATTACAATATCAGTTAGCGAATCGATGACTTAATTTGATTAAGTTGAATGAAGTTAAATAAAGTTCAATTCACGCCCATAATAAGCAAAATAACCGTCTATGTATATCAAGTAACCTTTCACCTGCCAAATATTAAGTACAAATTTGGAGTATTTTGGCTTGGTATCGAGCGGATGGAAATGAATTGCGAATTGCCTTTTTTATTTCTTACCAGGCTGAGCTGTTTTCAAACTAGGAGAGTTGATAGCGAACGTTTTTATATTTTACATAAAAATGCTTAATAATGTTTTAAGGACCCACTGCAAATGGCTCCGCTGTTGTGGGCTCCTGCCAGTAGAGGCAAAGCTAATAAATAAAAATAAAATAAATAAAATAAAATAAAAATAGTTTCTTTTTCTTTCTTAGACTAAGTTGAAGTACCAGGGCCGTAGCTAGCGTAGGGGGCAGTTGCCCCCCCCCCCCCAGCGAAGTAATTTTTTTTTAGTGTGAACATGTGGGGAAAACCTGCTCCCCCCCCCCCCCCCCCCCAGACAAAAATTTCTAGCTACGGCCTTGAGTAAAATATATGTATTTTATCGCGTTTCGGAATGTACACTTGTGTTGTGTCCCTAGGGATGTTAGGAGTTCGGTATTTAACTCATTCGAAGCGTCTTTTTCTCTTGTTGAGCTTTTCCGTTAATTTTCTTGTGGCATGGGAAAGCGAGATTCTTAACAGTGAACCTAAAACTGGCGAGCTATCAATAAAGAGACGCTCGCTCCTAATTGGTATTGTGTGGATTAGAGATAAAATATTTTATACTCGTTCAGAAAGTAAGAGTATAAAGGATTCTGTGTTGTTTCTGCAGACCACTGGCCTAGTTTTATAGAATTTTGTTAAAACCACCGCGACATAACCCTTTAAGAGAGCTCTTTAACATAGCCAAAGTAATTGCTCTTGTGAAATTTAGAAAGGCAAGACGGCGAAAATGAAAAAAAAGGATAGTTTCAAAACTAATTAATTCAAAAGTATAATTATTTTAGGGCAAATAAGCTAATGGAATACCATTTTGCAAAATTAAGTACTTAAAAATGTATATAACAGCTATATATAGAGAGCGCTTCCACTTCTCGACCTATTCATCAACACAAACTCGTTCAACTTCTGATTTCGAGAGCAAAATGAGGGCTTATCTTATAGTGCTTGGGTTGTCTTGCCTGTTAGTTGCTCACGAGCCTCGTGGTGCTAGGGGCCTTGCGCTTTTTGGTACGAGACATGGCAAGAGGAGTCAGCTTTCTAACGGATTGAATTCTGTAAGTAAAATAGCCTTTGAATAACCTTTCCAATCTCCGACAAGTACAAATTTGGAGTTTTTTCGTATGCTTTATAGCGGCGGACGGACTTGGATTTCAAATTCGCCATTTTGATTTCTTGTTGGGCTGATCAATTTTCAACCTTTAAATCTTACTACAGTAAATATAGCCCATCCAATGCCAATTTCATTGCCTTTATTTGAAGTATGATAAAGGTTTCATTTCATAGCATTCGGTTGAAGGAAACTGTGATACGGCAGCCACGAGGGGGACTCGGGACTGAGATCGTGATGTTAGAATTTTGATGTTTTCGGTTACTATGTCTCTTTAACTAACACCCGTTCCTAAAATTTCCCCCCTAGGATATACTTAATAGGTTGGACGAAGCTTTGAAGCAGAGGGAGTACCGCCACCGAGTGTATCCGGGACGATTTTGGGACGACAAGTCACGTGATCAGAGAGAATAACCACTTTGTCGCTTTGTCATTACACAAGACTTCCACAGGGTACCAAACCTAAGCTGGCGAACACACAGGGTTACGAGAAACAAATAAATCAACCATGCACAGCAAATATGATCATGCTTTTGTGAATTCTGCTGATATGCTGAAAACTGCGTAGGAAGAATGTTGATTTGCAGCAAGGGTTTGTAAATAAAACCGTCATTATCCTGATGTGTTAACGTCTACAGTGGATTAAATTGTAATCGATGTTTTAGGGGAGAATGTTCGCTGCGATAACTGAAAACCAGCTCAGTGACAAATTTTGGCGCAACACTGGTGCATATTTTGGCGCAACACTGGTGCATATTTTGGCGCAGCACTTGGCAATTTTGGGGCGATACTTGACAATTTTGGCGTGAAACTTGGCAATTTTAAATGCTTTTCACTTGTCACCTCGGCAACACTAAAAACGTCACAGAACCGTGAAGAGAACTTAAACATGTGTTTCTTGGGAAAATTTGAGAATAATTAGGTGTTCCGGCCTAAATATAAAGGAATGAATGCGTGCCATTTTATTCAGTAATTGAATGGAGCCTCTATTTTGGTGCTCAAGCGGAGGAGCACAAACATGGCGACCAAATTACCAGTTGTCGAAAAGGCTATTTCTACGGACTACATCCATATAAATCTTCTAGAAATGGTAGAATGTTAACAATTATGAGCTGCGGGCTTCCAAAAATTGTAAGCATTTAGCAAATTGATCAAAACACATGATTGGTGTTGCGTGAGAGTTTAGTTTGGAAGTTAGCATTTTGATGACGTCACGTGAAAAGCTGTAGCAAGAATTTTGGCGCAACACTTGTGCAATTTTGGCGCAGCACTTGCGAGCAATTTTTAAAAACTTTTAGGCGACACTTATGCAATTTCACGACTCTAGTGCAATCTTTGCGGTGATCCAGCAATGGTGCGACCAGGCGAAAACACACTAGAACTCTATAAAGAAGCCGACTACGTCTAATTCTAGCTGTCTGACAGTCTTGTACCCAGACACTTCTGGGTTCGCAAAGAGTTACTGGAAGGTTTTGAGTTTCAGGGGTGGGGGGATGGGGGATAGATTTTGGTACTTACGCCTTTCGAACTTATTTAGAAGAAAAACGATTGAAAAAAAGACGCTAAAAAATAACGTCTGGGTACGTAAGCCGAATACCTGAATATAAAGATGTTATGCGCCTTCCGAAATTATTTTGACGCAAAACGAATGCGCGCAAAGAGTTATGGGACAGGTTTTGTGGGCGCGCAAAGAGTTATGGGACAGGTTTTGTGGGCGCGCAAAGAGTTGTGGATAGCTTTTGGGAGCTACTCCTTCCAAATGTTTTTGACAAAAAAATATCGTCTAGGTGCGAGATGGGCCGCCTACTCAAAAACCTCGAGTATAAAGACGTTACGCACAGAGTTAGATTACCTTCATCCAGCCTCGCCTTTTACATCCTCGAACATCCAATATGCGTTGACCCTTTTCGAGACGAAGCTCATCGTCTTTCTTCGGGTTGTACGAAGTATGCACGACGCCGTAGCGAGGACGATACGAGTCTGAGTTCGACCCCTCGGATATGCCATCTGTTGATAGGTTACAGGAATTTGAATATCAATTAAAGTAGATAAAAGCTTTTCAGATTATAATATTTAAAAAGTCTTATCGAGACAAACACGGGATCAATAGACCCTTTCCGCTTTAGTGGGGTTCCTGTGGTTTGTTTCCCCAATTCACCGATCCCGCATTCATTGTTATACCCCTAGTTACTGTTGCTACGTCCGACTAGCCAAATTTTAACTTCGGCATAGATCAAGGAAAAGACACTGATTGCAGGGAGGTGTTAGAAGTTGTTGCATGCAATTTGGATTTTATATTTTTATCTTGAAAAGCTGAATAATTATTGAAAAATCTTCGATATTCAAGTTTGTTGCTCGGACATTTTGAATTCCGTAGGGGAAAACTTCCTATTGTTTGCTATGAGTGGGCGGAGCTATCGTCAAAATAGGGATCGGTCTATTGGCAAACAAGCGAACGAAATCGTTTGTTTTTCCCTTAAGGTCTCTGTAAACCCGTGAGGTGTGTCTTCGGAAAAAAAATCTCGTCGCGTCGCTATTTATGCTATGATAATCAGCTATTTAAAGCTAAAGAAATATTGCTCTATCTTATGAAGTTGTTTAGTTTATCGAAGTTTAAATTCTTCTTGTATTTTTAATACCCCGAACTAAAAACTACCTTGTTTACTTGAGAAGCTCCAGACCACTAGCGGTTTGTTGCACAATTTCACACTTTGTCGGATTTTAATCTCGGAGGAATGAACTGAAAAACCGTGTCAGCGATTTTCGATATTTTGTATATTTACGAAAATATTTGGTCGCGAAGTTGAAAGTCGCATTTTTTACAGTTTGTGGCCGCAAAATTTATCATAAAACATTTTTCAAGTAAAAAATAAAAATTCCCTCACACGGTTTTTTTAGTTGTGATCATTTTCTAACGACACAGAAAATTTGAGGCCGATATCTTAAATCCTGCGGGGTCAGTAGCTTGGCGAAGGTGAAAATTTGACCTAAAATTAAAGTGCTAGAAAAAGTGCGTGAAGCTAATTAAATTACAGTAAATGAGTGGCGGGCAATACAAAAGAATGGTCAATTGAAGCCTAGGAAAACAGTTGACGCGTCATTTGAGGTTTTAGAAATATACATTTTATGAATTTTTACATTGTTACCTTTTACGAGACCTTATCGCACGAGCAAGCGCTTTCATGTAACTAAACAAAGAAACTGTTTCGCATGAGTGGTAGTTAGGGAAACAAAACACAGGACCCCCACTCAAGGTGAAAAGGTCTATTGGCAATCTGCATCCCCTAATCCATGTTCCAGCCACCCACCCATATTACCCTGAAATTTCAATGCTGTAGTAGGGTACCCACCCTGGAATTCCAGGCTGATCTAGGACAGGGACCACCTATCCTTGAATTTAAGGAGTCCTTAACAGGGAGGTACAGATACTTTTGCAACTGTGCTTCCGCGGGCCTGGGCAAAGCACCCGAGCTATGCCTGCGGCCTTCCCGCATCCTAATGTAGTGTGCTTGCATTTCAGTAGCCTGCGAGCCGGCTCTCCGGTTGACGTTTTTTTTTTGTATTTGTTTTTCTTTTTTTTTGCGCGCGGGGGATTCCTGTGTCACGGGGGGAAAGAAGAGTGAAAGCCCTCCGCGACACAGGAATCCCATGATCCAAAAAATAAGATATAGATTTAGCCACTGGCTAAAAGCGGAGCTCCCGGTTACATATTTTTCAGTTAACGGACGCGCAGTATCTTTCGGCCGCCGAAATGAAATACGGTTTTTGGGTTGCCTGTGGTTGGGGCGCGCAGATACGGACGCGCCCCCGATACCCAAATGGCAATACCGCTGAACCATGAAAAATGAAGTCGATCGTATACCGCCGAGTTCTACTGTATTCTTCCTGCGACACTTATGGTGCTCCGCTCTGCGGCCTTCGGTCGCTAAGGAGCTCCGCTAAAACATAAACACCGGAGAGCCGGATCACAGGCCAGCATTTCCTCTGTTTCGCGACAGTTGGTGACTACGGTACTCGGGTGCGCTTGGCCAATTAAATTACCCATAATGTGTGTAATTTTATAGCGAGGACGTGCAAGTTTAAAAAGTTGGGCTTCCTGTGTAGCTTACCCGAGTATTCGTCACTACTGTCCAGTCTATCGGCGAGCTCACTGGCGGGCAGGTTAACATGACCATTAGCGATGAAACATCCCCAGATAATTATAATCCAGCCAATCAGAAGGCTCGATGCGATCAATCCCAGGCCCTACACGAGCGCGACAAAGGAAAACCATGTCAAGGAAATATCCAAAGAAATCATTGAAGAGCCCTTGTCAGCCACTCCTTTGTTATTGTTTTCAGTCGATATGAGACAACGAATTACGTGTAGAAATCTTGAAATAGTCTTCTGAAAACAAAGTTTTATTATTCATTTATCGAATTCAATTGCAAATATTGCACTACATTCCCTAAATCAGCCGATGGAAATGGATGCTTTCTCTGTCTCGGTATGTTGCTAGGCTGACAAAATGGAGGGTGACAGAGGCTCTTTGAGGAAAGGAATCTGTCTTAGTAGTGTATTTCTCATACCCAGAGCTCTGACCTCTCCATTCTCGAACCCGGAGCTCCCCGACTCGTCGCCTCACAGGGGAGGCTCTGGTGACATCCATTTGAGGGTCTTCGCTGATTGGCTGAAATCGCGCGCACGCGTACATAAAAGTAGCTTACTCTCGTTTCATAAAAACATATCTGTCAAAATAACACTGGCCTTCGTTTCCTAGTCGTCTTTTCAATCTATGCCTTCGACTTGAACGCTCTAAGAGTAATTGGCAGTTTTCACGATGTTGCGCACGCAACATAAATGGGATGAAAACAATACTTGTCTGTTTTGTATAACAAAAGCCGTCTTCGCCAGAACGAGTCGAAACGGCTCAAGGGTATTGTTCTCTCAACATCGTGAAAACGGTCAATTGTGAGGCATAAAACCACCATTTTCTTTAACGCATGCGTCGTTGGATGTCATCAGAGCCTCCCCCGCGAGGTGAGCTCGTGGTACGAGAATGGAGCCTTCTCCGCGTGGTGCCGAGCCAAATGTCTTTCTTGACTTGCGATTGGCTGACGAGGAAGCCATTCAGCAGCAACTTTTGATTTCTCTCGTTCATGATTGGCTCTAAAAGGATACGGCGATCATAACAGATTTCTGAGCCGTCCATGGCAGGGACGGTCTGGAGAAGAGCTTCTTGTTGCACCAGTTAAAGATGTAACGCATTTCACCATTCGGTACCACGGTCGTGTCCGTGCCCCAGCCCTCCTCGCACACACAAACTGAGCCAACGCGTGTCCCGTGATTGCAGTTCAGCGGTACCTGAAAGGAGGAATGGAATAATCAAAAATCGGCGTCAAAATCACGCGCGTCGCTTAGACGCCATTCTCGTACTCGGTGCTTCCCGGCTCGTAACCTCGTAGGGGAGGCTCTGGTGACAGCCACTGACGCATGCGCGTGATTTGATACAGAGCCGCTGAGTGAAAGAACTTCCTGCGCCATTCTCGTACCCAGACCTCCCCTGCTCGTCCTCTCGCGGAGGTGACAGCCATTGACGCATGCGCGAGATTCGATACAGAGCCGTCGAGAGAACATTCTCGTACCCAGAGCTCCCCGGCTCGTCTGCTCGCAGGGGAGGGGCTCTGGGGACATCCATTTGAGGGTAGTCGCTGATTGGCTGATTTTGAGCGTTGGAGCATGCGCTTTCTCTCAGCGGCTCTGTATTAAATCTCGCGCATGCGTCAGTGGAGGAGAGAAACACCTTCCTGTGCATGCCCAAGCGTTCATTAAGCCAATAAGGGAAGGCCCTGAAATGGATGTCACTAGAGTCTTCCCTACGAGACGAGCCGGGCAGTTCTGGGTATGAGAATGTTCCTGCGCTTGCTCCAACATTCAAAATCAGCCAATCAGCGAAGGCCTTAAAATGGCTGCAACCAGAGCCTCCCCTGCGAGGAAACGAGCATGAAACCTCTAGGCACGAGAATGGACACGCACCTAAAGCCAACTGGCTTCCGTCAATCAAAGTTTCGAACATCGATCTCGGCAAGGAAAAGTCACAGAAAAATGTCACGTGATGAAAAAAGTTCTAAGTCTATTGTAACTGTTGTTTACAGGCGGTAGAAGTATACGGAAACTGTAAAACTATATGGGTCGTAGCGATTTTCGAAAGTTTGAATGACAGAAGCCCAAACGAACTGAAAAGGTTGTCCAAAATACGGATCTCATCGAACTGTCGTACTGCCTTGTAAATTCACGTCGCTACCACGTGAGCAAAGGAATGTAGGCAAACGTGAGTGGGCGTGGCAGCAGCATCAATTTCAAACACAAAGTGACAGTTCGGTGAGATCCGTCGTGTCATTTGACAGCTGTATGTCACTACAGCCTGCTAGCCGGCTCTCCAGTGGGTTTTTTCGGATATTCGATTTTTTGGGCGCGCGGGATTCCTGTGTCACGGAAAGGAGACACAGGAATCCCGACTCCACAGGAACCCCGCGCGCGCCCTAACGAATTCTTCTCTGGAAAACCCACTGGAGAGCCGGCTCGCAGGCTATATGTCACTACTACTCACTGGGTTGATCTCCTTTACGTTTTCCAGGTTATAACGGTGTATCGCAAGAGAACTCTTGTCTGCTTTGTCGTGCAAGAACTTGATTTGTTTATCGGTCAGTTTGTCACTGATCAGACTCTTACAATCGTTGTGGTCCTTATCGAAAGCCTGAGAAGAAACGCCAGAATAGAGTGGATTTCAGATAACTGTCGTGGGTACCTTATTCTCCTTAATTGTCGCGGGTTCTTAAATTCGCGAATTTCGCGATATTAAAAAAATTCGCGAACTTTAAGATCCGCGAAAAATAACGACCTGACTGTACTTTCCTTTAGGGCCGGTAGTTCTTTCTTGATGTGACAGATAGCCTTTGAATTGCCAATCTTAGCACTAAGGGGCAGCAAATTGGTTTTGTTTTAATTGTTGATTAACGTACAATTTTTGTAACAAGAAAAATATAGTCACTTAATCGTCAATTTCGCGAAATTAAATTCCCTGTAAACAGAATTTTTCTCCGCGATCGCGAAATTAAAGACTCGCAGAATGTGCCGAGAAAAGTTTTTCCGTTTCGCTAATTTTTCCACATTTTTTCACCATAACAAAATTGCCTGCCAACAACAGGTTTTCCCGGGAGTCTCCAGGTTTTTTATCATATCTCCCAGTCTCCATTTTCTATGATTCATAATGAGGCACCAAAAAGTCAACCGAAGTGGGCGCCATCGGCGAAGATTCGGAGAGAGTTCGGACGTTTTCAGAAAGGATTCGGAAAGGTTTCGGAAACGACTCGGGGAAACAAGATGGTTCCGAAAAATTCTCCAGATTTCAGAATTTCTGGGGTTGACAGGTATGAAAAAATATAAAATGAAAAATTGGGAAATCGCTTCAGCTTTGCTTACTACTTCTGGGAGTGAATCATCCTTCATCTTCGTGTAGCAGTTACGGACAGGCACACACTTTCCTTTCTTCTTCTCAAAAACGTTCTTCTTCCATTATATTTGTCAATGCAGTTCACAGGTTTGCAGTCATTCCTTGGGTCCTTTGTGGGAATGGAAAACTAGGTTAGGTTTGCAAAATATGTAGTTATTCATTATTAGTAAAATTTGTAAACAAAATGCAGTTATGTTTTTTATCTGCTCAATTGCCAGCTTCGTGGGCACTAGTACCAAAAATAGCCTGCAAAAACAGAGCTAATTCCAGGGCATTTGACAAACCATCACAGAGCAATTCGGCACCTTCAGCAAATTTGCTGCACAAGTAATTGACTTTAGCCTTTTTCGCAAACAATTTTGATTCATGTTTGCACACATTGTTCAATTTTTTAAACTATGTTTCTTTTGTTGTTATCATTTGACCTAAAAAAGGGCCGGCAAAGTGCCAGCTATCACCGGCAGCTGGCTGCTATTTTGAACCCTGGTATTTACTGCAGTCATAATACTGCGAAATCTATGCCAACTATTAACAAACCATGGCTTTAACAATCGAATCAGGGAACAGCTCTGGGTGATTTCACTCAGGCTTTGAGAATGTTTTATGAATTATAAGGAATAGCGTGGCTTCAAGAACCAAATTTTTCCCCATAAATATATATATATGCAAAAAAAAAAAACATTCATGTGCCTTTTTGAAAAGGTTTGATGGACAGAAGTCAAAGCATAATTTGGCATCCAGAAATGTGAAGTGGAAGCTCACAGGATTATGAAAATCACAGTAATGATCACATAGGACTTACAAGGTCGACCCCTGCACATGTTTTGTAACCACCATCAAAGCCTTGCACTGAAATGAAAAAAGCATACCCAAGCATAATGCATCAAGATAACAAATTAAAACCTACAGTAACTGCTTGCTTTGCAAGCCTTGGCATTGTTGTACTGTAGTAAGCAAAGAGTGATGGCCTTTCATAACAAGCTAGCGGCCTGTGCAGCTAGGCTATAATATTATAAATTACTATTATTATTATGTATATTTTTTTGTCACAACTTGTATGGAAACCAGCATAACAGCTGTTACAGTATCATGGATAAATAATAAAGCTTGGCCTGGCTTGGTACAACTCAGGTCTTGGTTGGTCCCAGAACAGAGAAAATCTTCTTTCTTTTCCACTTGTCATCGAAAACTGGTTCATATTGTGAGCTGGACTTTGTTCTCACTACTCTACCCAGTTTCAGGGGAGAATGTTAAAGAACCACTGAAGACATAATAAACTCTATGGCAGCATGGCTGATAGTGGCCATTGTGACCCAGAAAATTCAGCTCATGAGCTGTATTGGGAATAGAGCGAGGCAAGTTACCACAGGAAACCCAGAGATCCAGGAAGAGGTTGATGACCCACACCTCTTTCAATTTTCCTAAAATCGGATTTTCGAGTGCCGATATCTCGTGAAATAATTGATGAATCATGGTGAAAACCTACCGTTGTGCTTTACACAAAGAGAACAACCCATTTCTGCAATAAAATCGGTCTGGGAAGTCAGCTCCCAACATCTACATTTACTTACAGCTCTGTTGCCAATCCACTTGCTCTAGTGGTTCTGTTGTGTTGAAGAGGACAACATGTTGGTATGAATTCCCTTTTGCCTTCAGGTTGAAATGGCACTTGCCCAGACGATCAAGTGGGTACTGCAAAGCAAATCAATTTTAGATTAAACTTAGGGGAATTAAAGGGGCACTCACATGCTTGCCTGACAAGCAAATAATTCAAACAGCAATCCAAAAACACTATAGATTTGTATTGATCTAACAGCTAAAAGGTCATTTAACAAACCTGGACTGTTATTTTGGTTATTCCCGGTAAACTTAAATGTATTTTGGGTGATTAAAATTAGACTTATTTTTTGACAGGTTGTCCAAAAATTAAGCATGCGAGTGCCCCTTTAAACACATGAGTGTATGTGACATTGTCTCGATCTCAGTGCTATAAACTAATTTATTACAATTTTGAGATGGTAATACCACAAATTTTGATGACTAAGCTGGGAGAAATTTTGTTCAATATTTGCTGAAGTCACACAATGATGGAGCCCACATGAAGAGCATAGAACCTGACCTTCTTGGCCAACCACATCCCACAAAATAACTGATCAGCCAATCAAAATTCTTAGATGCAGCATGGCAATAGAGTACTCAAGTGTGACGTCATAAATTTGAGAAATCTTGAATTTCAGATTTTAGTCCACGAATAATGAAAGACAAAGTGGAGAGAGAATCGGATGCAAAAAATGAGGCAAATCAGTTGAAATGCGACCAAGATATGGCCACCTGAATACATAATTTTCTTTAACAAATCACTGTATTTTGGACTGCGTTCAAAACTTTATGAACGCAACCAAAAATACAGTGATTTCTTAAAGAAAATTATGTATTCAGGGGCCATATCTCGGTCGCTTTCAACCGATTTGCCTCAATTTTGGTGTGTAGCATTCATTTATTATGCTCTTTCCAAATCCAAGGACAAATATTGCTAAATCGAAAATTTGTTTTTTGTGACGTCATCACTTGACTACTCTATACTAATTATGCATTCTAATTCCCAGAGCCTCTTGGTCATTCTGACTGTAGGATGCTCTGGTGCCAGACAAAACCAGCTTTTCCATATATGGTGACCATCTCTGTCAGTTAGGAAAAAATTTGAAATGGCGAATGGGCCAATCAGAATGGGTCTATGATTGTCTGGGGCCAGAGCCTACGACAAACAACAAACAGTGGAAGGGGCTCTGGGAATGAGATTGTACTATCATGGGGCAGACGCCAGGGCTTAAAATTGCACCCAATACTTTTTAGACTTAGGCATAAAAAAACAACTATGTTTTCAGTTTCTAGTGTTCTTCTAGTGGATTTACACCTAGATTTTTGATGAATTACACCTATAATGTTGGTTTCTTAATTTCGAGCCCTGGACGCTGCACAAAATGCAGCATAACAGACTGTTTTAACATTGTGTGCATACCAGAGTTGGAAATATGTATGACATAGTCTCCCTTGACTTGGGTGAAATAATCAGCTCATTTCCACCAATAAGGACCATTGACTGTAGAGACAACAACAATGTACACACATGACATTGTGGACTGGGATACTGGAAGGGAAAATTGAAGCCATTTTGCACTGAAGTTTCCAACTAACTGATATTTTTTGGTGCCAAAGTGAGAAAAATTGTGGTTGCTTTTGCAACCACACCAGTCACACCTCACTACAGTTTTTCTTTCATAACTATTTTTACGAACACCTCCCTGCAAATTATTGGATTGCATGTGACATGGTGGCCATATTGGTCCCGAAAACAAAAGAACTGCCATGCTTTTGTTATAGGAATGGTTCCAATCCAAGAGTAGCAGTTTGGAGTCATGATTTTTAGCGTGTGAACTTGCAAATCATCAGTGACAGGGGCGACAGTTCTAAGAAATCAGGAGTCCTTGTAAAAAGTGTGGGAGGGTGATATGTTTGGTGTAGATTTGATAAAAATCAGGAAAAGTTACTTTTATGGGTCGAGGAACACCCAATCAAAGAAGATCCTGCAATCAGGAAGTGTCTGTAATATCTATCTATCTATCTATCTATCTATCTGCAATCTACTCGGCCACTTACAAATAAATACATAATGACAACTTCTCGCAATAGAGTGTTTCTGGGATATTGGGAATTTTGAAAAACAGTCAGGAGCAAGAGCATATATTCGGGAATGCTTGAAAACATTTCGGGACATCCACCTAAAAAAGATTTCACTGCTCAAACAGCCACTCTTAGGGTTGTCCCCTCCCCCCTGTATGAGGGGGTGGGATGTCACCCCTCCCTCCTGGTCACTCACATCACAGTCTGTATCCCCAGGTTCAACCAACCAACAGCAGCGTGGCTTCGACGATGACACAGTGACTTTGGCATTGACATTATTGGCAATGTTAAGGTCTACAACCATGGCAAAACAAAAAATATGAGAAATCATTATGCATGCCACAATAAAAGTTGCTGTATACTTACAGAACTGAATAGCATAGCTCTCGTCGTTTACTGGAAGAATCCCAGAACGCTGAAGAAATAAGAAAAGTAACAACCTTACTGTGAACAAATGCTGTTGATTTTAATTTCTGACAAATGGCTGGAATTTGGCGACCCGAAAAAGTTAATTTGCCATGAAAAAATAAATAATTATTAACGTAAACAATCTAAAACGACTCACCTCCACGTGTATGACATTAGAAGAAGCAGACAGGAAAAGGATTTTGAGGAATACTAAACTGTAACCTCTGGAAATACTCATTCTCCTCCGAGTTTCAACAAAGTTGAAGTGTCAACTGGACTGGTGGCCGTGGGACGTTTCGCAGTGAAAATGCCTCAGGAATTGCTTAAAGTGGACACCAACAACATTTAGATATGTAAACGCAACTCCAGAGAAGACAGGACGTATTTGTGAACAGTCTACCGTTGGTAACAGGAGGGAATACGCTATAAAATGTCGATTCATTTTTCCACACGGTCGCCATTTTGATTGCTTGGGCAAGTGAGATTCAAAACTGCGCGCGCCTGCATTAGAACGAGGCAAGTTACCACAGGAAACCCAGAGATCCGGGAAGAGGTCGATGACCCACCACACTCTTTCAATTTTCCTAAAATCGGGTGAAATAATTGATGAATCATGGTGAAAACCTACCGTTGTGCTTTACATGAAGAGAACAACCCATTTCTGCAACAAAATCGGGCATCCCCTATTTGTGCTTCGAGAAAAATAACCACTGTATACTAGATAGATATTAGATATTCTTTATTTAGCCACGGTTAAAAATTCAGCTCATACAATAATATGGTAGTAATACAATAACATAATTTAAAAGTTAACAAATATAATTATCTAATGATAGACTACTCCTACCCATCCCGAGCTGCTTTCCATGAATGCCGTGCCTTATCTAATAAGCGCTTTCTTCGCGGTAATGGTACATTGACTTTGTTCTCTAAGTTCCTTAGGAAATAGACAGACTCGCGGTTTGTAAATTAGCTAGAAAGGTAATCAGGTGCCAGCCCATGCAAATATCTATAAACTATTGTTGCGCGTGAAGTTTGTTGCTGACAAGGTAGATTTTTCCTAAATTTCGAAGAGTTTGCCAGCACTGGAATCGTAACTAGGGTGGGTCAGAACACGGACTCGACACGAGACCTGCGTCACAAAAGCTTCCTTTGTTTAGTAGAACGAATCATGATGAAAAGACAGAACAGAAAGGTGACCTCTGGGAATGGTTCGTACACGGCGGACGACCCGAATCATTTGTTTAAAAACACTAATATACAAGAAAATTTCGCCCAAAATTGCCAATCCTTATTTAGGACGTCTGTAAGTAATTTGCCTCGTATCTAATAAGTGAAAAAAGCAGAAACATACACTTAAACTTGCAGATACATCAAGAAGCATCATACTCATCATACTCGCCATTTTGTTTTTTTTCTCGGCCATCCAGAAGGCTTGAGACGATTGTTAAAAACCACAGACGCCCCGCTCGGATTGAAAAAATGCCATAAAGAAAGTACTGTCGTTTTTATTGAATCCGGGCGGGCTGCCTGTGGTATTTTTGAAATCTCGATTCAGGCCCTTGGCAAAGGAAAAACAAAGGTGGCCAAGGAAACGGTGTTTCACGAACATCTGCAAATTTTGGCCAATTTCCCTGCTACTTTCCTTAAGATATGGGGAAATCTTCCAAATATGGGGACTTCCTAATAAAGAAATTTTGCAACATCGGCAATTCAATAGTCTTTGGCGAAATTTTCTTGCCATGCAACTTTTTCTTGATATACTTTATATATAACTACTTTCTAGCTCATCAAGCAGTTTTGGTCTTTTTTGATGCGCACATCCGAACAAGGAACCCGAGAACCAATACTGATACAACTACAGTAACGCTAACAGCTAAAGCCAACACGGCTATGACATCCAACATGTAGACTTGGTAGAAAGGCATAGACAAACCACGTGGTTTGAGGTGATCCATGTGACCGACAGACTGTACGTATTCCACCAGGTCAGCGGCTTCTTGCACAGGAGTACGCGCACGGCTTCTCATGGCACGTGACACGCGCGCAGCGTTTTGACGATAACTAAAGAGAATAGAAAACAATTAAAGGGGGTCCGACACTTCGACCGCATGGTCGCCAATGGCGACTAAATTGACGGTTTGGCGAGCAAAAACTTCAACCTTGTCGCTAAATGGCGACTTACCTTTCCAGTCTGTAGGTTTATAGAAAAATGCTCTTCTTAAAATTCGGCTAACAGACAAAGACAGTCATCATATATTTTGGCCACTTTATTACATCATTCCCTGGTATACACCTAATTCAGAAAAGGTTGCTGTGGTCATTGGTCTTTGGTCATTGAACCCCTTTGTTTCGTGGCCACTGAAGAAAATAATTTCTTTGTTTCGCGCTATAATTGAAAGGCCAAAGACCAAACTCCAAAGCAATCTTTTTTGAATTAGGTGTATAACAGGACATACCATCAGAGGACATTTGTTTTATACCACAACAAAAAGGCAAAAATAAAAACAAAACAGCACGCGTGCGCAGCCAAAGTGTGTTTTCATTGGTTCTTTTAGCGCGCGTCGCTGATGGATGGTGGCGACCCTGTTGGGTTCCCAAAGAGCCAAATTGTGCGCTACCCAGGGGTCCAGCCCCCCCCCCCCCCCCCTTTCTCGGAAATTTTCCCATACATTTACTGTATTTGCTGGAGAAAATTTGCGCATTTTCGTCCCATGTTTTCACTATCCGCCCCCCCCCCCCCCCCCCCCCCCCCTTCAGAAATTCCTAGCTACGCCGCTGCTACCACATCGTCGTGACGGGCGCAGTGTTCCGCCAGACACAATCTTCTCCGAGATTGGGTTCAACCATACCTGGCAACTCTCCAGGTTTTCGCGGGAGTCTCAAGGTTTTTACCCTTGATCTCTCGAAACTTTCTATATATTTAACGTATATCCCCCGGGTAAATTTCTCAGGATTTTCTCATACAGTTGTTGCATTTGAAACACAATCTCCAGGTTTTGGAGCTTTCGGGGTTGGCAGGTATGGTTTAACTGTAATATGTAAAGCACATAACAGACTAACCTATTTCCTTGTAGCACTTTATTGATGACTGCCACTATTTCCTCCGCGGAAAACGCTACAACATCAATGATCTCGCCCATCCCTGCCTCTTTCAGTAACTGTGAATTGTCGTGCTGATCACCAAAGAATGGATTGCAAACCACAGGCCTCCCGTGATAACCTGCCTCTGCCATACTATTTGAGCCCGCGTGTGTAAGGAACAGCCTCGTTTTGTTGTGTCCGAGGAGGTCGTTTTGTGGAATCCATTCAGCCACTTTGACGTTTGAACTCACTGATTTGGGATTACTTCCTGCGTGAAAATAAATGAAAAGTATCCTCCTCATCGGAGGGATTTCAAAGCGGCCGACAGACGCGACCGCGCGCTAGACAAGAAGAGGTTGGAGGACTTAACAGGCTGCATTGGCTGATTGCATTCTTAAACCGCACCGGGGGAGTTGAGGACCTACGGAAAATTATCCAGGGGGGTTGTGTTGGACTCTGGAAATTCCACAAGAGGGGTTGTGTCTGGAGACTGGAAATTCCAGGGGAAGCTGTAAAAAAGGCGATTTTCCAGGGACGTTTAATCAAAAAATAGATTTTCCAGGGGTATTTTGCAAGAAAAAAATGGACATTCCAGGGGAGAGGGTACTTTATGGGGTTAGAAATTCCAGGGGAGGAGGTCGGTTTCACAAGCAGAAATTCCAGGGGAGGTATATGCATAATAGCTTTCAAATACATTCAGTTTTATTCCGTGATATCTTTTTTGATACAAAACATCCAATTTTAAGGCTAAATGTACCAAGTGCGGGATGCCATAAATTTCTGGATTTATGCCCCCAAAGAAACGGTGCTTCAATCCAAAGTTAAGATGTTTGGATTTAAAGCAATTGCTCTTAACACATAGTTTGACATGCATCTAGGTAACTTGTCCCAAAAACTGATAGGATGAAATGCTTTTATTAGTGCGCAGGAAATTTTTACATTCATGCCTTAGTGAACGGCTTAATTTGTGGTGCGTCTTCGACATCGACCTCGCTAATACATTTTCTGAAACTTGGCCAGAAGCCAGATGAAAGTTCAAGTCTTCTAATGAGCATCGCCAAGATTTGAGCCGAAAATATCTGCAAGATTTTTTATCAGAGAGCTTTAAAAACTATGGGGTCGTCTTTGTATTTAAGAATTGTGACTTAGATGAAACAGATTGCAAAGATCGGAGAATTCGCAGCTAATCTAGGGTCATTTGTGCTTGATTTACAAAAATAATTACTGGAATCGGCAAAAAAAACGCAAAAGTTATAGCCCGATATGCATAACCTGGTAGTCCAGCTCTGGACACAGATGAGCGCACAAACCATTTAGAGCGAGTCAT
Source organism: Scolanthus callimorphus (assembly GCA_033964015.1). Lineage (NCBI taxonomy): Eukaryota > Metazoa > Cnidaria > Anthozoa > Actiniaria > Edwardsiidae > Scolanthus > Scolanthus callimorphus. The sequence goes on from CM066922.1 coordinate 19,837,362, forward strand.
CGGTCCTCAACGTCCGGTGCAGTTTAAAAATGCAATCAGCCATTAGATGGCGCAAATCGCTGCTGCAGTAAATAAGCAAGGGCGTAGCCACGGGAGGTTCCAGTGGTTCCGGAACCCCTGTTCGGCTCTCAATATCAAAAAATATACGAATGTGCATAAGAGCGTGAAATAAAAATTGTTTTAACTTTTAACCATATCGGGAAGAGATCAAAACAATGGTACTTTTTAGGAGCCCGATTTTGCCAGGGGAGGTGGTGGGTGGTACCCCTCACCACCCCCTACTGAATTTTCAACTATTATTTTGACACACAGACAGACAGATATTATTATTTGGCATCGTGTACATTGATGAACAGGTCCAAATAAAACTTATTTAAGGTCTCGGTCAGGGTAAATAATTAAAAATCCATAATACAACTTTTTTCCTGGAATTCAGTTAATAGAGTCCTAAAGTATATTTCTAAAACCCCAAATGACGCATCAACTTTTTCCCTTGGTTTCAATAGCCCATTCGTTTGTATTGCCCGCCACTCATTTTCTGTATTTTAATTATCTTTACACGCTTTTTCTAGCACTTATTTAGGTCACATGTTCACCTTCGCGAACCTCCTGACCTTGCAGGATTTAAGATATCAGCGTCAAATTTTCGGTGCCGTTAGAACATGATAACACCTAAGAAACTATGTGAGGAAATTTTTATTTTTTACTTGAAAAAGCTTTTATGATAAATTTTGCGGCAGCAAATTGAAAAAACTGCTTTCAACTTTGCGACCTAATATTTTCGTAAATATGCAAAATATCAAAAATCGTTCACACGGTTTTGCAGTTCATTTCTTCAAGATTAAAATCCGACAAAGTTTGAAATTGTGCAACAAATTGCTAATGGTCTGAAGCTTTTCAAGTAAACAAGGTACTTTTTAGTTCGGGGTGGTTAAAATGTTATAAGAAAAATCTAAACTCTGCTAAAATGAACAAATTCATTAGATAGAACAATCTTTTAGCTTTAAAACGATATATAACTGATTATTATAGCATAAATTGCGACGCGACAATAATTTTTTTCCGTAAGCTCGTTGTGTTCCCTGACTGAGACCTTAAAAAGGCAGAAGTGAATGGTTATATAGGGGTACCAGAGTTTAGTTAGATTTGTGGTTTCGGGTCATATCCTGACCCCCTAATTCAGTTACCCCCTAGTGTACCATTGTTTTGACCTCTCCCCACAGTAGGTTTTGGAGCCCCCCTGATAGGTATGTAATGTTTAAAGCTGGTGACATTTGTACAGATGTGACCACCCCCCCCCCCCCCCCCCCCCCCCCCTCTTTTTCAAACCCTGGTTTGCCGGTGCAGTGGTGCAAGCCCTACCTGGGTACACTTTCCACAAGACACTGGTTGATAGTTGGCTAAAAACGCTGCTCAGCTTATCAATAACATCCTCCCTGATTCCTCCTAAATTTCCACCAAATGCTACCACCACCACACCTAGATCTCCTGATCCTTGCATAAACTCTTCCAGCTCTGCTGGTAGGGGCTTAGCAGGGCTAGGTAGAAAATAACCCACTTCTTTGAAATCTGTGGGAAAAATAGAAAGGCCAATTTAAAGTTTAATAAAGGCTTGTACAGAGTCCCACAAAATGAATCAAGCATTTTCAAAATTAGCTGGCTTAAAGTGTGGACAGAAAACGTTTTGGAAAACTTCTGAAACTTGAGTGAAACTTAATCCAATTTACTTTGTCTAGTTGTGTGTACATATTTTTGGATGGAAAACTTTTTGGAAAACTTCTGAATGTGAGTAAAATCTAATCCAATTTACATTGCCTGTACTTATTTTTCCATGAAAATCATTGCAGGGACATCAACTCTGGGTTTTGTTACCTCATCTCCCCGTTTTTAAGTAAAAACTCCCTGTCGCGGAAGGTTATTTTTTTGTTTCTGGGGCTTGAAAAATGCTAAAATACAGACATATTTTAGACATATTCAGGTTTTAAAATGGCGCCAAAAAAATTAAAAGTATAAGGATAATGTCTTAGACTAGAGACTATGCCTCATATGGTACACACAATGCGGTTTGATGCTTTTCAGCAACTAAGAAGTGTAAAATAATAATAAAATTCTAGAAATAAATTAAATGTTTTTTTTTTCATTTTCACAAAAATTAATTTCCTAAGAAAATAATTTTGCACCCAAATCGAGAAAATAAAGACCCGCGAAATATTCCGACCTTTTTTCAAGATATTAAGTGCCCATGAAAATTAATACCAATAAGGTATCCGTGAAATTTATTCAGAACATGGAATACTTACATGGCGGCATTGGCTGTGCATGTTCAAAGATATAATCTGCTGGATAGACAATGAGGTCAACAGTGAAAAGGCTTTCTTTGATAGTCTTCTCAGGTTTTATGTTGTACTTGTCTTTAATAATCTGATATGCAGGACACAAAAGCCTGTCAACCATAAGCCGGTTCTCGATGTAATATTTCACATTCTTTAACCTATCCCACAATGTCATTGATGAGGGTAGGCCACTCATGGTCTGCGGCATATAGGCTAGAGGATTGTCAAGGTAGAATAGATGTGTAAGAAAAAAGTTTGTACTTGCAAAATAAACATGCGGTAGATTCAACCAGTCAGCAATCAGATTTCCACAATGGTATGGCGAGTCTCCAATCACAAGATCAGCCAATTTCAGATCACTGAATGCACTTGCGTCACTGATTAATGAATCACAGTAATAAGCTTGGTTCTTGTAGAAATAGAAGTACTTGCTCCATTTGTCAAAGTCTTTATCCAAGACACTTGCATGAATTTTCTTAAGCTCTGCCCTCACTCTCATCAACTCATCAGAGAGCTTGAAGAATTTGGTAAATGGCTTGCCGATAGCATATGTTTCTCCTTCTCCAATGTACATGACAACCTGTTGAATTGAAAAATATGTTGCAAACAGCCTTTAAGCCCGTTAAGCCTGGGCTTAACTAATTTTTGGCTTTGAACAGAGTAGGCCATTTTTTTTGGATGGGGGGGGGGGGGGGGAGGGGCTAATAATTATAAGAAAAAGAAGGTGTGCAATGACAGGGACGTCAACCCCAGGACTTCAAACGATGATGGCAAACAGGATGGCAAAATTTCCTGCATTTCTCCAAGGAAAAATACTGTATGGCAGTTGTGTTGGGACAAATTTTTGAACAGACAAATTCTGACCCACTTACAGCTTCTGTTCATATAGGTCTAGTGGAACTGGACGAATTTTGCACGGCAAAGTGTGCAAGTTTGGGACCTGCAACTTTTGACCCGTACGGTTCTGTTTTCCCACTGGACCTGTGTAAACACCGGAGTCCTGCAAGTTTTTGCACAGTTCCACAGTGATGGCCTGGAAAGAAGCCCTTTTCAGGCGAGTTCACGTTATAAAGTGATCGAAACGTTGCACGGACCTGTGTATACACCTCTGCAATGTGTAACATTTGCAGGGTACCGTGTAAACAGGTTTTCTCAGTACAAAATTTGTCGGTTCAAAAATTTGTCGTGACCTGTGTAAACACCTCTGCAATGTGTAACAAAATTTGTATGGTCTTGTATGGTACCGTGAAAACAGGTGTTCCAGGTACGAAATTCGCCCGTTCAAAAATTCGTCCTGGCCCGTGTAACCGGGGTCTTAATTTCACACTTCACTGCCCCTGGCTATGAAAGGAAAACAATTTCATCACATCACAGTGAAATTTGAAAATGTTTAGGCCAAGGGAACTCAACTCATAGGCTGGCTTAGAGTCTGAACCTGGTTGTACCACAGAACATTGGAAGCACATGCTTGCAGAGACGATCGATAAAAGATGACAAGATGAACCATGACGGCGGCGTATTGACCGACTGATACGGATCGCCCCCATTACCGTGACCGCTTAATATATCGAGGCCTCGTGGCCATGCTTTTCACAATCAAACAAGTTTCCCCCAAGTAAAACCATTTTTTGAGGAGATCAGAAATAATAAGGATTAATATTTTCCATTTTATTAACTTACTTTATGACCCCGAAGGTGGAGCTCTTCAGCAAGTTTTGTGAACTCGGCAAAATGGCTGCGACCGGCATTCGGTATAATTGCTACATGTGCAGAATCGCACTGTTTCCCTTGCATTAGAAGTACCATAAAGGTTATTGCTAGAAACACATTCATTTTAGGACAGCTGAGACAAGTGATTTTGGAATGTTTGAGCTTCGTGCCAAGCTGCACGAAGGGGTACTACTAGAACCAAGATGGCGCAAGTAAACAATAGTTGGGTACCCTGTGTTAATAAGGGACAGATTTTACAGGTGATTGGTGATTACAAACGGGCAGTTTTGAATATTCTCCGTCAATCTATGTTAAAAAAGTCTTTCATCTTCTTTTCGTGAAATGTTGCATTTTTTCTAAAGAAAAGGCAAAAGGATGTTTGTCTCCTATTATTTCCCCAAATTCCCCCATATGGCTTTTCCAGATTGTTTTTCCCGCCTTTTTTGAAACCATGCATTACCTGGCCAATCACAACCAAGGATTCTCGTGACGTCACCTACCACTCGCGGCTCTTTTTCCCGCTCTTTTCACGGGTCGTTTTGGAGGAAAAGACGGAGTCAGATTCTCTTGAACTTTTGCTTTTATTGTCCACCATCATCGCTGTTATAAACATTCTTCGTTCCTAATTGGGAAAGTAAAACGTGGTGCAACTTTTGGAGGCTTCTGAAGGTAACACTTTGAATTTATTACAAGTGAAATCTTGCAAGAACAACTACTATAAGCTTACTTTTCATTCAATACAAGTTTGCTGATGGGATAAAAATTTCATTTCACGACCTGTTTTAACTTTTCTTGCGTAAGAGAAAAGGCTTTGTTCAATCATTAGTTAGTAGAGGTTCAACTAACTATGGTTCAATAACGAAGTCTTTTTAGTAAGGTTTTAGTCAAGATAGTTTAGTTTCAATTTGTCTTGGCACGGTTATTAAGTATATGGCTTGTCTGCCGAAACCCGGGTAAATTCTAGCATGAGCAAAGTCTAAGTTTATAAGGCTAGTTTTAGACGTCGAACTTAATTCTTGTCGCACTAAATGTCAATTTCCCATTGTTTAGTTAGTTAGAGCTATTGTCTTGAGCTCATTTGCATTAGGAACGGCACTATCTGCCGTGCCAACGCCGCGCTACTGCCGTGGTAAATTAAAATTTTGAATCCTTCCAGCGCTTTTAAAATCAGGGCTGAGATCTTCTTAATTCGCCAGACATGCTATACTAACCTCATAAAATCACTCCTATCGAAATTACCTGTTTTACTGGCTAATGAACCTAATCTATTTAGCGCGAAAGAATTACGTTCGACGTCTAAAACTGGCCTAAGTTACCTGAGCTTCTCTTTACTTATCCGTTTTCTTTTTATTGCATTTAACTATTTCTTACTTCTCGAAACTTGCAGGGATTGTAGTCGAGTCATGGACGCCCCACTATCCGAGTTTGAGTTGAGAAGACTTGAAAACATCAAAAGAAACAACGAATTCCTGATAAGTCTTGGTAAGAAATTTGTTATCATGCGTATTTCCGAATTTTTTGGGAAACATTTTCGATTATTAGCTGAAAAGGATCTCTATCGTCAGAAAATTAATTTCTCAAGAAGACAGTAAAACCTTTTTTACAAACTTGTTAATTAAGCTTACGTCTTAAAACAGGACTGCCACCGCAGCGTCTTCCTCAGTATCCCAAGAGAGTGAAAACTGTTGCTACAAAAAGGAATAAAAAGAAATCTCATAAACGGATTGAAGACAGTGACTCTAGCAGTGAGAGTAGTGATGATAGCGATGAAGACTATGTACCGGGTGTGTCAGAGGAGACACTCAAGAAAAGGAAAATGTACAAAAAATTTCAACCAGGTCAGTCCAATGCACTGGTCTATAATCTGTAGATGTTAGATTCTTTAAAAATGTCAATCCTAATGCCAACAAACACATGGCCTAGGATGTTGTTGTCAAGGCTTGCGATTCCAAAACAACAGGATCTTGTCTCATCAAAAATTTCCTAGGAAACTGATCGCAGAGGCTACTATTTTTCTCCCTTCATTTACTTTTACCATTTTGTTCCCATTCAAAACACAAAGAAAGACAGAAGAGGCCTCTGCTAGCATGGAAATAGAAACTGTTGAAAAGAGCAGAGATTACAGGGAATCCTAGACCAAAAGGTTTAATGGGCCAGAAATGCACATACTTTCTAAAACACTGAGTAACTAGTGTAAAAAAAAGTAACAAGTTTTTCTTGTTGTTGCTAGAATTTCGACCAAAGAAATCAACCCTCAGTAGTACCAAGCAGCAAGGAAAAGTAAGTTTTGGATCTATTGGGTTATTCTGCCCCACTGGACTCCACGAGTGTTCTGCCAACATCGATTGTTCTGTCCACTATAGACTTCCCTGATGAGTACAGCATTTTTGCATACCAATGCGTCATAACCTCGAAGCAATAGAGCAGATTTCAGGGGTGGATCAAGGAATTTCAGAAAGGGCGAGGGGGGGGGGGGGGAGGCGGATAGTGAAAACATGGGATGAGAATTTTCAAATTTCCTCCAGCAAATACAGTAAATGAATGGGAAAATCTCCCGAAAAAGGAGTGCCGCGCCCCCTCGGTCCCCCCTAAATCCACCCCTGGATTTCAGATGACTGTCGAGTAACTGGTAATTCTATTCTATTCTAAGGCCAATACCATCACAAGTACAGCTACCACCAGTACTGCTTTAGACGTATCTCTAGATGACCTGGAATCCTTCGAGGAGCTTGCTGATTACTTAGAAGATGACAAGTCCCTTTTCGATCAACCTGCGCCTGAAAAAGGCACCACCAAGCATGATACAGGTGCAAGGTATCCTAAAAGACCTCGTGCTACAAAGGCGTGCTACAGGGAAGCTGAAGTACCAGACGACGATCATTACTTGTGTGAGTTAATGAGTGACTTAATAATCGTGCACTCCTGACAAACAACAAACAAATGCAAGGTACCCTAAAAGACCTCGGATTAGGCTAAAGCACCTTGGTTACGCCCCAGTTGATTGTCAAATAGCCGACATTAGCCGTATTCACACTATTGACGGGAAAACTCGTCTGAGACGAGTTTCTCGTCAGAAAAGTTCCTGTCTTATGTCAATTCTACTCAGAAACACTTGCTTGTTGTCTGTCTAAACTTTCTCCTTCAAAAACGTTTTTTCGCGTGATCACAGAAGAACAGGGAACCATATTCAAGGCGAGAAACTCGTCTCTGACGGGAAACTCGTCTCTAGTGTGAATACAGCTATTAATTATTCTCCCTTTTGTTTGAACTGCGGATTCAAAATTCTACGAACTCTGCACCGCCTAATTAATTGTGTTTTTAAAGAATTATCTAAGTCGAACATCTAAGTGACCTGGTAGCGTTTGTAAAACATCTAAGTGATGTATTCTGGTTGCTAAGTGTTTCTTGTGCGATCAAAGATAGCTGCTAAAACACGATTTGACAGTTGCTTCAGAATTCGCAGAATTATGAAAAACGTAGTAATTTGACTTTTTCCAACAAGAAGATGACCTTTACTTCTATAACAAAAAGTGTTTTGTGTGATATATAGAAAACATTGAGGTAGAAACATCATCATTTTAAAGTCCAGAAAGCGTCGCGTACAATGACATTTAATAATTTGCGGTATACAAGTGCATACATTTCATAATTTTCATTTCATTTCTTGCATTGTTCGCGATTTCATCAAGCATAAAGCAGTGTTTCACAGTTGCGATTTCCTTTGTTTTTGCTTCATTATTTAGGTATGAATTTTATAATCTGATTTATTGTTATCTTATAAAGAAAATAATAAAAACTGCCATGCTAATCTTCTCAGTTTGCGAAGACTGCCAAGAGCTCCGTTATGGTGATTGCCCCACCCATGGCCCCCTTAATGCCATTGGGGATATTACTTCGGCTGCGACTACCCTGACTGCTGCTAGAGCTAGCCTACCCAACTGCCTTGAGATAAAGAACTCGTCAATACCTAATGCTGGACTTGGAGTATTTGCCAGAACACCAATACCCACACGATCGAGGTTGGGGCCGTATCAGGGCCGTAAAGTGAAGCGAGACGATGAACAGATGGACAAGGACACGAGCTACATGTGGGAGGTAAGGGACCAGTCTAAAGGGCACATGTAATCATATCTAATACAAAGGAGTAGTGACTCCTGATGAACGATGACAACTCAAATGTTAAATTCCTTTAATATTTTATTTGCAAAGATAATCAAGGATGGAAAGTTCAGCCACTTTGTTGATGGTCACGATGAAGCTGGGAGTAATTGGATGAGATTCGTCAACTGCTCTCGATGTGAAAAAGAGCAAAACCTGGTGGCATTTCAGTACCGCGGGCAGATCTACTACCGTACCTACAGGGTTATTAGTCCGGGAACAGAACTGCTCGTGTGGTACGGGGACAAGTATGCTGAAGATCTGGGCATATTGGTTGAGAATGACATACCTGATGTATCTCAAAATGAAGGTATTTTTGCTTCATTATTCTTTTTTCTTAAATCTTTTGGCAGATGTCACACGGCATCATAGTTCTGCCCCACTATGTTTATAAATTATTCGGTCGCTCATTTATTCGGTGTACTAGCTATGAAACAATCGAATATTTGATTGCAAAGGGGCATAATAAGCTGACAAGTCACTTTAAAAAAATGCGAAAAATTTTTAAATGCATTAGGAAACTGTTAGAATTTTTTTTTTCTATTTGCTCTTACAAACGAAGTTGTACGGGTGGAAGTGATCGAGTGTCTGATTACTCGGTCCGGTTTGTGAGTGTATGTTTATCTGTTTTTTTTTTTTGTGTGTGTGTGTGTGTGTGACTGTTATCACAACTCCCTGCCGTTATGTAATAAAAAAACATTTCTTTCTCCTTATATATGTGGAAAACATTGTTGGAAAAAAACTATATCATATAAATAGGTTTGTATGTGAAAATGTTATGCAAAAAATGCGAAAGCAATATGTAAAGGATTAAAGAAATGTAAAGTAAAAAAAAAATACAAAAAAGGTTTATTCGGTGGCGATAATTATGAAAAGCACTATCATCTGCTGTTTAGCAGATGATAAAAATCAATGTGCTTTCACATGCTTATTTGAATACAAAATTTTTTGGATCCATACCTTGTCATGCCTTTACCTTATTATTTTCATCTCTTAGGGAGCACATCAACACATGGGTACCAATGCAAGAAATGCTCCAAGTGCTTCACATCATCTAACATGCTACTACGTCACCGAAATCGCAAATGCTATATTGAACCAACAGGAGACGAACTAAAATGTAAACTGTGTCAGCTGCAATGTAAGACAGCCAAGAGTCTGAATGAGCATATAGTGGATGTCCACTGTAGTAGGACGTCAAACAACGAGTGCCCGCTGTGTAACAAGGTGTCTACTAGGCGAGAGCATCTGATCACACATATACGGACACACACGGGATATCAACCTTACAAATGTGCTGAATGTGGTAAGAGGTTTAATGATGGCAGCAGTCTCAGGACACACATGCTAACACATACGGGTGAGAAGCCATATCAGTGTAAATACTGTGATAAGGGGTTTGCACATTCCTGGAATCTTACAACACACATGCGAACACATACGGGTGAGAAGCCATATCATTGTAAATACTGTGATCAGGGGTTTGCAAAGTCCAGTGATCTTACAAGACACATGCGAACACATACGGGTGAGAAGCCATATCAGTGTAAATACTGTGAACACGGGTTTACAAGTTCCAGTAATCTTACAACGCATATGCGTAAGCACATCATAAGCCATCAGTGTAAATAATATGTTCACTACGGGTTTGCATAGGCGGGTGCGGAGCAGCTATAACAGCCCGATATATACACGAAGGCGTTAACGACTTGTCTTCACACAAGGGCGGGCGAGAATTAAAGTGCCACTATGATCAAAAATTAGAGTCTCCAATCTTTGCCAATTCTCCATATGTTAGGCAGCTTTGCAAAACTAGAACAATGCCGTTTTCTGTTTTTTGATAGCTCTTTTCGTTCAAAAGTTATTAAGGTGAAAACGATATGCAAATTAGCATGGGTGATGACGTCACACTATCAACTTGATCAATGCCTAAATACTAAAAGGGGTATATCTTGTATACCTCTTGAAGTCAGAGTGCTCAAACATAGCAGGATGAATATTTGACTTGGACAGACTGATGTGACGTATCAATCAGGGTTGCCATGGCAACCCCCTGGTTCCCAGGCTCTCCAGACGATTTAGGATTCTCCTATTTTTCCCACCCAGATTTCAAAATTAACCAATTTGCTCGTTACTAAAAGCGAGCTACTACTAAATAAGATAAGTAGTCAAGGCAATGTAGGTTACAATTGATTTCTTTAAAAGATATAGCCTCATCTAGAATTTTGGATAGGGGTGGTCTGGAACAAAGGCTGTTGCCATGGCAATCAATTAAAGTAAACAAAATTATCAGTGAGTGTGAGTTCAATAACCGTGGCAAATTTAATAGGATTTGATGCAAATCCAACAAAAATATAGACCATCAAATAATCCACCACTTTGTTTGTTGGGAATGTGACGTCATCAAGACACACTTTGGAGCACTGGCGGCCAAAGTTCCGAAACTCCAATATCTTTGGGACCTAAAAAGATTTTGATCAAAGGGCTCTATGAGCCAACTCATTCATGAATTTGGAATTAGTGAATGGATAATTTTTCAAATGTTGAAATACTCCCTGGGGGAAGACTCCCCTATTTTTGGGGCAGCCTCTGGTTTTAGGGGGTAAAATTTAGCCTGGGTAGCCTTGAGGCCCGCACTATTTCCGGTTTTTGCTCACCCTGACTACCTCCCCTTCCCTTTGCAGCCGCTACGCAGGCTAGGTAAAATTTGAAAACTTTAGATAGGTACCTCTTAGAGGCCCCTTCTAGCAAATGAAGCAAATCACACTTGTTGGTGGCCTGAATTTCAGACATATTTTCCCTCATAATATGAAAGACAATTAGGAGCACCCCTGCAAAAAATAGGGGAGTCTCCCCCCTAGGAGAATACTGGGTACAGGCATGTGGTCTGTTCTCAACAGTAGCCACATGGAAGATATTGGCAATTCAAGAAAACGTCTCTGATTTTTTTCCAAATGTTGTTGTATCCTGCCTTTGAAAGAGACCTCCAGTTGGTTTACCCCTAGCATGGGCATGACAAGCATACACATGACCTCACAATCCAATAGTGCTTGCAGATTGATTTTTCTTGAATTTTGCTGAAGTATCCAATTATCTTTAAATTGGATAGTGCCCCGAATATTTTGAAATTGGATAGTTTAAGTTTTGTATGAATGCTATATCATTGATAAATAAAAAGACTCCATGCTTGTTCAATTAAGAAAAAAATGAATATAAAAATTCCTAGAAACACCAATGAAATTGGATTCGGTCTACAGCCTCGTCCAATTTTGGTGTTTCCCGATCCTCTTAACTTGTCACTCAATTTTTTTCTTAATTGTTCAGCATGGAGTCCTAATCTTATATATACTCGAAAATGACGAAATCTGAAATGTTACAAGTAAAAATTACGAGAAAACCATGATCCACAGGCTTTTTTGAAACCGTAAAATCTATCGCAAGAATTAGGATAACACAAAACAATGCATTTTATCCATGAAAATAGTTGATGCTTTTAAATACCATTCTCTTGCAACCTGAATTTGTATACCTAAACAAAAACAGGGATGCTGAGTATATACTTTCCTCCTAGTACTTTGAGCCTCCATTATAATGCTACAATAACTTATAAATTATAACATTACTAGCTGATGCCCGTGAAAACTTCACGGAGTGTAAGGGGGGAAATTTATTTTACTTAAAGTGGTCTCTGTTTAAAAAAATCACAATGGCCATAAGGATGTGGGGAGGCGTTCATGATTTCCCCCTTCCATAAACTGCTGGATTTACATTACTAATAACCTCCCATCAACATGAGTACCCCGTCCCACCATGCCGAAATAAATGAAGTGAGCCCAAAAGGATTTTTTTTTTTGCACTGGTCTCCCTGATTGGTGCGACAAAATCACGCGCGTGTCCGTCACTCAAATCGGTCAAAGAACCCGTGAAAATCGAAACATAATTTGACTTCGGAATTGTTTGTATGTTTATCATATCTCAGCGAGGGGAGAGAAGAAACAAGTCAAGTAAAAATGTTCTAAGGACTAAGAATGTTTTTAGTTTATATTATTTATATTTTTTCGGCTTTGTCCCTCAATTAAAAAATAGCTTGAATTATAGACCTTAGCCCAAAGTGAATCTTTTCCAACAAAAACATGCCCACTGGAGGGATTTCCTCCTTCTCTTCGGGATTGTGTCCTTCGCTTTGCGATAGAGCCGTCAGGATTCAGACTTAATAGATAATATTATTCATGACTTTCACGGACTTTGTTTTCTAAATGTGTCATTGCATGACTTAGCGCGTGCTCCGAGGGAAGCAAGGTAGTGTGTACGTTTGTTGAAACTTGAATGAAAATTTTTCTCAGCTCAAATATTTCAAGTTAGAATTATCCCTGCACATTCCTGTATGTAATCTGTAAGAGAACCATTTAAGTTTGAATGTTAATGGTGCTTTCGGTTGCGCGAACCGAGTTCTTTTTTAGTTTCTGTGGGAGAATTCAACATGGCGGCGATGGCGGCTTTGTCTCTCGCTTAAGAAATCGCTTGAATTAGAACTTAGCCCGAGGTGAATCTTTTCCAACAAAAACACGTCCATGGTCCAGATTTCCACCTTCCCTTCGGGTTTGCGAACTTCTTTTGGCGGCACAGCTTCAGGGCTGAGCGGAGCGAGTGTCGACACGATTTTCCTTACGGTATTAATATATAGATAAGCCTTTAAAATGCAGCGAATTTATTTCGAAAGAAATCCGAATCAATTAGAAGAAATATAGCGTTGTACTCCAAGTATAAAAATGAAGCTTCTCTATTTCTCTTTCCAGTTTAAACAGATTTTACCTTAAATTATCTGTGCTGCAAGAAGCAATAGCGAGCTTGTCCGTCCACCTTTATCACGTTAAAGATGTAGTGCATACTCTCAATTCTTCAATTAGCTTTCTTCTTTCGACTTTTTGTAAATTCTTTGGTGTTAAAATACTTGAACCTGGAAAGTACTTGAAAATCGTTCTCGCTTCTCGCTTCCGGCCTCCATATTTAAAATACCTAATATTTTAAGATGCTTTGTCGTCTTGATGCTTTGTCGTGTAGATTGACCCAGATAAATTGCAGCTCTATCTTTCGCTGTTTGGCGCAATGTGTTGAGCGTCAGGTTACAAATTGAAAGGTTACGGGTTCGACTACAGGCTGGGCGCGCATGAGGATTTCTTTTTCTTTTATTAGGAATCGTGTTCCAAGTGTCGCTAGATTACAATCGCTAGAAATTGCTAAAAATCGCTAGAAATTGCTTGAAGTAAAATCGAATCGAAATTGTGCTAACGCAGAATCGTGCTAACGCAGAAGTCCCACATCATACCAATACTCCTTCATTTGCGCTGCGCGCGCATGAATGAGTAAAAACGGAAAAAAGCATATTTCTTCTGAGCCTCAGCTCTTTCAAATAAGGCATTAAGTAAATAATTTTCAAACTTGTTCAATACTGTGAGATCAGGGGTTGGTTACATCCCTGGGCGCCTGTCTCTCACTCACAAACACAGTCCAGTTCGTCCTTCAACGCACGCGTAGACACGGCCAAGAAGCATGAGAGTCAATGTAAGAAAGCTTTTTCAGACCAGGACTTCGTGCTCCTGTTCAGACGCAATTTTATCTTATCACAAACGAATATCGGAAAGAAATAGTGACGTCGTATAAATAAACATCAGGTGTCACATAACCACGGACACGTTGAAAGTTTGATTCTATCCGCCTCATCAGTCTGGGATTTGAGGGCGATGTCGGTTGTAGCATAGTCCCTGGCGCTCTGAGCAGACATCTGTAGAAGCTATCAGTTGGGTCGAGCTCAGAAAACGTTCGGGGACATCATAGGGGACATCATAGGGGAAGTCATAGGGGACATCATGGGGGACATCATGGGGGACATCATAGGGGAAATCATAAGGGACATCATAAGGGACATCATAGGGGACATCATAGGGGAAATCATAGGGGAAATCATAGGGGACATGATAGGGGACATCATAGGGGACATCACAGGGAACATCATAGGGGACATCACAGGGGACATCATAGGGGACATCACAGGGGACATCACAGGGCACATCATAGGGGACATCACAGGTAACATCATAGGGGACATCACAGAAGCTTGTCGAGAACGCCAGGAGCTACAATCACCGATAAAATTGTTGATAGTTTTATGTCTACATTCGTTACAAATCGCCATACTAAATGAAGTTGTGTTTCCATAAAATAAACCGCTACGCTTCTCGTTAACACCCCTCCCCCCAACTCAATGTTGTTTTGTCGAACGCACTAGTGGTTGAGCTTCAAGATTCCCCCCTACGGAAGAGGTCATTTTCTTCTCCTCGGAAATTCTTGCTCTGCCCCCTCGGAAATACCCATGGAAGAGCCTTTTTTGGACAGCACCCCCTCGGAAAAACCCACGGAAGAGGCTTTTCTTTATTACACCCCCTTGGAAAAACCCATGGAAGAGGTTTATTTTTATTGCACTCCCTCGGAAATACCTACGGAAGAGCCTTTTTCTGGTTTGCCCCCCTTTAGAAAAGGCCGTTTCATTATACTCACTCTGAAAAACTCTTCTGTACGGGGGGTGCAGATAAAAAATGGAATTGCCCTTTGTCACTGATTGTAGGCTGGGCAGTATCAGCTCTGATATAGCAAAAAAATCGGGATGGTAAAGAGTTGTCTACTTTCTTGTGTATGTATTGTATTGTATGTATACAATAGAAACCCGTGTATAAAAAATTTGATTTTTCTTAAAAATTAGCCTAAAAAGGTTCTTAGAAATTGCATTTAGCGGAATTTTATGTAACTTAACTGCTAAACTAGGACACCTGTAGCGTGCAACATTTGTGTCATGCATGTTTCCCACGTGGATATGGAACCATTTAAAAAAAACATCACATGGTTTGGGCAATTTGCATACGTAGGTTAAGAGGTCTATTATCAAAGTTGTAAACTGTAAAAAAACACGTTTATTAGCTAAATGACCACTGTGCAACACGTATGGTACAGTTTATTTGTTTTACCGGGTTAACCCCAGTATAAGAACCATTCCCAGAGGACACCTATGTGTTCAGTTCTGTTTTCATCATGATTTGCTCTACTAACCAAGAGAAGCTTTGTGACGAAAATCGTGAACAATACACAGGTTCCTAGACCGGGTGGAGCCGTTTACCCTTTGAGAAGTTTTCTTTGACGAGAGGGGCCGAAAATGCATCAAAATTTAGTACTAAATTGCCAGATTTGGGCTCAATCTTGTCTGTGAAAAGACCACAAAAGAAGCTGCAGATAAAAACGTGATAATAAAACGGTATATTTGTTTTGGTGAACCGTTAATATTATTGGGGGAAGGGTGGATGGGTTGCCAAATCAAGCTTATTAGCTGAGCCAATGTCCGGCCCTCTGTCTCCCCCTGCCCTCCCCATTTTTCTGCTCCCGCTTCCGCGCGCCGCCATTACATTTCAATTTAATAGTTATAAGGGGTTCGGTTATCCTAGGACACTGACAAAGAGAGACTCCCTGTGGTAGTAAAAGTTGGGGGCTAATTTAGCCTGCGTAAGCAGCCGGCCACTTGCGCTCGCCGGAAATGACGCTTATTGCTAATTCGGAGGAAGCCTTTTTGTTCCCGTTTACCTCTCACTAAGCACATGTCCAATCACTATATTATAAATCAAGATCTTGATTTTAGTTCCACGAAACTACCTACACGATCAGTCGCTTTTCAGCGTCAAGCAGTCTTCGTCTTTTTGGATGAACATATCTGAATCAGAAACCTTATCAAAATCACGAAGAGAGCTAAAACTGCAACCAGAACCGAAAACAACACGGCTATGACATCCAACATGTAGACTTGGTAGAAAGGCATGAACAAACTACGTGGTTTGAGGTGAGTCATGTGACCAACAGACTGTACGTACTCCACCAGGTCAGCGGCTTCTTGCACAGGAGTACGCGCACGGCTTCTCATGGCACGTGACACACGAGCTGCATTTTGACGATAACTAAAATGAAAAGAACACGTGGGTGCTTCCCATTAACTTCCGGTCTGAGTTACCGGAACTCTTGTAGTAAAATTGAACGGTCCAAACCGAAAAGTTGCTATGAATCGAAACAACCTGGTGCTTTCCATTTAGTACACATTTTCGGAAATTCCAGTAAAAAAAAAAAAAAATGAGCTGCATTTTGACGATAACTAAAATGAAAAGAACACGTGGGTGCTTCCCATTAACTTCCGGTCTGAGTTACCGGAACTCTTGTAGTAAAATTGAACGGTCCAAACCGAAAAGTTGCTATGAATCGAAACAACCTGGTGCTTTCCATTTAGTACACATTTTCGGAAATTCCAGTAAAAAAAAAAAAAATGAGTAAAGGAAGTGACGTAACATTCATTATTTTTCCTTGAGGAGGATTTTCGTCGTTTACGCCCACTTCAAGATATGGCGGCTACGGGCTAGTTAGTGATATCAAGAGGTAACATTTATTAACCTTCACATAGAGCGGATTTCAGATGACTGTCGTGAGAATTGGTGTAATTACTGTGCGATTGGTTTTACTACTGTCATATGAAAACCGCTCTATTCTAGTTCTATGAGATCGACTGAAGCGAAATACAAAGAAAAGATGTCTCTGCCAGCAGAGTACCATGGCATGCGACGAGATGCTCATTGAGAGAGTATAAAGTGTAGCCTCACCTTTTTCCATCCAAAACTTTGCGGATGACGGACACCAGCTCGTCCCCAGTGATCTCTACAAGATCTATGATCTCGCCCATCCCGGCTTCCTTTAGTAACAATGAGTTACCGTGCTGATCCCCAAAGAATGGGTTCACAACCACAGGTATCCCATGATAAGCTGCCTCTGCCATGCTGTTTGACCCGGCGTGCGTGATAAACAGTCTTGTGTTGTTGTGCCCGAGAACATCGTTCTGCGGCAGCCACTCGACAAGTTTGACATTTGGGCTTACTGTTTTGGGATAGCTTTCTACATTAAAAAAATTGCTAATTTGAAAAGAATAAAGTAGAATGTTATATAGCCACCCGGCGACTAGTCACTAGGTACGGTGACCAGGAAATAATATTACCCGCACTGGCGTTGCTGGTCAACCTCTGAGCTTTGGAATACGGAATCCAGCTATTGGAATCCGATATTCCGGAATCCATCTTGTCAGATTTTGAAACCGGAATGACGCTATTAGAATCCGGTGTCTGCCGGAATCCGGAGCCTGTAATCCAGAACCGTAATAGTAGATAATTTTCTCTGGTCTCTTTGTGCTATATCAATTATGGGAAGAACCTGACTCCGCTAATATATGACTATGTTCGCCTTTATAGAAATACCTAGTGCTTAAATTAACCATTTCATATACTGCCAGTGCGTGCGTGTATTTGAAAAGGAAACGTATCTCAAAAACGTATCTGACCCATAAATCATCGTAAAAACCCACATAGGCTTTTGATTTACTTGATATCAAGCCTACCTGAATAAACTTTCCACAGCACTCTACTTGGCAATTTGGAAAATGCATAGCTTAGCTTCTCGATTACAGGCTTGCTAACTCCCCCGACATTTGAACCAAAAGCTAAGACCACCACGCCGTCATCTCCAGAGCCCTGCATAAACTCGTCAAGCTCTTGCGGTAGTGGCTGAGGAGGACCGGGTAGAAAATAACCCACTTCTCGAAAAACTGAAGGAGAAAATGGATAGCAGGTTAAACAAATATATAGTCTTATTTTAGTCAACGCCACAGAAAAAAACGCCTGAATCAGAATGCAGGAATGGCGTTGTATATTCGGCGGTATTCCACTCAACCTTCCCATCGTGCATTGCATGTAAGGGTGGTATAAACCCGGGGGGGAGGGGGGGACTCTGGTGACAGTAATTGACCCACGCGCGAGATTTGATACAAAGCCGTTTTCTGTGCATGTCCCAACCTTCAAAATCAGCCATTCAGCAAAGACGCTCAAATGGCCGCCGCCAGAGCCCCCACACGAAGTGACAAACCCGGGAGGTCTGGGTGTGAGAATGCTTAAAACTTACAAGGGAATATCGGCTGCGCATGCTCCAATATAAAGTCTGCTGGATAAATGATCAGCTCAGCATTAAATAAACTCTCTTTGAGTGTTTTGCTTGGCTTGATTTTGTACTTGTCCTTGACTATTTGATAGGCGGGTAACATCATTTTCTCCACCATGTACTTATTCACGAGGTAGTGCTTCAAGTTCTTGATTCGCTCCCAAAACGTCATCGAGGAGCTCAGTCCACTCAAACTCTGCGGTACATAGGCCAGCGGATTCTCGCGGTAGAACAGATGACTTTGAAGAAAGTTAGTAGTCGCAAAATAAATAAGAGGACGGTCTAGCCAATCAGCGATCAGATTTCCACACGGGTAAGGCGCGTCCCCAATGATGAGGTCAGCGGTTTTAAGCTCACGGAATGCGCGTGCGTCGCTTATTAGCGAGTCACAATACTGTGTGTGCGTCTTGAATAAAGGTGCGTATAACTCATTCCATATGTCAAAGTCTTTACTTGACAGCCTCGCGTAACCTTTTGAGAATACAGACCATGCTCGTTTCATTTCGTCCGTGTATTTGAAAAGTATGGTATTTGGTTTGCCAGCAGCATAGGTTTCCCCTTCACCGAGATACATCACAACCTGATCGATAAAAATAATACAATCTGTGGTTCCAGAAAATATTCATCCCCCCTCTCCTCCCACAGAAGGGCGTGAAAAGTGCCCCTCCACCCCTCTGGAATTTCCAATCCCGAGGTAATTTAATTTCAGTCCACCAAGTGTTTTGTAAGAACATAAAATACGTTTTCAGTGTTTGTTTGTTTATATAAGAAATGATTACTTTTCACAAGATATTGAAAACTTTAGTAATGCTCTGCAAAACGACGCGATCTTGGTACAAAGTTTTTGTCAACTGCTTACTCGAGCTACTAGTGCTGATTCCGCACCATTCCTTCATCTTTTGTGCAACAGTTGTAGCACATTCTAATGCGGAAAACTCAAGTATCAGTTTTTAAGTATCAACTTACTTTGTGCCCTCGAAGTTTGAGCTCCTCTGTAAGCTTTGTGTACTCAGCAAAATGACTACGACCGAACATCATTACAATGGCTATATGTGCAGAATCACACTGTTTCACTTGCATTACAAGTACTATCGAGACTGCGAGAAGAATAAAATTCATATTTGGCTGTTAATGTTCAATTAAAAACGGGGAATTGCTTGGTACTCGATCGTGCTGCTCCACGCCAGCGCCGAGAGTGGATTCCCGGATGAGCTGGATGTCAGTAATTATCATATATTTGACAGGACGGGGTAAGGTCACCGTCTAGACGCTCCGGTCTTTTGTAGCTGTTATATGTCGTTACAACGTGACGGTCTTTGTAATGTAATATGTGAAGTTGCAAGGACATGACAACAATACTTGTATCACCATATTGCGTTTTCAGTGTTCCTGGGGGTGTTTTCAGCAAGCGTTTTCAGCAAGCGTTCCTGGAGCGTTTTCAGCAAGCGTTCTTTGGAGCGTTTTCATCAAGCGTTCGTGGAGCGTTTTCAGCATGCGTTCTTGGAGCGTTTTCAGTATGGGTTCCCGGAGCGTTTTCAGTATGCGTTCCCTTAGCGTTTTCTGTATGCGTTCCCGGAGCGTTTTCAGCAAGCGTTCCCGGATTCAGTTTTCAGCGTTCCCGTTCAGAGGGGTGCATTTTGAAAGTAATTTAAAACTTTGCACAGATTTTTTTTCCTGATAAAACACTGCTGCTAAACAAAGATTAGCATAACAGGGTGGCTTAAAAACATCTATAAAGGGCACAGGTTGAATGGGCGATTCTAAACTCCTTTACAATAGTTCATCAATAGTTCATCTGGCTATTGAAACAATTATTTTGATTTAATTCAATAAGCCCAATAATAATTTATAATTACAAAACTTGATTCTAAGTTTCCTGGGATCATACTGTACAAGCTATGCTTATCATGATACCAAGTCACTTTAGATCAGCACATAACATATTATACAACACCTATTGCAATCTTGTAAAGTGAAATAAAGATTGATTGATTGATCAAGTAAGGCCTATAGTTTCCATATCACCTTATCTGTCGTATCTGTCAAGGGTCGGTACGTAGAGCTCCTCTCTGATTGGATAATACAACAATACCCTACACCTCAACACAAAGAACGAGGATAATAGAGACAAAAGCACTTACTCCTTTGTAGAACGAAGACAAAAGACGAAAGCGACTACGTCCTTACCCTCTGTCAACCGAGAAACAAAAGAACAATTCCAATTTCTAATGTTTCACGGTCGACTGATGCGACAGATAAGACTATATGGAAACCAGGCCTAAGAACAAAAAAAAACATAAGCGCGAAAGAGGTTTCATTCAGGTTTTATTCCTACTTTTTCCTCGAAATTAAATGATTCGTTTGAGGAGCCAAATCAAACACAAAGTTGTCCAAGCACCTTGAGTTCGGTTAAAATAAACTCGGCTTTGTCTCGTATTTTCAACCTACTTCTCTGTGTTTGGAAATCCTGATTTAACACGCTGTCTCGTGTTTGATATATTACTCCAGCTATAACGCATGCGCATCAGTAAATGGGTGTCATTCGCGCGCTGCATCCTGGGAGTTGAGTCACACGTCAATGACATTTAAAGAGGGAGAGTGAGGGAAACGGGGGAGGAAAAGAGAAAATAAAAAGAACAGTCCTCCTGCTCCTTAAACCACGCACGCCTCCTTTATGCCTTGTTGACGCTTTTCCTAGTATAGGGAACTCTTCAACCGAGGGTTGTCCAATACACTGACAAATTTATGCAAGGCATTGTCTAAAACAATGGAGTGTATTATAGATCGAGGCAATACAATGGGGGAGAACAATACCATGCATAAATTTGTCAGAGTATTGGACTAGTATGGATAATTAGGACTGTGCCGTGATACAGTAATTATATGGAGATTCATTAAATAATGTTACCCTTCCCCAAAACGTCCTTTTTATGAAAACTCTGCATCCCACAAGTTTTTCTCTCGAAAACGTTTTTTATACCATTTATACAGCCAATACTTAATCAGTAAATGCATCGTGCATACCCCAAGCCCAAAAGGTTGCCATTCAGGCATCATGAGAAGCAGTCAAATCTCTAGGCTTTAAAGACTTTGTCTTGAACGGCTTCTCATGTGTTATCCAGAATTCCACAAATGCATAATTAGACAAATCTATATCCCAGCAAATACCCATCCAGACTCCAATAAAAATGTTTACTCTTGGTCGATAGTCATCTACTGTCCAGCAACACAGACCTAGACCATTTCTAGTGCAAAACCCATGCTTATAGTATAATGTTTATAAAGAGCTGGAGGCCCTCCTCCTCATCCAGTTGCGATTAGTGGTGTCTCTGATAAAAAAAAAACAATCTCTAGATGCCATGCCTTCAAATCGAGATCCATGATTTGATTTGAGCGGACACAGTATAAGACATAATTATTATGTTTTGTATCAGCTTGAACAGCAATAGCTCCAGTAACCCTGTGATTCCACAGGGACATTGTAAGCACCATGTAATGTAAAACTACCTGGACCACTGTGCTGGGATTGTGGTATTGACAGATACTGTTCATGACTTTCCTTGAGTTTTCTCGCTATTGCTTCAAATGTCTCTTTAACATTGACACAATCCTTGGAACTTGTCTCAATCCAGCTCAGGTTGTAGGCACTGCAGAAATTCTGAAATATAACACAATAGAGGAAACGTGACTGAAAAAAAGGAGTTATACAGAGTAGTAGTAGTATGTCAAAATAACGAAGACAACTATTCATCCTAGTATAGGGCTGCAGGGGCGTAGCCAGGTCTTCAGGAAGGGGGGGGGGGGGGGGGGGGGGGGTCACAACCTTACATGTTTACTGTATTTTTTGTCCCCAAAAGGGGGTCACAACCCATTTCCTGTTTACTGTATTTTTCATCCCCGAAGGGGGGTCACAACCCATTTTTTATTAAGGTTTACTGTATTTTTTGTCGCCAAAGGGGCCCAGGACCCCCTAGCTACGCCCCTTGCTACGCCCCTGGGCTGGGAGAGTCTGTTCCTGTGGATACGGAGATGACTGCCATGACTGGTCAGGCCAATTCACGCTCTAGGTTCTGGTGCAGTATGGCCAGGGAATGGTCAGTGCTGTTGGAGGCTTTGCTGGGCTGTTTTTTTCTTTCTTGCCTGTGTTGCTCTGCTGCAGCAATCCTGTTGGCTTCATGGGAGTTTGCACCATTGTCAACAGTCGCCCGCTAGTATTTGTTATCTAAATCAGGGAAGCTCACAGATAGCGTCTTAACCCTCAGGGTATAAGAATGCACTCAAGTGCTATCTTTTAGGGGAGTCAGATATCCAAAGAGTAGTAATTGTCCCTTAGGGTTTAATTGACCAAACTCAATTAATCCCATCTCTTTGGGGTAATTTGCTAAGGGCCCAACCATGTTTGCTATAGCTTAGGGTTGGAAGTAATTTTTCCTGACAATCATCCTTTTCCACAAGCTAACTCGCTAAATGTGAGTAGAATTTTCAATTATCAAGTGTTGAAAAAAATCACTCGCAGTCTTTTGGTGCTGCGACCACATCCTGTAATATAAGATAAATTCATCTTGTGACTAAAAATACAAATTTCTAACCCTGATCCCTGTATATTTTTAGGGAGAACCTTTCTTGGTTTACCTGAATATCCTCATCTGTTACTTGCTTGCGGCTCTCTAAATCACACTTGCTTCCAACAACTATACTTATTGCATCTGAACCACTACAGAAAACAACATAGAGGGAACGGGATGAAAAAAAAAACACAGGCAGGGGGAAGGGAGTATAGAGCAGATTTTGCATGACTGTGAAAAGTGCTATCATGACAAAGTTGTGCTGCGGAGCAATGGTGACCATGCCACAGTGATTTCATTGGCTCTCGTTCTAAGGACTGTAATTTTCTGCCGCAACCATGCAATTCGATTGGCCATCCTTGATTTGCCATGCGTTGCTATGATTGCGGCCTTGCATGCTGTGACAATACAATCTGATTGGTTGTCTGTGATTTGTCTTGCCGCGAGGCAGAGAAGTTCCGTTTCTACAGACTACACATCAGGCCCCAGCAGGCCAGATTCTGTGCCATGCCATGCCGTGCCACAATCACAGCACTTTTCACAGTCATATGAAATGCCTTGCTCTATGCAAGGCATTATGGTCGCATACCACATTCTGTACCTGATTTTGTAAAACTCTTGAAGCCAGTGATCCTTTATGCTGTCCAAAGATTTTTTGTTTGACAAATCAAACACCAGCAGAGCCCCATGCGCACCTCTGTAGTATGTGCTGCTTAGTGCTCGGTATTTCTCCTCTCCTGCTGTGTCCCAAATCTGGAGCTATGGATTTGATGAAACAGGATTCTTAATGCATGATTAAAACAAACCTAAAAGGTCCTAAAAGTCATCTGAAAAAACCCTATTTTAAAAGCTTTTCGAAATTTTGAGCTAAAAAGTCTCCTGTACAAAAGCTGTATTTAAGCTTATATCAGCTATATCATGTGGAATAACATATGCACCAGTCAATTGACAGCCCCGCACCCCCCCCCCCCCATTCGCGCATTAGCGGGGTACTAGCGGGGCTTTCGTACAGAATTCACACAACATTACTGCCCCGTTGGTCGGGAGATGCACTTTCTTTCACTGCTTCCACACAGTACATCGAGCGGGGAGTCACTCTCTTCCCCGGGACACAACACAACAGAAACCAGCCCGCTTTCCGGGCTGCTTCACCTCCATATGAACACCCCTTTACTTCACAAAAGACACGACAAATACAGATTTTTGTTACTTGAATTACACGTATTAAATTTTATTCTACACTAGCCAAAGCACATGCAAGTAGAAAAATATGGTTTTATTACGCTTTGCGATCGGCTGCGGCTGCATTGAAAACTGGGCACCATTGACATGACTCTTTTCAGTGAGTTAAAATCCTTTGTGTTATCTTCTAAAATCATTGGGCAAGGAGCGCATTCACTCTTAATTATTACCCTGGGGACGGTGCATTCACCTCTCAGATTGTCCCCGCAAACCGAGGCGCTCACTGCCTTTCATTTGCCAAAAGTGAATGCCCCGCTAAAGCGCGAATGGGGGGGGTGCGGGGCTGTCAATTGACTGGTGCATAACATGAATAATATTGCAAGTTATGTAAGGCTTATCAAAATATTTGTAGTGTAAGTGTTGTTACTAAATACAGCACAATCTATAGTAAAATAATACATGTGAACATATAAACACATCAGCCTATTATAGAATACAATATATTGGTTATATGCGATCAGAAACCGGAAATGCAAACTCAGCAAAATAATGGTGCTCTGGTGTCAAAATTTACCTTGATGTTTTTCCCATCAAGTTCCATATCATGAATGAAGAAATCTACTCCAATAGTTGTAATAAGTTGTGTACTGAATTCATTGTCATGAAATCTTCGTATCAGGCTTGATTTTCCAACGGTGCTATCCCCTAAAACAAGAATCTTGAAAACATAGTCTGACTCGTCCGCCATGTTTGTTTTGATCTGGTTTATTAATTCCCAGGCTGCTCTGTCGGCTGCTCTAGCACAGGCAGCCCGAGAATAACTACAAGCAAATACAGCGAATGCGAAGTAAAGATTATCAATAAAATTAAAGACATAAATTCCTGAAAAAAGTACCATAGTTATCTGTGAACACCAATGCACAGGTGATGAAATTATCATTACTTCTATCTATTTTTATTGTTTTAGGTTTGCAATATCATAGCGGGGACCCTGTGGCTCCAGCATATTGAGCCCGCGATCTATCGTCATTTTGGAAAATTTGCGAAAAATGTTTAGAAGATGTCCTGCATTAAATAAATTCACAAGTAATATCGGGATTTTAAAACAACAGGTAAGCTATTCCTAAATGTAAATGTATACATTCTCTGGAATTGTAACTGATGGATTTTTTTGATTCTAAGTAAAGGGGGAAAAATTATGCACCAGTCAATTGACAGCCCCGCACCCCCCATTCGCGCATTAGCGGGGCATTCACTTTTTGGCAAATGAAAGGCAGTGAGCGCCTCGGTTTGCGGGGACAATCTGAGAGGTGAATGCATCGTCCCCAGGGTAATAATTAAGAGTGAATGCGCTCCTTGCCCAATGAATTTAGAAGATAACACAAAGGATTTTTACTCACTGAAAAGAGTCATGTCAATGGTGCCCAGTTTTCAATGCAGCCACAGCCGATCGCAAAGCGTAATAAAACCATATTTTTCTACTTGCATGTACTTACTTTCGCTAGTGTAGATTAAAATTTAATATGTGTAATTCAAGTAACAAAAATCTGTATTTGTCGTGTCTTTTGTGAAGTAAAGGGGTGTTCATATGGAGGTGAAGCAGCCCGGAAAGCGGGCTGGTTTCTGTTGTGTTGTGTCCCGGGGAAGAGAGTGACTCCCCGCTCGATGTACTGTGTGGAAGCCGTGAAAGAAACTGCATCTCCCGACCAACGGGGCAGTAATGTAGTGTGAATTCTGTATGAAAGCCCCGCTAGTACCCCGCTAATGCGCGAATGGGGGGGGTGCGGGGCTGTCAATTGACTGGTGCATTAAAGAAACATTCATTACCAAGTTAAGCTTTGTGGACTTGCTCTGATTGAATCTTGAATGGTTTCCGATTGTAAACAACAACAACAACAAAACTTAAAATTTCAAATGATAGTTGATATCATTAAAGTTAAAGTAAAGTATATCTTTGCATGTGTACACACGTGCCTGGCTCTAGGCTGCATTCATTATATATACTACAGGGGGGGGGGGGGGGGGGTTGCAGAGGACTTTCTTTTTACAATGCAAAATTTTCAGATCCCCCAAGGCACAAAATATAGTTTTTATGGATCCCTCCTCTTTTTCAAAAGGAAAAAACACCAGTAGATCATCATTCTTGTCCCCAGAGCTCCCTGGCTTCCTCTCTGGGGAGGCTCTGGTAACCGCCAACAGTCACTGGTGCATATGCAAGATATGATACAGAGCTGTTGAGAGAAAGAACTTTCTGCACATACCCATAGCTGTCAACTCACCCGCATTAGGCAGGTGTCACAAGATTTTGAAGCCTGTCACCCACATGATTCTTGTGAAAATTTTCATACATTTACTGTATATCACTCGCATTGTCACTCTCGGGAATTTTTCATACATTTTCTATATTTATCTGCCACTTGAGGGAGAATCTCAAGATTTCTTGACCAAGTTCGGTTGACAGGTATGCATACCCCAGTGTTAGACCCTCAAATGGATGTCTCCAGGGCCCCAAGGATGTCAACCTCAAGACTTCAAAAATCTGGAGACTGCCTTGAAACAGTGAAATTTACTGAAATTCTCCCAAGAGAAATACAGTTAATGCATGGCAGTCATCTTGAATTTTTCCCAGACTCCAGGCAAAACTGTGAGAGTTGACATCCTTGTTACCTCATGAGGTGACAAGCTGGAAAGCTCTAGATACAAGAATGTTAAATCCATTTCTCTTTTCAGGCCTTGGTGCGGGTACCCAGTTACTTCAAAAGTATCCACAAACAAAGAGTCCAAGATGACCTCCACACAGCTACTGAACTTTCCACAGAAACAGAACCAATTCTTGATTTTCCATTTTTTAACCCAAACAAAACAACACAAAGGAACAGCTGCCTAACAAAGCCCTTGTCCATAGATCTAGCAACTTCAAAATCACTTGGTGGCCACAGAATGTATCTGCAGAAATTCCCAAGTGTGACAACTGTGTTGAAGCACACAAAACCTAAAGGAGAAGAGTGGGGTTTGAGGGTGTGGAGAAATAATCAGATAGAAGAAGTTGGACAGGAACAGTTTGATGTGATCAAGAGAGAGGTTATGAAAAGAGGAACCAGCTTCCATGAGGTACAGGGCTGCAAATAAAAAAAAAGTCCATTTTTTGACAAGTTTCAAAATTCTAGTCACATTTCCAAAATGTTAGTCGCAAAAATTGAACTTGCACCAGCGAGTTAGACAAGAAGTGAGTGCAAAACTCTGACGGACTGACAAAGTTTAGTTGCAAAAGAGAAAAACTTAGTTGCAGAAGTGACCCTCACGGGCGCACCCTTCCGTGGAGGGGGTATGGATATTTTCTGAAACCACACATTACATAGTATACACTTTTTTGTACCCATGGCTGAGAGCCATGTACTGTACACAGTATTTGTACAAAATATTGTGTACCGGTACAGTCCCTTTTTGCTTGCCAAGGTCCAAATAACCAGTTTTTCAAAATGGCGGTTGACTCGGGAGAAGACCCTGGGGCGGGGGAGGCTGAGTCACATGACCGTTTCGAAGCAAAGGACAAACCTTGTTCCCATGTTTTCAAACAGTGGTCATGTGTCGGTCATGTGAGTATAATATGTTCAAATAGAACACCAAACGATTTATATTGACTTTAATAAAAAAAATTTATTTTAAGGAAATGAAAAATATCTACCAAGATCCAACCTTACAACTTAGTGTCAATAAATTCACCAGTGGTTACCTTAAGAGTATATCACACGTCCTGCAAGAATTCAGAAATGTTGCTGCTGTTGAGAGCTCTGTTGTCCATAGCAGTCTTGGATATGCTGGTACGGTGGACTTGATTGCCGAGTACCAAGGACAACTGGCTGTTGTTGATTGGAAGACTTCCAAGAAACCCAAGAAAAGACTGTCCGCATGCCATTCATATCCAGTTCAGGTTGCGGCGTATGCTGGTGCGGTAAATAATGATCAACACTACCCCTTCCAGGTGAGAAGAGAATAAATCACCCAGGGGGTACTCGGATATAAAAATGATGGTCTGACGGAGCTACAAATTTCATACCCCCAAAAATACGGGACCCATAAATTTTATACCCCAAAAATACCTGCTCCCAAAATTTGATACCCAAAAATATACCCTATACCTAAAAATATATAACTAATACATACCTAAAAATATTTAACTTTTTTAGCCTAAAAAGGCTATTTAATACCAGCATACATATGATGCTGGGCCATGGTCATCCCATTATGTTTCCTGGAAATAGCTTCAGCTGTCAGCTTTAGGCAGTATCTTGATGATCAACTACCCTTTCAGAAGTTTCAAACCCCCAAAAACATACCAGCGTTTTCCCCCTACTCCCACCCGCAAAAAAAATCATATCAAAAATAATATGTCAGACCCCATCCCCTGTCATTTTTTATAGCTGAGTACCCAGGCAATATCATTGCAATGCCATAATCTCCATTTGTTGTCATCTTGATTGTCATCACATTAGAAAGATGAAGATGATGCTACAGTTGTTAGTTTTTAGTATAATCACTCAATTGATTATAAGAATGTATGCACACTGATTGGTCCAGAGGTTCGTTTTCTCTCACGGCTATAATCACCTACAGGTGATTATAGCATTGAAAGGATTGGGACCGGTAAAAGAGTTTTGTTATGATTGTGAAAACATCCAGCACAAAACAAGATATTTTTGTAGCGAGTCGTTCAAAACCCGACTGGCAGACTATTCCACACCACCTATTCCATACCATAGTATAAAAATGCATCAAATGATTAGCTATCATTCCATCTTTTGTTCCTTGTTATTTCAGGTTAAACATGGTGTGTTAGTCATTGCTTATGACAGCGGGGAGCCTGCAGACATCCTAGTTATGACACCTGATCACTGTGCAAAATATTGGACAAGATGGTGTCAAAGACTTGAACAGTACAAAACCAAGTATAATGATGCAGCAATAAATCAGGGGGGTGGCACTTCAAGTCAGGGTGGTTGGACTTCAAGTCAGGGCGGTGCAACTAATGACACACCCCTTTTACTACAATACTCTAATAAGCAGTCAAGGTGTTCTAGTGGAAGAACAGTGAACAGTATAGGTAAGCCTTTACAGCTGCTTGGGAAGGTTATTCCAGAAGAGGAACTTGTAGAATCTTTAAGATATTCTCCCATGATGACGAGGAAAGTGTTTCAGATTTACAGAATATTTTTATCAGCAGTGCATATATTTATTGAGTATTGCAGAGAATATTTTAGGAAAGGAAAGTAAAACGTTTTTAAACTGAATTATAGTGTGTTAAATATTATACCACAACGCGTGCGTTTCTCGAATTCTGATTGGCTCTCAGCCGTGGGTACATAAAAGTATATACCACGCAACGCGCCATCATCAGCGCGCGCGCTAAAAAGAACCAACGGAAACACCATTTGGCTGCGCGCGCGCTGTTTTTGTATATATTTTCGCCTTTTTGTTGTGGTATAAAACAAATGTCCTCTGATTTTCCGTGGAAGGTCCATTTATATAGCACGGAATGACGTAATAAAGTGGTCAAAATGTACTGCGGACCCACTCGGCTGCGCCTCGTGAGTCCACAACATTTTGACCACTTTATTACGTTATTCCGTGGTATATAAGAGGACATACCACGGAAAATCAGAGGACATTTGTTAACTATCTGGGAGTCCAGGGGCCGGTTCCTGAAAGGTTGGACAAAGTTATCCACGGATAAAAGTTATCTGGGTCCGGTTCCTCGAAAGTGGTTTAGCACTAATCCAGGATTAATTACCATGGTGACTCGATGGTTTTGTTCAGAACTAAACCTGGTTTAAATTTAATCCACCTTTGAACAACCCGCACCTGTTGTATAGGTTTTGTTCAGGATTTATCCGTTGGATAAGCGTTTATCCACCGATAACTCTTAACTGGCCTTCTAGGAACCGGCCCCAGATCGTTAACTACCGTGACCATGGACTTGGGGTCAGTAAGTAGATTGTGTGCGCCAACGAACACATGCGCACGGAAGCTACAAACCAATCCAGTGACAGACGCATAATAATGCAACACGGTTTTTAAACTCTAAACATATTATTTCTCTCGTTTTTCTTGTTTATTTATATGAACTTAATGTATATCAACCAGAGCTTCTGATATGAATTTAATTGTGCTAAATAAAATGAATTCTGAATTCTGAAATCCGTTTTTTCCACAGCTAGTCTTTCCACAGCTAGCCCCATCGGTTAGGCATGCAACGGCCCTCTCTCCTAAATGTCACGCAACACCCTCTCCTAAATGTCACGCAAGCCTGTCAACCACTTCTTTGTTATTATTTTCGTTCAATATTAAAAGACGAATTGCGTGTGAAATCTCTTAATAAATACCTAAAAACAAAGTTTCAGATTTGATTTACCATTGCTCTATATTCTCTAAATCAGCCGATGGAAATGGATGCTTTCTCCGACTTGGTATGTTGCTATGCTGTCAAAATAGCGGCTGACACAGGCTCATTAACCACTCTTGGTATTTACTTCCGTGTTAATTCTGCCGCCATCAATCGAGTATTGGTCGCGTCTGGTCTGATCCTCTTGACATCCAGGCCAATGCAGATATCGGATGCAGATATCAGATGTTATGCTAGGTGCAACTGAGCTTCATATGCTCTGTACTAAGCGACCCTAAGTGTACGTTATCTATTACGAAATGTATGAAATCAATCAAATGTTTACATTTTCGGACAACAATTTCCGAAGGATATAGCTGCTTCGCATGTGCAGTTTATCTGGATATCAATCGAGCAGAGATTGAAAAGAATAAATTTCACGCAGAGCGGAAACAGGTGTCACGGGTGTACTGTACTCTGCTCAGGCCCGTAGCAGTTAGTCAAGTTAGGGAGGGTGGGAGGCTCAACCAATAATCGGACATTTCTGATACTGCTATAGTGATTTGAGAAAATGACAGCTACAGTAAACCAAAGAAATCATTTTGCTTCGGCGAAAGAAAATTTTGCGACTTCGACAACTAGAAATTGAGGAAGAGCAAGATATTGGCAGCTTGTTATGCTTTAATGACCTTATACGTTCCCAGGTAGTTTTTCGACCACACGCAATCCAATCCGTGAAAAGGAATGTAACAGAAGCAGGAAGTCCAATTATATCTGGCTTGCCTGGGTTAAAAATAAAAACAAACAATATGCCCAGATGAATGATGTCAATGCATTCTTTCCATGTTCAGATGTTACAGCGCACTTGAAGTGAAAAGGAAGTTAGACGGGTCTGCATGTGCTCTGAAACTATCCAATATAAAGTCCTCAATCCGGAATTCTTGCAATTTTACGCATCTAGTAAAACGTTTCAAGGATCGATTGCTTCCATAAGATTCCTAAGATTCCTTAGGCACTCTCTCGGCCCCTACAGGGCATTTCGGATGTGATACGGGCTCCATGCAATACACCATATTTGGCGTGGTGTGTCTGTGAAATTTCTCAGAGGACATGAGCGGAGGCTTTCATACAAAAGTTAACTAACTTAAAAGCTTCCAGCTGATGGCATCTCACGATGCACAATGGATTGTTTGTCAAAACGAAACGGCGTTTCTAGGTCCATTAAATTCTAGCCCCAGAACTGGCCTAGTGCAAGTTTAAGCCTGTTTTTGCTTGGCAGTGGGCGGGTCTAGGGGAGGCCAAAGGTGAAAAATCGCCGTTTGAGCAAATTTCTTATAGCTCCTAAGAAATAGTCCCCAATTTTTTTTCTCTCACATCTGACAAATAGTAAGAGTAATAGTAATACACCTCTCTTGCAGTTCCGCCAGTTGCCATCTGGTCACTGGTGTCTGTGAAATTCACTAAGTAGACTGGAATTGGAAAGCGTCTTGTTGAATTGTCTCGCTATTAGCAACGGTTGTCGCCTTATGGCCGCCTTCATTTAAAGCCCGGGGGGGGGGGGGGGGGGGAACTCCCATATTGTTGGGCGGGGGTGCTCGTCGTACCTTTTAGGGTTTAAAATCAGGCGTCTGGTACCTTTTAGGGGGTAAAATTCGAAAACTTGCATTTTTTCCAGATAGGTACCAGTTAGGTTCGTTGTAGCCCAAATCAAGCAAATCACACTTGTTGGTAGCCTGAATTTCAGACGTATTTTCCCTCGTAAAATATGCGAGAGAAAATTACGAGGGAAAATTCGTCTTGTTGGTACCTTTTAGGGGTCAAAATCACTAAGCGACGCCATTTTAGGTACCTTTTAGGGGTAAAATCGAAAGTTCCCGACGAGCACCCCGGCCCCAAAAATATGGGAGTCCCCCCCCCCCCGGGATTTAAAGTGGCTGTGTCACGGTTATTTGATTAAATTCGTAAATACAGCTCTAAATTTGTATGTAAACATCCCCAAGTCGCTTATATCACTTGATAGAGCGGTTTTCAAATGACTGTCGTGAAAACAATTGCAATCGAGGAATCACTAGCCAATCAGAATCGAGAGAAATCACGACGTGCTCCTACATGGCTTTTTTCTTAGCCAATTGCAAGCCGAACCAATTACTAAGTAATTACACAATTGTATTTACTACAGAATTTGATTGGCCGAGAAAAACGAGTAGCCAATGAGAAAGCAAAGCAATCACAATTACATAACAAGTCCGCTCTATTAGCCTAGTAAGCAATGTAGGTAAGTTTTATCGACAAGACAGTCGATTTTCATACAAATTTTGATGTATATTCAAACTTTTTAAAACTGTTCATCCAAACAAAATTTAAAACCCTGATTGTTGCAAATTCGTTTCCATCCACTCAGTATAGGCAGGCCTGCAGTATAGCCTGGTTTACACATTGGAACGCAAGCGCAGACGCAAGCAAAAGGATATCAAAATCATACATTTTCCTTGTGTGGTTTACACTAGAACGCAGACACAAGTACAAGAAAGTCGAGACGTTGCGTTTCCCTGCGCTTGTGCTTACGTCTAGTGTGAATCAAGCGAACGCAAGCGCAACCAACTAATCCGAATGTTGATTTTAGGCTTGCGCTCTTTACGTAGCTATGATTCACACTTGCCTTGTGCTTGTATCCTGCGCTTGTGCTCCACTGAGAACCAGGTCCATGAAGATTACAATCATGACAGATTTTTTTTAGGAATTTAGCAAACCTAGACTAGTATTTTGGCTATCAATCAGTTATTTGGACAGCTTTTTACATCACAAAAATTAAGGTATGCTAAAATCGTGACAACGCTCCGTTAATGTCTGACATCCGTACGTGTGATTCTAATCATGAGCTGTTCCTACTAACAATTAACGAGAAAATTCTATTTTCTAAGATTTGCATTAGGCTAGGAGCGCGATGAACTAGACTAGCAACAGTGGAAGAAAACGGTGTCTATCCAAAAAATGCCCCAATTTTGCCGGGGTCGGCTATACGGTCGTTTGCCAGTTATTTCGGTGAAAAATCAAATCTAGAGAATAAATTCTAGAGAATATTTTCTAGAGACTTTATGGAAAATATAACCGTGAACAGGCTTAGCCCCTAACATACGCGAGTTACACCTGGCGAACGGAGGCGAGCTATACTATAAATTAGTTCCTTTTTTACTCTGACGAAATCTAACGCTCACAACGTCAGCAAAACACTGGTTCTCCAAGACGTTTAACATGAATCTCAACCTTAATTTGGTTGTTATTGTCCCTGTTTACGTTCCCGCCGACGCAGACCGCCTAGCGATAAACGAATTAGAGCTTTTAACTTCGACGCAATTCTCACTGGAGGACGCTACTTTTAGAGAGCAAAATCGACTGAAATCAATCACTCGTGACTAAACACATAAGCTATGCACATTGTAAACCCTAAAATCGTTTCTAGAGACGGGAAATTTTCGTGAGATGTATTGCCAAAACTCAGCAGCAGTTGAGGGGTTTCCGCGGAGATCCTTGCGGGAGAAAGCCAATCAACAGGAAGGAGCTGCCAGTCAAATGTAAATCTAAAAATTTGACAGCTATTTCCGGTTTAGATGATCCTTGACTGTATTTCTATACGCAAGATACAAAAATCGGCGCCAAAAATATAAAAAATTAAGATATAGTCGAACAACCATTTGCGTATAGAGAATCTGTGAAATTCAAAATTCCAATGTGATAAAAATAGAATTCGTTGAATAATAGATCGCCCGCAATATACCGAGGCGCTCACACAACGCAAAAGCAAATATCCAAATGGCAACTTTATGTACAATTCTCTTGAGCAATCTTACATAGAGGGTGTTTAGATATAATATAATACAAAGAGGTGGTATCAATTTACACTAGCTAAAAACCTATTAAGCTTGAAAAACCTTTTTTCTTGGGACGAAGGAGTTATGCATTCCCCCTTTCGTTCAATCGAATGCTTTACAAAACAGAAGCAGTAAAACTATTGTACAAATAATTCTGCCTATATTATGTACAGAAGGAAGAAGATCAGATATGTTTTAGAACTGGAGTGCTTTTTCCTTCAGTTATGTATTTGTATAATTATCCCTTCCAAACGCTAAACAGGAAGTTACAATTTAATTCCGTGAAATTATTATTCTGACAGAAATTCTGTGAAATGATGAAAGACTGATTGCGTTTATTTTAACAAATATTCTAGGAAATTAAATCCCCAAAAGAAAAATTTCCGTGTGTGTTTCGGCTATCATTGTTAAAATTATTATAATTATTCGTGAGCTATTAATAATATATTAATGTAAATAAATGAGATATTATGAGTGCCAAAGACAGTCAGTTTCTGCGTCACCCCCATAATACGGGGAACAGTTTGTAGGAGATTTGGGGACATTTCTTGAAAATACACCAGCTCTCTGTAATTGTTGTCTTCTTCTCACTTCGTTTTCTTCTTCCTGCAAATGGTCTTCGAACGGGTAAACAATTTGTAGTTGAGGTTTGGGCAGAGTTCTGTTACGAGGAAATGATTGCTTTAGCCCCTGTTGATATTGGAACGGGAGCTGAGACAAACTTTTATCACAGCCTCTATGTACAATAATCGATTCCTTTTCACCTTTTTCCCTCTGATATGCCTTTTTATACATGTCGACTTCAATTGTTAAGTTTGATATTAATTCCTGACACTCGTGAATCTGCTCATTCAAGTTGGTAACTTTTCCTTCCGCGCTATTTTTTTCGTCCTTTTCTTTCGCAAAATCTTCCTCGAAAAGTTTCAACTGCTCTTTCAGAAGTTCCGTTTCCAACTCGGGATCAGTTCTGCTCAAAGAATTCGCTAGTCTTAGAACTTCAGCTTCCAGAACCCTTTTCTGGCTTTCCAAATTTCCGTTTTCTTTTTTCAGTTCTCGTATATTTGATTCCAAAACAGCAATTTTTTTATGCAGTGACCGCACTTCCACATATGTTAGATCTTCCTGTTTAGCTGAAGAACTCGAAGACTCGCTGGGCTTTTCAGATAATTCCCTTTTTCCCCTACTCTTTTCTCTGTGTAAGCGTCCATTTTCTTCCCGTAGCTGTAAACACTCTGTCTGCCATTGTAAACTGAGTTTTCTCTCATCGTGTATTTTACTAAGTAGTGATTTTTTCTCCCCAAGCAGTCGTAACACCAAATCTCTGTCACTGAATTCCCCTAAAACAGATCTTCCATTGTCGCCTGTCGAACTCGAGGCATTTGCCATCAAAGAAACATCTGATCTCTTTATCAGAAACGAGAGCTTTATCCTAAACTCAAAGGTTTTAGCATTTTCATCAGTGTCCCCCAAGCTTTTCAGTAGCTATGAGATAAGTCAAGTCGCGAATCAACATTTAAAGTTTGCTATGACTTCCGCTTTCACTCGTGACAATAATTCCTTACTCAATTCTAGGGATCACGAGGTCAAAACCAGCGATGAGTCATGAAATTCGTTTCCTTTTAGAACTTCTGCTTCAAAATCCAGCACTTTTTAACCCTTAAAAAGCGAAAATACAATGCTGGCTTTTCCTTTTCGTGATATTTCCAACAAAGTGGGATTTTTACCGGGATTTTAATTATGCATTCGCAAGTTCCTTTATTCCTGATTTTGTAGCTCGCGTGACGGATGCTGTTCAACCACTCGACGAAAAGACGAAAAATATAAATACTAGAATAACGGATTGTAGAAAACCACTTCAAGACGTCATACTTAAACTACTACAAGGCTTTTTTCAGCTCTCAACTCCATAAGGTTTTTCTAGACGAATTTACTGACGTTTCATTTACTTTTAAAAGCTGTTAAAGATAAGAATAGTAGTTGCAGAACCGGTATGCTGAGAAAATTTATAACACAATTTAGTTTATGGCGCAAATGACTTCCATTTCGTGGAAGATAAAACAAAACAAAAAAGATACAGCAGTGTGACTCCCAAAAAGCGAAGATACTCTAAAACATTGCCCAATTAAACATTATTTCCCTCTACTTGAGTGACAACGGGGAGCTTACAAGACTTAAAACTTCCGTAGAAAACTTTTTTTCTCGGTTCAAGCAAGCTGTAATGAAAAGCATCATATTGAAGCCCATAATTTATCAGGAACACGAAATTAGACATTGCTTAAACAGGAAGTTTCAAGATTTCTCTTGGATGACCCATGGCATTGGGCATTGCTAGACATATTACTGCAGACAAAACTGCGGTGCATTAAAATTCCCTAATGAGTAAGCATATCTAGCGAGAGATCTTAATTCATAGCTGAAAATGGAAAATAAGAGTAGACTTCCCGCCTGGGATTAGAGTGGGAATTATAGGTTATCTTCGTCATTGCATTGCGTAGGTTAGTTCTATAGCATTTGTTTTTAAAGAGTTCTGGACAACTGGCATCAGAATCCGGCCTCTTCGCAAAATTACACACACAAAAAACGCTTTAGCAAGGACTGAGAATGAGGGAAGAAAGCACTGTCTTCCAGGAGAAGTGATAGGAAAACGCAGAAAAAACACCCTAAAAATACCAAGATACGTCCACGATATTGCAGGATTTGCAGTAACTAAGGGGTGGACCATTAGAAGTTGGGGGAGGGGGGGTGGCAATTCCAAAAAAAAATTCGCGCAAGGCCAATCCTTCAAAAAAAAAAATCTTGCAGAGATTCAAGCTAGAAAATAAAAATCCTACAAAGACGTGGCTTGGGCTCTCGTTTAAAAGATGTTTGAGGCTGAATTTTTATTTAAATAAAAGCAGTCTGAATGAAGCAGCGAAACCTGATGTCCTGAAAGAAGAGACCAAAAATTTCGGCACGCTTCGCGCGCATAAAAAATACAACTAATATATTTTGTTAGAACTCACGCAACGAACACTTGCCTTACAAGAACGTGTATCTTGTTAAGGAAAACAAACTCTCCCAAAATGCTCTGTGCAGTGAAATGCCTGGCAGGCAGTCACTATGTTCGAAAGAAGACCACTTAGGTAAGCGTGACTTCGACATTACAAGTATAGCAATTCGTCATGTGCACTGCTTCACGCAAATGAATAATAATAATTTCGTCATTTGCGGCGCGCATAAATAATAAAACCTACAGGCTTTGTTTACTATGTACAGTAAAAGCGGAATGTTGATTTTAACAAAAATCGGGCGCGCTTCGCGCGCAACGATAGAAAAATGCGATACCCTATATAAATATAGCAACAGCACAGCACAAATATAGTATAAGAAGATTGGGTTGATGCATATACATACAGCAGTAGGATTTGGATGGCCTGTGGGAACGGAATGCCACGGAAATAGGTCCTGCTCGATGCGCAGGTCTATTTTCTCTACCCCTCGTGGGTTTATCCATTTCCACTGTCCAGCTGTCTATACTTCTCATTCTGACAAGTTTCAGCATACTATATATATAACGCGTACTGACTACAAAATATGTTGTGTGTGTCTGCCGAAAAAAAATTCGTACATGGCCTTCGAGTCCGAAAAAAAATTCTTGCACAACTTGATTCCCGAAAAAAAAATTCAGACGCAAAAAAATTGCCACCCCCCCTCCCCCAATTTCTAATGGTCCACCCCTAATCTAACCTAACGATTTTTAAAAGTGTTTACTGCCATTTTCATATAATTCTGCGAATTCCACTTTACGTTTTCGAACGCCAAACTGCGTTCAGCAAGTTTCGTTTGCATTTTATTGTGATATATTAGGTTTAAAAAGTCTAGGTCTCCATATTAGTTCAAAAAACCTCTCACAGCCTAGCCTGTGAGAAATCACCCAGAGCTGTTCACTGTTTGATTGACGGAAGCCAAACCGCGGTTTGTTAGTTGGCGTAGAGTTCGCAGAATAACGAACATTCCTGAAGGAAGACTGAACGAGTGCTCCAATCTTGAGGAAAGTCCCACCATGCGTCACGCCCCTAGAAACGCCTACCTCACACCTCCGCAGCCGACAACACGACGAGCTTCGACCGACAAATCACCGACGCTCTTACGAGACTTTTTGAAGCTTCCCGAAGCAGTTTCGGAAACGCGTTTCGCTTCTGCGACATACACCTAATTCAGCAAAGGTTGCACCCTCAGAACTATCTGTTGTAGCGCGCGATGCATTATGGGAGCAAATAGTTATACACCAAAACAGAATAGTCCCTGGGTTTTGAGATCATGAGATACGTAGCTATACTTATCAACCCCTGCATGCATACGCCAAATGATCCTCGAATCACTCGCATGAAAATTTGTATTGCGTTAACACTGTAACACGAGAATAGTCCAGCTCCGAATAGGCCTTAACACGGTTTCCGCCGCCATTTTGTTCAGTAGGCAAGCCGTGCAAAATCCCACATAAACTCTGCAAACGCGAAGTAAAATCATTGCGAAAATATTGCACATATCAACAAAGTACTTCGCGTAAAGTAATTCTACTTGGCCAAACAATCAC
This sequence comes from Scolanthus callimorphus, assembly GCA_033964015.1. Classification (NCBI taxonomy): domain Eukaryota; kingdom Metazoa; phylum Cnidaria; class Anthozoa; order Actiniaria; family Edwardsiidae; genus Scolanthus; species Scolanthus callimorphus. The sequence goes on from CM066922.1 coordinate 19,876,199, forward strand.
TCTATACTAATTCGCTGTATGAGCATTCTCAGCCGGGACCAAAAAGAATCACAAGTCACGATTTTATCAGCTCAAAATCACGATTCTCGAGCATTTAAAATCGACTTTCACGGTCACGCCACGATTCTTGTGCACAAATCACGAATAAAGATAGGCCATTTTCACGGATCACGAAAACGAAAAAGGGCCGATCACGGTTCACGAAAAAAAACCTGTACGCCCCTGTTTTACGCATCGATGCAGATCGACACAGATTTGCAGGCATCAGTATTTTAAGAATTCTCTCGATTCATACGCAATTGCTCGATTTCATACAGTAGCCATAACTTCCAAACTTTACAGGTAAACTGTTTCAGCCACTATCTCAATGTTTCGATTCATATTTTACCGATATGTTTGATATTTTCGCACTAGGAAAAGAATACCCATTGTACGTTTGGAGAATTAATCAAGCGAAGACGGGATCGATCTATTCTCGATTAAAGTTTTGAAATGCTTCTTCAAATTCGATTGTAGAAATCATAGTTAGAAGAGGAGACACTGCCTCCTCTACTATGGAATGAACGACAACGTTTATAGACTTTAGTTTCACAGCGTAAAAAGTTACAAATAATTTTTAATGATTTCGACCCTAGTGTGTTGGACACATTTTCATACATTTGCAAATGCTAAGGCATGAAGCCCAGTCTAGTAGTCCCTGGCGTTATTGGTGGGCTTCCTGTGGTTGGTAGCTCGGCCCAGTGCTCGCGCATCCTCACGGTTCATCTCCGAGCACAGGAGCCCACCCAGAATGCCAGGCACTATCGTATCGACGTTTCTTATTGTCTCTGTTTTTCTACGAAGAGTTTTTACGATTTTCTAATTTATTTATTATGCCTAGCAACACTATAACAACAAACGTCGTCAAATAGACGGGGATAAAATACGTAACTCAAAATTATAGAAATTACTTATCGTCTATTTATCTAATAAAATTACTTGAGAATTGTATTGCAACTTCATTTCTAGTTTTTGTGCTTTTCGCATTTCTTATTTATTTACTATAAAATTAAATCCAATTAAACTGTCAAAGCACTACGACACTACATATATATCTATTACGCTGACGTCATCCATTGTTATAAAGTACCAACCAGAGATCGATTGGTTTACAGAACAAAGGGCGCTATTCAATATACGGTTACAGTACCTATGTCAGAATGGACTACTTAAATGTACCTTGCTCATTATGGGTCTATTTTATGATGGCCTATTAATGTACCTTACTAATAATGGACCTTGCAGCGACGTCCCAATTAGGCCCTAGTTCGAGTCGAGAGCAAATGGAGGGGACTTTTCTGTCCATGCACTTGAGCCACACCAAAGCTTTGTCGACATGTTCCCGCCATTCCGTCGCTATTTGTTCCTTGGTTTTATGCCCTGGGACGAGTGAGACTGGGAACTTGTCTGGCGCGCACGTTTTCAAAATGAAGAGTATGATAGTTGTGGCGACGAAAGTGAGGATTTGGGCAAAAACCTTTTCGCCTAAAAAGGGGGAGAAAACAGGATACGGCATATTACTAGAATAATCATAGATCACTAAATTGCGGTCGAAGCGAGTATATCATGACTGAAGACGAAAATGTACAGATATTTCACGGGCAAGTCCAGAGCCTATTACTGGTGAAAATGCTGTTACAACTAGACCTGTTTTATTTCAATATAAAAACATCGAGTGTCGGAATACCTGGAGTGATGGAGGGTAGCTTTTCAAGTTGAACAGGGATTAATTGTAGCGAGACCATGAAAAGGCCAACAGCCAAATAACTGGGAATTGTAATCGAGTTCCAAAGGCCCCCAACCGGGTAATATTCTGAGGTAGTGAGATCCGAAGGCCATCTTGCCGAATAAAAACTGTGATATGAAGTTCGCTTTCTTCTATTCGTCGTACCTGCGTCGCGATCGACTGTAAAATTCTCTGTAAAACCCGGCAGGGTTCTTGTTTACAACGAAATGGAACACTTTTGGTTGAGCCTGCAATATTGTAGCCGTCGTTTCTTTTCGTGTGACATGCGCTAGTTACCATATCTCTCCCTGTCCGTATGAGATCGAGGCTAGTTTCATTACCATTCCACCCCCGTTCGTGAGATCGAGGCAGTTTCATTACCATTCCACCTCGGCCGCTCTTGGCATGAATACGAGGCAAAATCACATAGTCAGTCCAAAATCTCGGAATCAAGCTGGCATCCAACCAAAGCCACGCGGGACTACTCGCGAATCACGGGATGCGACCCTGATCAGATTAGTATGCGGTCTTCGACCGCAATTATACGACAGTGACGTCATTTTACCAGATAAGGTAACATTGAGTTCAGATATGGAGCCGTATTACGCTGCCATTTTATACTATTATTTAGTCTTTGCAAGAAAAAGGTTTCGCTATCAAATTTCCAAGTTTGAAAACTGTTCAGCAAGAAAACAAAAATGTCATTTAACAATCCAATCCATCCGCTCGATAACACACGAAAATACTCCACATTTTTACTCAACTTGTAGGGGGGGGTGAATAGGGGTCCTCAAATCCGTCGAACCGTTCAATTTTTCATGAAAATCCGCCGATCCGCACAAATTTTCGCCTCAATCCGAATCCGCAACGTTTGATTTATGGAAACGATTGATAATTAGAAAAAAATACGTTTCACCGTATCGCTTGTACACGAACATCTCTCATTGAGGGACGTGTCATTATTGAGCGGTTTTCGTGATCCCCCGTCCCCTTTTTGACCTAGTAGAAGACATTTTAAAGAAAGAGGGGGTTACATTTTTCTTTCGTTGCGCGCGAAGCGCGCCCACATTTTGATAGACGCATTTCATCAAGCCTCAGAGAAAGGGTAGATAAACGTTGAAATACGCAACATACCTCAACTATATGAAACCTCCTATTGATGGGCTCCTGAGCCTGTAGGTTATGTTATTCATGCGCGCAGAAAATTTATTTATGACGAAATTATTATTATTCTCATGTGCGTGAAGCGCGGCCCAAATGACGACTTTCTATACTTGTAACGTCGAACTCACGCTTACTACCACTTTAGTTCAACCCTGAAGCGTGGCGTTTTTTCGCGTAGGTTTACGTTTTAAACGTGCACATTTTGTCGAGAAGTTGTCGCGTTTCTCGCTCGCTGATTGGCTGCTGTTTGGACCGTTATTTTTCAGTCAATCAGCGAGCAAGAAACGCGACAACTTCACGACAACATGCACGTTTGAACCGTAAAAACGCGAAAAAATCGTCAAGCTTCAGGGTTAAACGAAAATGGTAGTATCTAAGGGGTCTTCTTCAATCATAGTGACTGTCTGCTAGGCCTATCACTGTAAGGCATTTTTAGGAGAGTTTATTTTTCCTCGTCAAGATACACTTGTTCTATAAATGGCGCGGGGGTAGTAGTCCAGTAAATGAAAAATATTTTTACTAAAGGTTGGACAAAAATGGTAACAAAGGTTTCTCATCAGGAACATGTTTAGTAGTGTTCCGTTGGTACACAAAAAAAGTCCACCCGAATCCTCCCATGGCAACTTCCTTTTTTTGAGGTTTGAAAATTCCTCATTTTCATGAAATCTAATAGTCCAGTCATTTTAGGCCGAAAAAGAGCTGAAAATGAAACAAAAGGTTTTTCTTCTTAGGCTGCATTCATTATGTATACTACAGGGGGGGGGGGGCAGAGGAAATTTTTTTGACAATGCAAAATTTTCAGATCCCCCCAAGGCACAACATATTTTTTACGAATCCCCCCTCTTGGTCAAAAGGAAAAAACATGCCCCCCCCCCCCCCCCCCCAATCACCCCGGAGACAATTTTTTCAATTTATATTTATATCAATTTTACAAAAAATAAAGAACAAGGCTCAATGATAAAAAAAAAAATACAAAGCGTAAAAATGCAAATAAAAATCCTAGGTGGCTTTACTTTTTTGTGTCGGTAGTGACTTTCTACCAAGTGATCTGGTGCGCTCCTCGATTGGAGCCTTACTACACATAGGCTGAGTATCATTTATTTTGTATGTGATTGTTTGGTATGTTTTCCGTTGTGCGCGCGAAGCGCGCCGCAATTTGGCAATGAAGCTACAAGACTATTAATCAAAAGTCCAAAGGCGTTTTGTCTGGCAGACGAAAGCCACTGAAGAGGACCTCGAGGAATTGTAGTAAAACAAGAAGGCCTTTTACGATCTTTTAAGTTTAATATAATTCTTTATGCGCGCGAAGCGCGCAGTTTTTTTTTTTCAACATATCAGTTGAAAGAGGGTGAATACACGAGAATAGTAGTGCAAGTGATATTTCTTCAGGAACCGAAGGAGGTTCAAACTCGGTGTTCAACAATTGAGCCTTCCTTCATTTACTATCAAACTGCACAACCTTGTCTTAAATATATATAATACCTCAACAAAAATATGCATCCCCCCTTCATGTTATGAAAAAAACTTGACATCCCCCCTTTTCCAGTTCCTAAATTTTGAGATCCCCCCCCAAAATCCTCTGCCCCCCCCTGTAGTATACATAATGAATGCAGCCTTAATATTGTTCCTGACACTCTCTAGTAACACAGGAAGAAAATCAGCAAAAATCAGATCATGCGAAAAGTAGAAATTACCGAGTTTTTTTGGCAGCTTGTTTTAACCTTTTTGTTCGCAGCACTTAACTATTTTTCCACTGTTTCTGAGAATCATGAATTTTATAGAGTGTAGCGCCGGCCCGGCTAATCCCTGAATGTTTCTGACTTCCAAGAATGATCATTTCACTTTATTTAGTAACTCCTTGGCAATAAAAATTGCTTCAAAAGACATTTTCTGGTATTTACGGAACTCATATTTTCAAATACCGTGCGAAGTCTATATTGAAAGCGTGAAATCGCGTAAAAAGTCGAAACTAAATGCCAAAAACCTAGATATGTGACGTGGCTAGCGATTTATAAATCAAGTCTGTGAATCAAACCATGGCCCCTGGGGCAGAGAATATGGAAGTATTTTTGGTATACACACTATAGAATATCTTCTGGTTTGGAAGGCTCAAGTACCGGCAAACTCATGAATAACAATGGCGGTAACAATAGCGCTACAATGAGGAATTTTCAAAACTCAAAAAAGGAAGTTGCCATTGGAGGATTCGGGTGGACTTTTTCTTGTGTACTAACGGAACACTACTAAACATGTTCCTGGTGAGAAACCTTTGTTACCATTTTTGTCCAACCTTTCTCATTCATTTACTGGACTAAAATGCCTCGTTGCGCGAGTTCTCAAAGAGGAAGTTAGATGTCATTTTTTATGCGCGCGAAGCGCTCCGAATTTTTTATTAAGTATGCAAAATTAAGTGAAAATACGAAAGCATTTAACGGCCTACAAATTCGAACATCCAGGGTTATTTGTCTACAGACCCTACAGTCAACAATCCGTAGTTGCGATTATCAGAATCCGAAATCCGAAGTCGAATTTTCAATAGATCCGCGATCCGGTACGTTTTGAGAATCCGAAAATCCGCTCGAGTTTTTCTAAAAATCCGTAATCCGTGTGCTATTTAAGCCCAAATCCGCCGATCCGCAAACCTATTCACCTCCCCCCTTGTAGCTGAAAGGTTATTTAACAAACCTAGGCGACTATTTTGTTCATTTCTTGTGAATCTGACTGCATTTAAGCTACCTAAATTAACTCTAAAATCGTGTAAAATCGTGACAGTGCTCCTTTAAGCGAGTCGCTCCTGATAATACAAAATCCTCGTCCTGCACTCACCAAGTGTAATGGCCCCTGCCTCTACTAAAAGCTCTTTACATCGACTGTACTTTAGTCCAACAAGGTGGAACACAGCATCACTCATGTCCCAATAACCTGCCTGTAGAGAAAAAGTCAAAAAGTATCTGCATCCAATGTCCGGGTTTGATCCAGTTTCATCTACCCGCTCCAAAAGTTACCCTACTTTGGAATCTTCGTTGCCATCATGGAATTCCAGTGAATTTCTCCATGATTATCCTGGAATTCCTGTGAATGTCTGCATGACGACCTTGGAATTCCAGTGGTTTTCTCCATGATGACCATGGAATTCTCGTGAATTTCTCCATGATGACCATGGAATTCAAGTGAACTTCTCCATGATGACCATGGAATTCAAGTGAATTTCTCCATGATGACCATGGAATTCCAGTGAATTTCTCCATGATGACCATGGAATTCCAGTGAGTTTCTCCATGATGACCATGGAATTCCTGTGAATTTCTCCATGATGACCATGGAATTCCTGTGAATTTCTCCATGATGACCATGGAATTCCCGTGGATTTGTCCATGACGACCATGGAATTCCTGTGAAATCTCCACGATGACCATGGAATTTCTGTGAATTTCTCTATGACGACAACATGGAATTCCTGTAAATTTCTCCATGATGACCATGGAATTCCTGTGAATTTGTTCATGATCATCATTCTGCGCATGCCCCAATATTCATCCAATTCATCCAGCCCTCGAATTGCTGTTACCAGCTCTGGTTACGAGGACCGACGCATGCCAAGCAATCGTAAGCACAGTCACCGAGGATGGCCACTCCCGCGTCCTAGTGGTTCTTTGATGTCCCTCTGGTTCGAGTTAATGTAGCGCATGTGAGAGACGGGACCTACGGCTTTACGTCCTTATCCGAGAAGACGCGAAGGTCTAATCATTTGCAGATGTCATAGCAAAAGCAACATCTACTCCTTAATTATTTAGAAATAGACCCCGAGTGTTTTCCCGCACGTCAGAACGCCGCTCTATCGAGACCCGAGACCCCGTTCACACGAGACCGGTACAAAACCGGACCGGTACAATTCTGGTACGGTACCGCTGCGCGTTCGCACGGGACCTGCGGTATCGGACCGATTTTGGCACGGCTAGTTCCGGTACTGTCCCGTGTGAACACTGTTACTACGTACAAGAATGTACCGGTCCGGTTTTGTACCGGTCTCGTGTGAACGGGGTCTGAGCTAGCCGGGAAGCGGTAAATATACCCTAGTTACCTGTGTCTGGAGTCTGAACAACGCCGGTAGCTTAGCAGCGACGTCAAAATGCTTTAGGAATGCAAGTACTGCCTCTTCGGATGACTCGTCCGTGGCAGGTGACACCTCACGTCTCTCGGTCTCCGTGATTAAATCTTGACTGATTCCAGCTTTTGTCTTGGATTTTTTCTAATGACATAAATAACATTATACAAGATGATCGTGAAAACGACCGAAGACGAAAATAATAAAAATCAGAAACATGTAACGGCGAACCAAGCTGTGGATTATTTGGGGTGAGTTTATGACCATATTTGGTCAATAACTGAACCCTCGCCTGCTTACCCAAGCAGTTTTCTTTTCATAACATTTAACATCTTGAAGTCTTGCAACAACATTTTTTTCAAAATCTGTTCAATTGTTTATTCTGCGAATATTCCGCAGCATGGTACTAAAGCAATGTATGTTTGCTACACGTTTCAAGTCACTTATATGTTTCTGTAAAAATGTTAAGGACAATTTTGCAATGACAAATTGGGAGAGTGCTGCTGCTGCTGATGGTATGATGTTGGTAATGACATTACGACTTCACGTTCAGTTTGGAATGAAATGTAATGTCAAAAGTGTGTTTCTAAAAACGTTTCTAAAACGTTGAGCTTGTCCAAAAGCTCAGGAGTGCAATTCCAAATTGAACGATATACCCTCGCCAAAGAATGACGAGTTCTGGGTACGAGATTGCAGGCTCACGCCAATTTCTCACACATGCGTGACAGAAAAATGACGTTTGTGTGCAGAGGAGCACTGCTGTGACGCGAAATTTGCACTTCTACCAATCAGAATCGCGAAATCTTTGCAACTGTATTTTATCAATTAATAAACCTACCCAGTCAGGCTCTTTATTTCATTTAAATCAAAATTAGATAAGTTGCCTCCCAGCTTCTTTGACTTGTTTTAAACAGTATCGACTATTTTAATATTATTTATTATTATATATTTGTAGAATTTTTATCACGGCTTTTCTGAAAACCAGCGACTCTCTCTCTCTCTCTGCTCTGTCCGTTTCTCCCTCGGTCTACATTTCATGTACGTTTAAAATACTGCAACACATTTTCTGACTTACACTTTTCCTTCTAGACTGTAGTCTTTCCTCAAAAATCACACTGAATGGTTTCTTCTGCTCCTCCTTCTCTAACCACATCAGCCTCTCCTCCTGAGGGGACTCCTCTGGGGGGCTCTCCCTCGCGTCCTCCCTCGCGTCCTCCCTCGCGTCCTCCCTCGCGTCCTCCCTCGCGTCCTCCCTCGTGTCCTCCCTCGCGTCCTCCCTCGCGTCCTCCCTCGCTTTAAACAGCATTTGAGAGGACTTTATAGCCCCTAGTAACGCCTGCGCCGGCAGCGCAGGTTTGTCAAGTTTAGCACGTTTGACAGGTATGGCAGGCTTAACAGGTTGTGGGAGTCCGAAGATGGAGGCTCCTTTAGGTGGTGGTGGAGGAGCTTGGAATATATTTAAGCTGGCTCCATCAGCTGGAAAAGGAATGGCACCCGAGGACAGAGGACGGGGTACAAGGGTAGGTGGTACACCGGGGGGAGGGGTACACCAGGGGGAGGCGGATGGGGTGCACCAGGGGAGGTGGTACACTAGGGGGAGGCGGTACACTAGGGGAGATGGCGCACCAAACATGGAAGAAGTGGCACTGGACACAGTAGGGAGGGGTACAGATCCAGGAGGCGGAGGAGGAGGAACGGCACCTCCGAACCCAGAATGAGGAAAGGAAAGGGGCATGCCAAAGAGGGGTGGAGGGGGCGGCGCTGCAAAGACGGATTGTTGCTGAAAAGGTGTCGCTGTACCAACGAAAACCCAACGCTAGTCACGTGATCTCTAGAAGTGGCCTTTGCTCCCAATCCGAACACAGACGCGGATCCAAACAGTCCACCTCCTTCAGAAACATGAGGCACATCTGGCGTGGCCTCAAATCGGGGCTGCTGCTGCTGTTGAACTGCACCAAAGGAGATCCCACCAGGTGCGCCAAAGCCGCCAAACATTTGGGAAGAGTGCGTACTAGCTGCAGCTCCAAAGCTGAACCCTGTTGCGGATACCGGCGACTTTTCAAAGCTTGGCACTGTAGACTTTGAGGCCTTGAAAGAGTACCTTTGCAGCACTGGCGATGGGATATCTGTCGTTGCAGATAACTGCGCCTTTTCAAGGTTTGTTTCTTTGGACTGTGCTAGCTGAGCAAGTAATTCCTCTCTAGCTGGTACGTCGTCAGTAGATGCTGCGCACGGCATTGCCTCAGGTGGTGGTGTAATTGATTTCTTCCTCAACATACACTCGTAGACTACTTTTTCCTTCTTCTTCTCGGGAAAAAGGTCACTCCTTGCACGTCTGGCACGCCGGGGTAAAGATTCTCTTAGACCTTTCTGGGTCTCCTCTTGTTTCTTTGAATAGGCCAGGGCCTTTTTTAGTCGGGGTGGAGGTGGTGGAGAACTTACGAAAACATCCGGTTTGGAACGACTAACACACGCACGAGGTCCTCTCGAGCCTTCTGAACTCAAAGATTCCAAAGACTGTCTAGCTCCATCTTCATCGCTGGAATCGTTGGCACTTTCCACTTTATTTCCGAAAAGCATATCACCTACAGGTGGGGCGTCCGAGCGAAGAAACATGGCTTGCTGAGTTTCGACGTCTCGAGTGTCAAGTAGCTCATCTCTTCGTGGAGCAGGACGTTCCCGACTTCTCTCTCTCATAGTCCCCATACGAACCTCTAAAGAGACGAAAAAGCAAAATCATAAGTAAACATAGCAGAAAGAAATAAAGTATCGGTTTCACAACTCTTGCGATATCGTCTTTTGGCGTGAAATTTACTGTGGAATTCACGAAACGAGTGACGAATGTTTCTTGAATCCGATAAAGTGCCGTTTCCTGGTATTCTAGAGTAGGTAAGGGACTTGAATATGGTGTCATTTTCATTTTCTTTTTGTAGTGCTCACCAATTTCGTCATATCTGTATTTTGCGCGGTCGTGGGATAGAGTTGGAAGACGATATTCGTACGACTGTGGTTCATCATACAATTCTACACCTCCGCTAGCGGCCATATCGGGTATCATTTCGTAAATTGGTTCTGTCATGTCGTCATACAATTGTTCTCCACCACCGCCGTCCATACGTGGTAGAATATCGTACACGGATGCTTCTCTTATGTCCCCATACAACGCTTCTTCGTACAATTCTTCGCCACCAATACGGGGTGGAATATCGTACACGGATGCTTCTCCCATGTCCTCATAAAATTCTTCTCCTCCGCCACCGCCTATACAGGGTGCCGACGCAAATGACATTGGGTGAAGTTCTCCCATGTCATAAGATTGTTCTACGACATCATCAAAGCATGACATACGGGCGCCGTACATGTTTGATGGAGAGGTAGGTGAATACTCAGGGAAACGTAATCCCTCGGGTTCGGTTGCTCCATAAACCTGTGCACCGATAACTAATTCGGCAAATTCAGGAAAGTCTTCCGCGATCTCGCTATCGGGATGGGAACCTCCACCTTCCAGGGTGTCTCCTCTACCTTCCAGGGTGTCTCCTCCAGTAGGCTTCCGATCAATGGCTTTAGAGAGGCTCAGTATACCTCTCTTATTCACTGCCTCCCAACCAACATATGAGTCCTTCTGACCCATACCAACCATAACACCTTGGTGGCGGGGGCGGCCGACAATGGGTGGGAACTCCGCTTTAGGCGTGTGATCCCCGGCGAAGCCAACTTTCCACATGTGGGAGCCAATATCAACAACCACGGCTGTAGAAGGAAATGCATCTTTAGACAGTCAAAAATAAAACAGAACCAACCCCCTGCTGGAAGCCAGGATTCCAACCTTCTTAACTCAGGACGAGCACACGAGAGTAAGAGTTCCTGTGGGGGGGGGTGGGGGGGAGTTGATGGGTACCAGCACAAAGCATATCTAGAAAGTTGTTGATTTACCCATCCGCGTGGGGTGCCTGCGTTTTTTAATCTCATCAAGAAAAAACATCTCGTACATCTGCAAATTTTGCTGAATTTTCCTGCTATATTTGCTAATATTTGCAATTTCCTCGATGCGTGTGGGTTTCCTCAGTCAAATCCAAATCAAACAATCCCCGAGATATGCGAACATTGTCGTTTTTCAACACCTCACAGCAGAAAAACCATATCTGGGATCGTTTACTTATAAGGAAGTGACAGAAGATCCTCTTTTGATGCGAATTTCGGCAAAAGTGGCAAAAAAAAAACTATATGAAAACTTGCAGGAATTACAGAGACTCGAGTTCTTGATCTCTGTCCGCCATTGATTTTGCTAAAATAGAATACACAGCTAGCCCGCGCATGACTCGACCCAGTCCCCCCGAGTTCATTTAGCAAAACAGACAATGATTTGTCACTCACGTGCTTGGGCTGCGCGTTTTCTCTCATCTTCGTCTTTAAATATTTTCTTTTTCTTCCTCAAGGGTACATGTGGTTGATCTTCTGGGAATCCTCCTCCTCTTCTACTGAGAGATCCTCGTCTTCATAATCATACCGACCTTCCTCCTCCTCCGAGCATGAATCCGACGATTTGTCGCTTTCATCCGAAGTGCTACCCGAAGTACTGGAAGCGCTCCTAGATAAGCTCGGGACATCTTCGGGTCTGTACGAATCCTCTTCGTATAGTTCCGGATGTCGATCGATAACCTCTCGGCACCACTCGTATTCCGACGGAAAAACCGACAAAAGCTCTTTCTTATAACATCTTTCGCCCTTTAGTTCGGAAGGGGCATTCTCGATCATACGACTGGAATGGAATAAAGGAAAAAGGTATGCAGAATAAGTAAGAATAATAGCTTTTTAGAATTTTTTTTTGTTATTGCGTATTCTTGGGTTGCACTCATTCCTATGGGAATAAAATCACAAAAGCGCGGCGGCCATGTTGGTGTACAGAACAAAGAGCAACAAATGAACTTTCTTTTGTTCCTGTACACCAACATGCCTGCCAATGACGTCACGTGCAAGCCAGCAATAGCTTTTTAGGTTATGATCAATAATTAACAACTAGTAATAGTTCTCACTAGAGCTGCCCCCGTGCTTTTTAAACTGTAGATGTAATAAGCATTCAATTAACATTTTTACAGCTGTTTCAGACAACACGCGAACCCACCGTTATCAGCTTGTTGGAGTTTGTCAGTTGTATTACAAAACCGTTAAGATACATGTGAAATTCTATAAGCCGAAACTCTACAAACAATTCTAACCAAAAGTACGAAACGCCGTCAAAACTCTTACGAAACTATAGCGAAATACCGAAAATTCTTCTGAAAACTATTGTGTCACAATTCCAAAAAGACTATTAATACACATTCTTACTCAGAAACACTTGCGCACAAAAATCTTGTTTGAAAACTATATGAATATGATACTTTAAAGCTTAAAGCCAATTGATCTTTCCGGAAATACTTACAACGGAGAACAGAACACAAGACTTTAGACTCTCGTTGGCTGTCTCTGCTTCGCGACTTCTCTGCTTTTGCTCTTTTTCAATCGCTGCTCCCTAATAACCTATATCTGCGTTTTTTATACCAGCTATCACCTAAAGCTGCTAAAGAGCTTATAATAGAACTCAATTTAACAGAACTAAAAAACGCGTTCCGCCCTTGCCAGATTTCCGGTCAACAAAGGTACTATTATTTTAACCTACTTAGTATAATTTAGAGGCAACCATTACACAGCAGACAGCGCACACATCGGAAGAAGACAAAAACGCCTACTTCTCCCTTGTGCTGATGCAAAAAATAATAATTCTAAAGTCCTCTTTCTAAGTTTTGTGAACTTATAAAAAGGAAATCTTGTCGGTAAATTATCACATTCTTTCGTAGCGGACCTATTGTTAAGCACAATAGCAACCATTTTGAATGCTTTACTCCTATTATGAGGTTTAGAGCTTAGCTTTGTGAACATTCAAGTTTACACAGCCACAGCAGCTCAACATTTGCTAATTCTGAACTATGGATTGCACTGACTGACTTCGGCTGAGCGTCTCCTTAGAGTTTTTGGTGATTTGTTAAATGTCACGACCAGTTTGTTGTGAATGTTTAGAATTTTTATTGTCCGCCAGTGACAACAGTAGAGGTCTCAAACCCACGCTGCGAGTCACGTGATCTGGTCATCCAATCATAAACGTTACCCAAGACCTTTTGCGGGCCCTTTACGAGTCACGTGATCTGATCATCCAATCATAAACGTTACCCAAGACCTTTTGCGGGCCCTGCTCCGACGGATCGAGATTTTTTCTGCCATATGTACCATATACCCTTATATTTTCTCTTTACGCGAGGGATTCTATAATGCCTCCTCGGGTTTTGGCCTCTGGGCCAAAACCCTGCGGGGGCAACTATCACCCGATTGGGAGGTGAATAGTGTTGGATATTTACTATTTCATGAACCAATCAGAGCACGCGAAAATGACTATGCACTGATTTGGTATATACTAAAGAGGATTATTGTTATCATTATAGAATAGGTGTCTAAGGTTTGAAGTCCTTCACCAGGAGCGAACAACCAAACTCCAGTAAAGACACGCATAAAAGAACAGCTGGTGATATACTAAACTACAGGCTGAAATCAGACTTTTAGCCTATAATCAGCATACATACAAACAACCCATAATCAGCCAACAAACAAACAAGCAAACAAAAACAAGAAAGCAAGCAAACAAGCACAAACAAGCAAGCAAACAAGCAAGCAAACAAACAAACAAACAAACAAACAAACAAACAAACAAACAGACAGACAGACAGACAGACAGACAGACAAGCAAACAAACAAGCAAGCAAAGAAACAAACAAAAATCAAACAAACAAACGAGCAAACAAAAATCAAACAAACAAACGAGCAAGCAAACAAGCAAACAAACAAACAAACAAGCAAACAAGCAAACAAACAAACAAACAAACAAACAAACAAACAAACAAGCAAGCAAGCAAACAAACAAACAAACAAACAAACAACAAACAAACAAACAAACAACAAACAAACAAGCAAGCAAACAAACAAACAAACAAACAAAAAACAAACAAACAAACAACTACCTGTACAGTTGCGGGCTAAAATTTTTCATTAAGTACTCCTCCATGACATCCTCGTTGACGTCATTATCACAATCATAGTCATCTGTGGACAACAAATAATAATTGTCATGTTACACGAGGCAATATTTTGCAACTCGTAACGCAATATTTGTGCAAACCTTCCGTTAACTTACAAGTAGATACTCCAATATCCTAAGCAATCGTGGGAACGACTTTGAGATATGTGTTATAAATACGAGCCTGTATAAGTGTGGGTGTGTGAGGGTTAAGCGGGTAACAGTCGCTAATAAAATATCTCAATGTAGTAGGAACCCACTCGCATATCCTGCAATCTGATTGGCTCCGCCTCTCACTATCTATCACGTAATAGATAGTCAGTACAGAAAACGCTAGCGCAAGATTTTTGAAAACCATAAAAACAAATGAATGCGCGCCTCGTTAACTATCTATTGACTCACAGAAAACCCAAACTCGTAGTCTAATTGTTAAATATGGTACCTTCCGACTCGTTAAACTACTTACACGTTAGAATTCCAAAGAACTGAAGAACAGCTAGCGCCCTATCTTTGTCTCCCAAAACATCAAGGAGGAAATCAGAAAGAGCAAGAAAAGCCTAAGGAAAAAAAAAACAATAGAAAAGATTACAGAAAACTATAAAGGATAACAGAAATAGAGAGATCATCCAGCCTAGTCCCTCGCATTCTGGGTGGGCTTCGGGAGAGCTCGGCCCAGTGCTCGCGCATCCTCCCGGTTCACAGGAAGCCCACCTAAACGCCGGGGACTAGGTTGGAGATCATCCGCTTTTTGGTGTACACCGCGCCCTCGAACACGCCTGAGTACTGCCGAAAGTTGAGGATGTGAATCGTAAAGGGGTTATGCCACGATTGTTTTAACAAAATGTTATAAAATAAGGCAAGTTGGGGGGTGGACCCTGATTATTCCGTATTCTTCATTCCGTATTTCTCATTCCGCTAACGTCACATGACCAATGCACTGGGCGCTCAAATAATATCTGCCGGAAACGTCTGTAGATATGCGTGCGCATATAGTGGGCTCAAGAAACGGTCAGCAAACCGTCCAAGATTGTGGACGGTGGCAAAAACAAAGCGAGTTTCGACCCAGCGCAGAGGTCTCTTTTCCTGGCGAACCTCAGCCAGCGAAATACAGAGAAAAGAGGCCTCTGTTACATCTCCAAAATGAATTCAATACTTTTTACCTTAATATCAACTAAAGAAAAAGGTTGAGCAGTGTCTGCCTTCGAGGTCATCACAGCATCGCAAGCCCTTGTGTAAAGTGTTTCCGCTTGTAGAATTGAACAGCGCTCTAAGACTTTGGCCTCGGCTAAAAGACTCTGGACTTGAGCATCGGTGCTGGGCTAGAAAAATACAGATAAAGTAGCAGCGATCTGTAACTGAACGCTGGTAGTTGGACGATGCCTAAACGTTCAATGGTGAGACTAAAAATCGAAGGTGATTTGTATAGAGCGTTCCTCGGTGGTTGTCTTTAGTGACGTGCCGCTCGCAACTTTTAAAACAGATTGCACACGTTCGGGTCCACCGATATCAGCGCGGATTTCAGATGACCACCGAAAGTGAGCAAGACTTGCGTTCAGTCAGCGTTTCTATTGGTCGAGAGCAGAGTATTTTGTCTTTCATCCAATCAAATTGCGAACTAAATCAAAACTCGCCAATGCTCACGTCATGACTAAAAGCAAGTCTGACTTACTTCGCCTCCTGATTGGTTTGTTTTCAAATGGCTTCCACTCCTGATTGGTTAGTTACGTTACCTCTTCCGGCTGTTTTTTCATCTCCTCGCCATTCTCCCCAGACTCCCAGCTGACGTAAGGTATGACGTCAACACATTCACGTGATACAAGCTCCTCGATACTCGGACCCAGACTCTCATCAAACTTCTCATCCTGCAACAAAATGTTTCTTAAGCAATAAAAGTACTTTCCGCGTGCTCTCTGTTTTCTTACAAACACGAGGGGGATGTTGGGAGAACTGATCAAAACTTGAAAGACACGAGCCGAAAGTTTTATCAGTTCGACCAACATTCCCCGAGTGTTTGTAAGAAACCAGAGAGCACGCAGAAAGTATTTTTATTGCTTTTAAAAATAACATACACACGCGCGACAGCGTTGCGTGACAATCGTGTTCTCAGGTCTCTTACAAACACGCCTTTCAACCAATCAGAATGCGCACATTCACAATACAACATAGGTGTTATTTTCTAAAACATATTAAAGTGGTACTAGTAAGAAATCGTTAATATGCAACTGCTCCAACCAAGGCCACCCAAGCAAATTTTCTTACAAATTAGCCAATCACAATGGAGTATTGAACAATAGATGCAACACAAATTTTCACAATTTTTTAGTGAATAACGCACGACTTTTTTCTTGAAATTCGTAAATACATATAAGAAAAGGTTTAGAAACATTTTCTTCACCAAAATTCACCCCCAAATAATGAAAAACATGAACATAAATATTCTTTGAAATTTGTTGAAGATTTGTTTGGGTGGCCTTGGTTGGTGTAGTCGCACTGTAAACGAGACTTAGACCACATAAACTAACGACCCCAAGCCGTTCTGTCATATCTTGAAGTTGGTCAATTTTACCGCCAAAAAACGGGCGTAATTTTACTCGCTCCCGTTCCAGAATTTCGGCCAAGTTGCTCTATCAAATCCTTATTTGTTTATCGCAATCTTGTTCCCAGAGCCTTCGGTCGACTAGCCAGCGGAAGCGAATCCTTGAGCATGCGTAAGAGATTACAGGATCAAACCATTCTCGAACCCACAGATCTCCCCGGCTCGTCTCCTCGCGGGGGAGGCTCTGGTGACAGCCACTGACGCATGCGCGAGATTTGATACAGAGCCGCTGAGAGAAAGACCTTTCAGCGCATGCTCCAACGCTCAAAATCACCAATCAGCAACTGCCCTCAAATGGATGTCCCCAGAGCCTCCCCTGCGAGCAGACGAGCTGAGGTACGAGAATGAGGATCAACGAATTCGCCTTTTTAACGGTTACAATTCAAATAAAATTCAAAAGAAAACCCCAAGAACAACAATCCAAGCACTTGCATTTCCCGCAATTTTTGTCACAATTTGGACGAGTTCGTTAAACCGGAAGTCTGCTAGGTCTGCCAAATATGGATTCTCGTGTTCAATAACCACAAAGGCACAAGGCTCAGGGGGAGGGAGGGGGGGGGGGGGAGATTGTGTTTATTAGAGACAAACCTTTCTCTGTGTTCAATAGCCACAAAGCTGGTAAATTGAGAGACGATCGAGAACTTCTTGCTGAGTGAGATGACGTAGTCTTTTCGGTCTCTCTTGATCACCTAGGAAAACAAATCAACGTATTACAGAAGTAGCCTCCTTCCCAGGCTAATATACGAGTAGGAGGAATTGAGAGGGTTTGGGCTTCCTGTGTCTCGGGATCAATGGACGAGAAGGAGTGGGGACGGAGTCACACAGGAAGCCCGAAACATTGCTTTCCCGTTTTTCTCGTTCTTAGAGATATGCCTGCGATGGAGTCAGCATAGGCGGTATTTATGCAGGGTAAGCGGAGGAGGGGCAATTTTCAGGGGCAATTTCAGGGGCTATATATTGGCTCTTACCTCGTGTCGGATGTTGTTTGGGTCCAGACTGCCCTCCTCCCAGTCTCTTATAATAGCCCGGGCTGCCAGCTGATGAAGGATCTGCAAGAGATTTTACAAGAAAAATAATATAAATATAAAAATATAGAGCATAATGAAGGTGCGGTGGACCGAATGAGGCATGGCTTCCTGTAAGAGGATCCTGTAGTTGGATCCAGAATGAGTGCCCTTGTTATTTGTAGTAAGAGTTTAGATGAAGAGGGACTCACAAACTCCCAAAGATCCATGCATTAAAAAATTTGTATTCATTACGCTTCGGCTTTACACAGATAGTCAAAAATGAACACCATATAATGTCCTACCTTGCCAGTTGTGATACTAAGATCAGAAGTGGATACCATGGTTGATACTGTTCGACCATCCACCTCTGCTGTAAGAGATGCCTGCAAAATATACCAATCAGACATACAGATGCCATAAATTCCAATTCCATTCCATTCCATCTTAATTTCAAGTCCATTCCAATTCCGTTCCACAGATTCCATTCCACAGATTCCATTCCTCAGTTTCCGTTCCTCAGTTTCCGTTCCACTGTTTCTGTTCTACAGTTTTCGTTCCACAGTTTTCGTTCCACTTCCGTTCAAATGCCATTTCAATTCTTGGCCTTTGGCTGAGTTCCCCACGTTTCCCCAGCAGATTTCGTATGACTGTAAAATGTGCCGCGACAAAGTTATGCCGCGACCGTGACCGTGGCCGTACCGCGACTACGCGATTTCATTCCGTATCTACAGCAGGCCAGGTTCCGTACCGCCACCGCGACAGTGCCGCGCCGCTTTTCACAGTTATACGAAATCTGCTCTAAGCGCGTGATAGTGTTTGTAATTAGCTTACACAGAAACCAGTCACATGTTCATGGCTAGGATCTTCATCCTCTCTTCGCACATTTTTATTATACATACTGTTTCTTTTTAATAATTTTTAATAATAAATAATAATAATCATACCTGCGTACAGTTATCAACGAGCCCGTAAATCACTTGTCGCGAACCGCTAAACAAAGACACAATATCATGGGGTGCCTGCAAGATAATGTAGAAGCATACACATTTGGTGTAAAGACAGGTTATTTTAGAGATTCGAGCAATGCTTGGCCAAAAATATTGTTACTAAAAAGTTTGATGCATATTCCAAATGGAACTTCCCCAATCCAAATGGAGCTTTAAATATTCCAAATGGAACTTCCCAATCCAAATGGAGCTTTACATATTTCAAATGGAACTCCCCCAATCCAAATGGAGCGTTACGTATTCCTAATAGAACTTCTCCAATCCGAATTGAGCTTTACATATTCCGAATAGAGCTTCCCAAATCTCAATGGAGCTTAACATATTCCAAATGGAACTTTATATATTCCAAATGGAACTTTATATATTCCAAATGGAACTTTATATATTCCAAATGGAACTTCGCCACAACTAAACGGAACTATTCCAAAACAGAACTTTCCCTAATCTGAACGGACCTTTCCCCAATTCGACTTTCCAAACGGAACTTCCCAAAATTAAACTGAACTTCCTTAATGAACTTGTTGTCATGGGTTGCCTGTGCTGTCATGGGTTGCCTGTGCTGTCATGGGTTGCCTGTGCTGTCATGGGTTGCCTGTGCTGTCATGGGTTGCCTGTACTGTCATGGGTTGTCTGTGCTGTCATTGGTTGCCTGTGCTGTCATGGGTTGCCTGTGCTGTCATGGGTTGCCTGTACTGTCATGGGTTGCCTGTACTATCATGGGTTGCCTGTACTGTCATGGGTTGACTGTACTGTCATGGGTTGCCTGTGCTGTCATGGGTTGCCTGTGCTGTCATGGGTTGCCTGTACTGTCATGGGTTGCCTGTGCTGTCATTGGTTGCCTGTGCTGTCATGGGTTGCCTGTGCTGTCATGGGTTGCCTGTACTGTCATGGGTTGCCTGTACTGTCATGGGTTGCCTGTACTGTCATGGGTTGCCTGTGCTGTCATGGGTTGCCTGTGCTGTCATGGGTTGCCTGTGCTGTCATGGGTTGCCTGTACTGTCATGGGTTGTTTGTGCTGTCATGGTTGTCTGTGCTGTCATGGGTTGCCTGTACTGTCATGGGTTGCCTGTGCTGTCATGGGTTGCCTGTGCTGTCATGGGTTGCCTGTGCTGTCATGGGTTGTTTGTGCTGTCATGGGTTGTCTGTGCTATCATGGGTTACCTGTGCTGTCATGGGTTGTCTGTGCTGTCATGGGTTACCTGTGCTGTCATGGCCTCACCTGAACTGGTGCCTTGGAAATATCATCATGTTGTTGCCAGGCAACGGATACTGACGTCAGGCCTGGCTGCTCTGCTTTGCTGAGTTGAGAGATCACCTAGAATTAAAAAGCTCCCGTCAGCGTCTCCTCAAACCCGGACGATCATTTTGCTAAACCAATCAGAGCGCGTGTTTTGCTAGTGTTTGTATAAATACGGCCTGTCAACCAATTGGAGCGCGAGTTTTGCTAGTGTTTGTATAAATACGGCCTGTCAACCAATTGGAGCGCGAGTTTTACTAGTGTTGTTGTATAAACACGGCCTGTCAACCAATCAGCGCGCGTTTTAGTAGTGTTGTTGTATAAAAATAGCTTGTCAACCAATCAGAGCACGCGTTTTACTAGTTTTGTTATATAAACACGATTCTTTTACCTTGTCTGCCCATTTGGATTTAGCTTTTGAGTCAAACAACTCGCTCGCTCCAGCTCCAACACGAGCCATCGAGCGAAGCAAGTGACGGTTACATGTTGACCTACAAATGAGGAAAGGGTTAAAAGAGAGGGGTAGAAAGAGTGAGATAGCTACGCGCCTCGTTACCTATCTATTGACTCATAGAAAACTCGAACTCGTAGTCTAATTGTTAAGTAGTGAGTTCTGTCACTGAGAATAGTCCAGGGGTACAAGTAATTCGTCTTCTAATATCGAAAGAAAACAATAACAAAGGAGTGGCTGACACCGGCGCTGCGCAACCCATGCTTTCCCCTGACCTGCCAATACATGTGACGTCATGTGCGCCGCTCATGTTAAAGGAGTTGCTATAAACTGGTTTCCCAAACTGGTTTTACAATCATGTTAAACCAGTATCTTTGGCTAAAACGATAGCGAAAAAAGCGATAAAAGAAACCATCTTACCCTACACCGAAGGCGAAAACCCGCGTTGTTAATCTGTTGTCCCGGATGTAATTCAAGGTGACGTCTTCCTCAGTCACGTGACCATCCGAGATTAGGAAGACATTTCTGGGTTGATCAGCGGTCGACTTCCAGGGGAGCAGGTGCAAGGATCGCAAAACTCGCCAGAGATCTGTACCGCCCTTAACTGGATCTAAGGACTAAAGATAAAGATATCTCTCAAATAAATAAAATTTCGCCAAGTGTGGACTTGCCGCCAAAAACTTCCCACTTCGCGAGAGGAGACGTCTGAATTCACGGGATTTCTTATCCATTATGGTATCACAGCCAAGTAAAAAACATTATTTGTACAAGGTTTCTATGACAAGGCAGTCGTGCCGCCTGGTTGTCTGGTTTGGAGATTTTCGCACGCTTTTTTGCTTGGAGGAGAGTGCGTTGTCATGGAATCGTTCGCCTGCACATCTTACTGAGAAACAAAACCAATCATATTCTACTGATAGACCGATTTTGGATCAGTAATTTCGTAATGGATGTGAAAATTTCGCAGTGAATTCAGACGTCTCCTCTCGCAAAGTGCGGTACGATCGAGAGGAAAGGGAAAGCTGGAATTAAGGCGGATTTCAGATGACCGTCGTGTTTGCAATTGGTTTGCTCTCTCATTGGCTGCTTATTTCTATCAACCAATCAAATTGCGAACTAATTACAAGCAAGGAATTACTAGCCAATTGGTTCGGCTCCTGATTGGCTGGGCTGGAAACCATTCAGCAGTAAGTTGTAATTACTCTTGTTTCTGATTGGCTAGTGATTGCACAATTGCGTTTACTTTCACGACGGTCATCTGAAATCTGCTCTATATCCGGCCTTATTACATGAAAAAACGTCTAATAAGATATATGTAACACACCTTAACAAAGTTGCTAGCCTCACGCAAAGTTTTAGCATTCATTTTTCGACTGTGTGGAAACAGCTCAGCGTAATCTGCGTAGAAAGACAATGATCAGTGAATCTTTATCTAGCCGGGCTTCCTGTGGTCCGCGCGATGGTGATCTTGTTACTGCTGAACATACACAACAAATAATAGCGAGAAAAGTTCATATTTAACAATTAGACTACGAGTTCGAGTTTTCTATGAGTCAATAGATAGTTAACGAGGCGCGCAGCGCGGAGTTGACTATTTGACTCATAGAAAACGAGAACGAGTAGTCTAATTAACAATTAGACCTCAAGGCCGAATGTGCTATGATGAATAGACTATTGATGGTCTATTGATATCATAGCACATGAGGACGAGAGGTCTAATTGTTTTACTATAAACCAACTAGTTGGTCGGTTTGGGCAATGAATTCCATTATTTTATGTTGAAAAAATCAAGTTTTCTTGCAAAGAAAGGTGGTGGTTTTGCCAGGCACGGTCTATCACTTATAGACTATTAGTAGCTCAGCCAATCAGAATGCAGGATTTGTAATAGACCATTAGTTGGTTTATACTATTGTTTAGTAGAAACCCACTAGCATACTACCCTCGAGTTGTTGCTAAAACGTATTTATTTTCATAATTTTAGGTAGTTTTGCGCTAGCGTTTTCGCTACTCACTATCTATTACGTGATAGATAGTGAGTAGCGGAGCCAATCAGATTACAGGATTCGTGATAGTATGCGAGTTGGTTTCTACTAAATCAAGACTCGTTTAATCTGTCGTCTTCTAACATTTCCATATATTGAAGTTTCTTCTTATCATAAGAGGAATTCCAGACGTTTTCCGAGCATATTTCTTATTCTACATTCCTGAAAAGTTCGTCGAGACTTGCAGGTTTTTGGAGAGAAACGCTGTTCGTATATATATGCGCCCGCCTATATGCACTTAATAGCTAGCTAAGGGAATACTTACTGCTCCCGAAAATAATAATATTGAACATCCAGCCTTCTTTCATATAATTCAGACACATCAGAAGGACCTTCTTCGCTTCTTGAAATGCTGAACCCTGGACCAAACATGCGCCAATAAGCGAAACAAGAAAAGGAATAAGACAGGTAAATAATTAGATATCGTAACATTTTAAGCATAAGAAGGAGTCCACTACTAAAGTGACGATATTTTACATTAGGACTGTCCACCAACACTGTAGAATACTGTAGCATCATTTTTTTTTGTTATTTAATTACGATTGTTCAATTATTTTCACCAGCCCCGAGAATAAGTCAATAGAAGCATCTTTCTTTGAAATAGACAAGGGTTTCAGTAGGAGACGTAAAAATAGAAGAACTTATTGTACTGTGATGGCGCAAACTTAGCAACACATCAACATTTGTAGTAGACTATTGGCAGAAAAGGATACATTCTTCAAAGGACACTAAATATTTTACCTCCATGGAACATGAAGCATCAAAAACAAAAATGATTTCAACTTCCTCCGGGATTTCTGCCTCAAATTCAGGGTAGAAAGCAAGCATACAGGCCTGGGAAAGGAAACAAACGAGGGCAATTAGAGATAGCCGACGAATATATTGAATCCTTTTCACAACAGAGAGGGAGTCTTTAGGAGATGCGTAAACTTTTGAAATAACTAAAACCATAAAATAACTCGTCATCTTGTGACAAAAAAGTTTTAAATTATTTACTTCCTAAGAGAAGAGTCTTTGCTCATGCAGAGTATTAGTCTAGTCGTACCTGGCTATCAGCCTCGCTATCGTGTCGTTCCACCCACATCCGGGGTACGTGGATCTCCGCAAGTCCGACTTGTAAGTGAAACCCAGTACTTAGAGTCTCCCCAGGCAACATCTCCACTACGGCTTTGGTGGCAGTACGCTAAGAAAAACATAATAATAGAAATGTGCTTCTAAAAATAGATGCTGGAAACAAAGTCAATATAAGAGGTTTTCACTCCTGGGTTGCGGACTCTTGGAATAATTAACACTGATCAATACTGTATTAAAACAAAACAAAACCAAATTACTAAAAGATGTTAGAATCGGAAATTTATTAGATTAATATTAATTGGTTGATCTCGCCCCAAATCTTCTGTGTAACATACATCTGATTAAAGAAAGGATACAAACATACATAGTCCGAGGGTGACGACTAAGAAGCGATTTGCACAGCAAATAATCCCAGAAAAATCATTTTTCAAATGGGTATATATTGAGGTATATTGGTTTGCCCACAAGAAATGATAACTATTCTAGGGCTCTCGGCGGTGCTAGAAGAATTTCAATGACTTTTATCAAAATATTACCCTTCTCAAAGCAACCATTAATCATTTTACCCATACTACTTGATTTAACTATGGTGCTCCGCAATGCGCCGCGCGAGAGCTCCGCCAATGAGAGAGAGCGGGTGTGTCATTATTTTCACTGACTCACCTTAATTTTCAATTCATGCGATGTACTACATATCAAACAAATATCAAATGGCATCTCTATGGCAACCTGAAGAGACGTATTGCTATGGAGGAAAGATGTTCATTGTTATTCGACACATTGATGCATTGCACATTACGCCGTTTTTTTTTCTTTCTCTATTTTAATCCACCCAATCTTAAGGTGGCCCGCACCCAACCACTTAGAATATACACCCCCAACAATTGCGATTGCGATTTTTTTTGCGTTTGTCGCGGCGATTTTTCTCGCGCGAGTTGCAATTCCAACTCTCTAGTGTAAACGAGATGCAAATCCGGTGCGAATTCTGTGCTCTCTTTTCTTCAAATCGGTTTAAGTTACAAAAAGAGCTTCGCGCCGAGTTGCACCTAGTTTACATTAGTGATTTTGAGTTGACGCGTACGTGCGAGAAAAATCGCCGCACGACAAAAATTGCAAATGTAGACGGGGCTTTAAACTCAGTTTTATACATTTTCACAGTAGCAGTAAAGGCGTCATTTGAACTGTCAACCTTTTTTCAATCGTAAAATATCTGCGCACATCAACCCACATCAACCCGTCGTTTGGGGCATTGGTCACTACATTCAATTATATCGTGCACCAGAGAATCATTGTTAATCGGTTTTTATCCGATTAACACCAACAGTTGACGCTTACTTCACTTCTGCCTCCATGCGAACGGTTTCCACGTCCACCTGAGAAAATCAAAGCCACATATTATAGCTAATAGTGGACATGGAGTAATAGCATGACTAGATATGATGTCACACTCCATGACAAAGGTTTGATCACCCTATCGTCGTAATCGTAGTCGTACTTGAAGTGCAAGACAAGACTTACAGAGGGTTGTCCAATACACTGACAAATTTATGCAAGGCATTGTCTAAAACAATGGAGTGCAATGGAGTGTATTATAGAACGAGGCAATACAATGGGGGAGAACAATACCATGCATAAATTTATCAGAGTATTGAACTAGTATGGACTTACAAGGAACAATTTAATTGTCGTTGAAAAGTTTGATTGACGGACGCAAAAACGTTTGGTAATAATTGGTCAATAGTTGGAGTTCGCAGAGTTACGAGCACCGCAGTCATTTCCCAAGACTCATAGAGCAGATTTCGTATGACTGTGAAAAGTTCCGCGACAAAGTTGTACCGCTCCGCGACCGTGACCGTACCGCGACTAAGTGATTTCATTCGATATCTACAGCAGGCCAGGTTCCGTACCGCCACCGCGACAGTACCGCGCCGTGTCATGGCACTTTTCACAGTCATACGAAATCTGCTCTATCTAGAAAGCTCCCAAGCAGGCTACTTCCAGCCGTACGAAAAGGACTACAAACTTTACCTGGGTAATTTCTTCAAGCGCTTGGTTCCGTTTCCATGGTGCGACGCTCCCGGGTAGAAAGAAGTTGATCAATTCGCCCTCCACGGTCAACTCGGCAACATAGGTGATCTTGATCAGTACGCATGCGCCAGGGGGCAAGTTGCCTACATTCACCGTGAACACGTCCTGCCAAGAAATGAGTCTTAGTAATGCCTTGTTCATACTAGCACAACATTCACTGTGAACACGTCCTAGTAAGAAATGAATCTTAGTTAAGTTTGATTCACACTGGTGCTCACATTCACACGTCCAAGAAACATTTCTGAAATCAGCGCCGCCACATTCTCGCTCTCAAAGTAAACAATTCCCGTTTACAATAGATTCTTCTACTCCTGCGCATAAGGCTAGACCAAGAGGAGCAAATGGAGACCCCTGCTGATGAGCTCCAAATTAAATAAAAAATATTTTACTGACGATTTAGCTTGAAACCATGACTGTGGAGGAGCTTGGAAATAATGACATCACTAATCTACGAGTGCGCATGCTCACCGGCGTCTCCTCGTCCATAAGGTAGGCTCCATGCCCAGCGCTGATGGCCTCCTTGTACTCCTTGCGTGCCTGTTCTTTTTCCTTCACCTCGCCGACGATGTGTTTGCCGTTGATAAAAGCTTCGAATCCACACACTGATGATGATAGAACACTTGATCAGTGACTTTACAACGCTAGAACACTTGATCACTGACGTTACACGCTAGAACACTTGATCACTGACTTTACAACGCTAGAACACTTGATCACTGATGATGATAGAACACTTGATCAGAGACTTTACAACGCTAGAACACTTGATCACTGACGTTACACGCTAAACACTTCATCACTGAGACTTTTGGCTTATTGAAGAGCCTGTGTCAGCCGCCATTTTGACAAGCATAGTAATATACCAAGTCGGAGAAAACATCCATTTCCATCGGTTGATTTAGAGAATATAGAGCAATTTTCTCGATTGAATTGGGTAAATCAAATCTTAAACTTTGTTTTTACATGCTGATTTAGAGATTTCTACACGTAATTCATCTTCTAATTGCGAACGAAAACAATAACAAAGTAGCTGGCACAGGCTCTTTAAGATAGAATACTTGATCCACAATATTATTTCAAGCGTTAGAGTATAACGTTCTATGACCTTATTGGCGAAATGGATCGCGCGTGATGTTGGGAGTGAAATGAGGACGTTGTAAAACGTTTACCTGCGGCCGTGTCATCTAATGGAAACACGTATTTGGCTTCTATTGGTACTGAACTGTCATTCTTGTACGCCTGCATTACTACCACCTGCAGAACAACAGAAACACAACTTTGTAGAGCATCCCTATCACTTTTACCTGGAAGAAACCCTTCCCCCTTCCACCTCCCTCGCGTTTTTGATAAAACGGTAGATAAAAGAGTGCTACAGCTCATGTACCCATTGGGTACCTATTTTTGTTTCATGGGTTCAATGGGTGACCATATTTAGATCCCTTCCTTTGCCGATCCAGTAACTTGGCGCAAAGTCTTTGTTGTTCTATCTCATGTGCTGCGAGATCCAGCAGCTTCGGTCGAATTACGAACCCCTACTCGAGCTCTTACACACATGTACTCATTGGGTACCTATTTAAATCGCC
The DNA here is from genome assembly GCA_033964015.1 of Scolanthus callimorphus. Lineage (NCBI taxonomy): Eukaryota > Metazoa > Cnidaria > Anthozoa > Actiniaria > Edwardsiidae > Scolanthus > Scolanthus callimorphus. The sequence continues at coordinate 19,903,420 of CM066922.1, forward strand.
CCACCTTTGCTGCAAGATACAGCAGCTTCGCGTGAAAATAAGCCCCTACTCAAAGCATTAGATACATGTACTCGTTGGCTACCTATTTCAGTCGCCCCACCTTCCTGCGAGATTCAGCAGCTTGGCGCGAATATGAATCCACACTCGAACCATAACATACATGTACTCATCGTGTACCTATTTAAGTCGCCCACCTGTGCTGCGAGATCAAGCAGCTTGGCGCGAATATGAACCCCTACTCAATCCATTAGATACATGTACTCGTCGTGTACCTATTTTTAGTTTTCCTACCTGTGCTGCGAGATCCAGCAGCTTGGCGCGAATATGTACGGCTTGTAGCGGGACTGGTTTGTCGCCTGAACCTTTCAGTCCAGCCTCGACCTTGAGCAGAGGATCAACAATAGACATGACGTCACCGAGATCCACTTCAGTCATATCTGACAAAAAATACCAGGGTCAAGTGCTGGTTACAAGAGACACAGCATGTCTGCAAAGCCGCGTGGGAGGTTTTGCAGACAGCCACTGACGCGCGAGATTTGAGGTAGGATCTTTCTGCGCATGCTCGGACGTTCAAAATCAGCGAATGCGTGGCAGAGGCCTAAAATATACACGGGATCAGGGAACGAGATTGGCGAGCAAAGGGCTGTCACCAGAGTCTCCCCCGCGAGGTGACGAGCCGGGGAGCTCTTGGCACGAGAATTGGGTAAGCAAATTTATGATTTACGATCTCGTCCCGAGGGTCTTCTCGGTCGTTTATAAAAATGGCGGTTTCCTCGGGGAGGAAACCCTGTGGGCGGCAAAGCTGACCGTTTCGAAACAAAGAACAACCTCGTTCCCATGTCCTCGAACAGTGGTCATGTGACTCTTCCTCCTCCAGGGTCTTGTGCTCGACCAACCGCCATCTTGAAATTTACCCACAAGACCCTGGGGACGAGGTTGATGATTTACCTCCCACTGCGCATGGCATTCTGTCGTCCACAAAACCGCTGTCCACTGATACGTTATCTCGTGGGAATGTATCATCCTCTGGTAGCGCGAACTCGACCAAATATCTAAAATGAAAATTTGTATCGTCCGCTGAGAAAACAGCTCTCTACGTACAAATAATTGAAAGCAAGTAACAAACCTTTACTCTTACTGTTTGATATATTTCATCCCGCTTACCTCATCTGCTGTTGCTTTGTATCGTACACCACAAACTCGTCGTCCTGTAATTCAAATGTCGCACATTAAGAACCTATAACACCAAGGCATATGTGTGCAGTCTGAAAATCGGACGCGTGATTTTTCGAGTGTTGCGGGAGGGAATTTTTTATCCTTCTTTTGCCATTTTTTAAACAAACGTGATTATTTGATTTTAGGAATACTTTTTTAGTTTCTCGTAACAAAGTGCGCGCGCGATTCCATTACTTAATATGACGAACGTCTCGACCAATCAGCGCGCGGAACCGCTTAAATAGTTATACTAAATGGATTTGGGTACTGCCTCGGAGTGCCCGATGGGCTTATTCTTGTATTTTACTAGCTAAAAGCAGGGTATAATGTCCCGTCTCACGTGAGACGTTCTTCTTCTTCTCCTTCCAGATTAACTACCTCCATAGCATTAGATGATTCTTGTAGAATCGAAGTTATTCAAGTCTGACGGTTCAGCTTTAGTATTCCGGGCACTGATGGTTCCAGACGTTTGGCTCACCTTTTTATTCCGAACACATCATATTTCATACGAACGATACTACGCACACACACATTAGTGGAAAGGACTCCCTCTCTATTCCAGACGTACCTTGAAGTCCGATGGGTTTCCCCCCTGTCTATTTCGGACGCACCTTGAAGTCCGAAGGGTTCCCCCCTGTCTATTTCGGACGTACCTTGAAGTCCGATGGGTTCCCCCCCTCTATCCCGGACGTACCTTGAAGTCCGATAGGTTGCCCCCCCCCCCCCCCTGTCTATTCCGGACGTACCTTGAAGTCCGATAGGTTTCCCCCCCTGTCTATTTCGGACGCACCTTGAAGTCCGATGGGTTCCCCCCTGTCTATTTCGGACGTACCTTGAAGTCCGATGGGTTCCCCCCTGTCTATTTCGGACGTACCTTGAAGTCCGATGGGTTTCCCCCCTGTCTATTCCGGACGTACCTTGAAGTCCGATTGGTTTCCCCCCTGTCTATTTCGGACGTACCTTGAAGTCCGATGGGTTTCCCCCCCTGTCTATTTCGGACGCACCTTGAAGTCCGATGGGTTCCCCCCTGTCTATTTCGGACGTACCTTGAAGTCCGATGGGTTCCCCCCCTCTATTCCGGACGTACCTTGAAGTCCGATAGGTTGCCCCCCCCCCCCCCTGTCTATTCCGGACGTACCTTGAAGTCCGACAGGTTTCCCCCCCTGTCTATTTCGGACGCACCTTGAAGTCCGATGGGTTCCCCCTGTCTATTTCGGACGTACCTTGAAGTCCGATGGGTTCCCCCCTGTCTATTTCGGACGTACCTTGAAGTCCGATGGGTTTCCTCCCTGTCTATTCCGGACGTACCTTGAAGTCCGATGGGTTCCCCCCTGTCTATTTCGGACGTACCTTGAAGTCCGATGGGTTTCCCCCCTGTCTATTCCGGACGTACCTTGAAGTCCGATGGGTTTCCCCCCTCTATTCCGGACGTACCTTGAAGTCCGATGGGTCCCCCCCCCCCTCTATTCCGGACGTACCTTGAAGTCCGATGGGTTTCCCCCCTCTCTATCCCGGACGTACCTTGAAGTCCGATGGGTTTCCCCCTCTCTATTCCGGGCGTACCTTGAAGTCCGATGGGTTTCCCCCCTCTCTATTCTGGACGTACCTTGAAGTCCGATGGGCTTCCCTCTGAAGTACGAACACCCTTCGTACTGTTGAAACCTTCAGGTGCGGTTGTCAGCTCCTTGGTGAATTGACGGTATTCCTACATATCAAGAAAACGTTGTTGTTTTTAGTAATCCACGTGGGCTGCCTGTGGTTTTTAAACCCAGGCCCTTTGGCCGAGAAAAAAAAAACAAGATTTTCCGCTTGAGCGGGGGCCCTGTGGTTTGTTCACATGAATATTTTAAAGAGCACTTGAGTGCCAGTTAGGGAAACACACCACAGGTATCCCGCTCAAGCGGAAAAGGTTTTAGTTTGCGGTGCCTTTCGTTATCAAGAGACCACTTTACCTTGGCCGTAATGTTGTCCCATTTCAGATCACGTGTCATTCATTTGAATAATCTTTCTTTGTTTGGGATGCTTCCATATTCATATATCCTTCGGTGCGTAGCAGGGAAATGGGACAGCATTGCGCCCAAAGTAGAGGTCTATTTGTTAGTGAAGCTTAATACCTTAGTTCGCCCAAGGGCTACCTCGTTGATGAGCATAAACCTTGAACCGAGCAGTCCTGGAGACGAGTATTTGGCACTTGTGCTATAAAGAATTTAAAAATTCTCTGAAAATGTTCCACGTAGGAAAGCTTTACGCAAGACCCTAACGTGACGGTTCCGAAAGCCCGGTGCACACTAGCGACATAACGACGTTATGTTGCAACGAAAAAAGCATCGGAAAATAATTGAAATAATCAGTATTTTCCATGGATCATCATTACATTACTTCACCAAAGCAATCTTATGTTATTTTTTGTTGACTTGAACGTTTGGAAACCACTAAATGTTGTTCGCGTGATATTTTTCTTATGTCGTTATGTCGCAAGTGTGCACCAGGCCTTACACTCACGAAATGTTCGACATCGTGAGGGATTGTCATACAAAAACACGAACTATTGAATGCTTATTGAGCAATTGAAACCCTTGCTCTGTTTCTTAATTAAAACCAGACAATGTCGCGACGGAAAGCCAGGCGACTGCACTAGGCGAAACAGGGCAAGAATCTGATTGGCTCATAAGATTTGACTGGCGGAACAGCAAAGCCTAAAAACAAATCGATGTTTTGAAAACGCTGGTCGCGATGCAACCATTTTAACACATTTACATACCTGGCTGAATTCGCAAAGTAAATCCCACTTCCGAGCATTCCTGGGTCCGACCGTTTCCCGCCAAGATCGTCAACAACAATTTTAGGCATCAGTAAACCTCTGTTTGTAATATGAACAATATGAATACATGGTTGGCGATTTAAAATAATGGTTTCGCAACTAACAATATGGTTTGGCCATTAAAAGTGTGGTTTGGCGACTAAAATTTATTCTTTGGTGACTAAACATATTTGTTCGTATGACGAAAATTACTCTTTGAGAAAGTCCGAGAAATGGCCAAAATGACGTTCCATTTTACATACCTTGACAAAATACCTACAAAATTCCTGACCTGAAAAGAAAAAGAAAAACAAACACTCAATTTTTCGACCAATTTTTTTGTTTTAAACACGTTCTTCAAGATCAAAGGGGAACAAATTCCAAGCCGAATTCATTATTGAATCGAATAATGGATCCAATATTCCAAGAATCAACTCATTATTGCGCTCTACGGGGAGACGCTTGGGCGTCTTTGGCTGCAAAGGGTCGACGAACTTCATTCAATTGCGCAATTCCTCCTTTTAAAATATCTCTATTGCTAGAGTAGCTAGAATGAACCCTCTTACCCTTGAAGCGTGAAACAATAACTGTTTATTCCCAATGTGATGCGAAAAGTTTATTTCTTCGACCGGTCGGTGAAGTGAATATATGTTCAAGACGGTTATATCTGTGGGCCTGGCGTTAAAAAAAACATCACAACATTATGCAGAGATCCAAACAAGTAACAGTCTATCCTATTAAAGAGCCTGTGTCAGCCGCCATTTGGACAGCATATCTCGATTGAATTTGGTACATCAAATCTGAAACTTTGTTTTTAGATGTTAATTTAGGGATTTCTACGCGTAATTCGTCTTCTAATATCGGACGAAAACAATAACAAAGGTGTGGCTGACACGGGCTCTTTTATCTGAGTAAAGGGAAAACGCGGTATTTTTTAAATCAATACAACGCTTGACTGAGCAAGCTTTATCATCTTTACAAAATCAACGAGTAGGGTGTTTAGAAATTTACAATTTAGAATTTTGAGGAATTTGGGTGAAACTCCGCATACGGAGGTGTGGCTGGTTTCAATGGCGAACTCTTCATCGACCAACAAACCGCGGTTTGGCTTCCGTCAATCAAACGAGTGAACAGCTGGGTGATTTCACGGGGGTTTTGATAGATCTTGTGATCTCATAGGGTCTAGCTAGGCTTCCAAACACAATTTTTCACTGTAAAATGCAAATCAAACTCAGAAAACATGCGCGGACTTGACTTAAAAAGCTTAATTGACGGAAGCCAAAACGCAGTTTGGCGTTCGGAAATATCAAGCGGGAGTTCGCAGAATTATGAAAATTGCAGTAAGGAGAGGGAATCGAATCAATCTGCAACTTTTCTATAAATTCATGAAACTTAGTTTACAAAATGCCCCAGGCCTAAAAACAGACGGAATGAAACATATTTTTTGCCAAAGAACCCCTTACAGTGCGAGAAGCCCAAGTATGGCCACTCGATAATTAATTCGCATACTTTCGCCCGCGTTAGCCAATCACAGGCGGTCTTTTTTACAAGTGAGCCGGGCATAAACCACAAACTGCTCGAGTCACGATGAGTGTTCAAGTCATGAAATACAGCGGAACTTCCTTGGTTTTCTATTTGCTCTGAGCGGCTAAAAGTTATCTAAGCTGATGTCCGTTTTCTGGCGGGTCAAGCACGAAAAGCCGTCGACTGAGTTTGTCTCTCCGCTAGTCGGAGGTCAAATCATTCGCCCGCATTTCCCATTTATACTCGGCACTAAACCTGCAGGCATCGATACATGTAATAATTTAAATAATTTAGAAATGAGCTTAGAATCTTACAAATTATAATGTTCAAATAGCAATTTACTTTTCAGATCCTGGGATGATAAATAAACTCACATTGCGATCTAAACTTGCAAGAACCCGCCTACTGAGTTGTCTATCAGATGTCAAATTATTCGCGAACAAGAAACTATTCTCTTTCGGAAAATGATCAATATGTTTTTCGAAAAGGAAATTTCTCAATTCATTTCTAAATTATATAAATTGTTATCGATGCAGGTTTAGTGCCAAGCATAAATGGAAAATGCGGGCGAATAATTTGACCCCCGACTAGCGGAGAGACAAACTCAGTCGACGGCTTTTCTCGCGCGCTTTGATTTCCGACTACACCTGTTTACTTTGTCTTTCTAGTACTTGACCCGCAAGAAAACGGACATTTTATATTTGATTTCAGCTTGGATAACTTTTATCCGTTCAGAGCAAATACAGCAAATAGAAAACCAAGGAAGTTTCGCTGTATTTCATGACTTGAACACTCATCGTGACTCGAGCAGTTTTGCGGTTTGAGCCCGGCTCACTTGTAATAATCCCCGCCTGTGATTGGCTAACGCGAAAGTATGCGAATTAATTACCGGGTGGCCATACTTGGGCTTCTCGCGCTGTAAACCTTTCCCCATACTTTAAGACCTCGTCCACGCTACACCGTTTTCAAACGAAAACGGATACTTTTTGCTAAAAAAAGATTTGCGTCCACACTTATCGTTTTCGTATCGTTTTCGCCGTTTTCGGTGATCGTTTTCGGCGTTGTAGTATGGACGATAGCCGTATCCGGAGCAAAAAGTATCCGTTTTCTTTTGAAAACGGTGTAGTGTGGACGGGGTCTAAGATTTATTGTAAAAACTGGATGCAGACAATCTTTCAATAGCTCAATTTCAGGTAGACACCGAAGCGCTGACCGGGTAGCAGTGCTTCCCAAAGGAAAAAAACCTACCCAGTTTGGCTCAACAAAACGAGGTCCTCGATCCTGGTGTACTCCTCCTCTGTGCTTGAGATCGAGTGAATATGGCATCGTAGCGCGTTATATTGTGCTTGGAGACTTTTCCCTTTAGACGTGCCAGCAGCTTCACTGATCGAAATTACGTCTCTTATGAGCTATTGATGAAAGAAACAGCAGTGTTGGCTGGTATCTTTTCAGATAAAGTCTCTCAGACCCTTCTTGTTAAATGCATGCACATAGACTGTGCCGTAGCTAGCGGGAGCAGTTGCCCAAGCGAAGTAGAATTTTTAGTGTCAACATGTGGGGAAAAACCTGCTTGCTCCCCAGCAAAAAAAACAAAAACAAAGGATGACCAAGGCTTGCCCCCCCCCCCCCCCCCATCCCCCCGACAAAAATGTCTAGCTACGGCCTTGCTATACATTGGTTAGTCTATTTATAAGCATTTTGCCGGCCCGAAAACGTGTAATGGATATTTCCTATCAAAAGAAAATTAATTGAGAAATTACCTGACACAGGTTTTGCATATCAGAAATCAAGCTCTTTGTGAAGGCCACACGCTGGTGTCGTAGAGGGATCAGATTGCAGAACTCTTTCCAAAGCGTTTCTCTCACTTCTTCTCCTTCTTCCCATGACTCCTTCATGGAAACCAAGATTGATTCCGCTTCCTGGACTTTCGCTACGGAATAACGCAGTAAGGATGTCAGAACATTGGTCTTCTTTTCGTGAAACCTGTGTATCCTTTGCATAGAAAACGGATCCTTTGCAAAGAAAACGGATGAGTTAAATTTTACGTTAATGATTTCGAAGCAAGTATTGCGCTCTTCAATCAAGAGTATCTTTTTCTGCCATCGTCGTGACCGTCGCCGTTATAGGCTCGACGTGCAGTCTTGCAGCCCACAAAAGTCTAATGGGGTAACAGTAAAAGTAGTGAACTCAATCCGTCTAAATCTCGTGGAATTTCGATCCATCCTTTGGCCTAAAACTGATTTAAGTGATATGTAGTCATAGAACAACAAACTAATGGTGTTATTTTGAAAATGTCTTGCCGTGTTAGATAAACACAACAAACATATCATAACATGGTCTTCGGAAGTCGCAAAAGTTTGCTTACTGAGGGATGCGCGCCCTAGTCTACTAGCCGTCTCTCCAGTTTTTTTTTTCTTCGGATATTTGATATTTTTGGGCGCGCGGGATTCCTGTGTCGCGGAGAAACACAGGAATCCCGAGCACAAAACAAAATCAAATATCCTAGAAAAAAACAGGCTATGCGCGCCCTGCAATGTTCCATACCTAGTTTTATTGACTCCATAGGTACTGAGAGCGACTCTGTTAGGCTTCCAACCGCTTCATTCCACAGGTAATCCACGAGGGTGGCTACCCCAGGGTTCAGTTCTCGGCCCTCTCCAGAAGAACGGGTGTCAATCAATTGCTACAACAAAACAAATGCAAAACTCATCGGCTGATTGTGACTCGGAAAAATATCAAGAAAGTATTCCCGTTTCTTACGAATCCGTGCGGGTTGCCTGTGTTAAAAAAATCTCGACTCAGGCCGTTTGACCAAGAAAAGACAAAATGGCGACGAAAAGAACGATGTTTCTCGAAAATCTGCAATGTTTGGTTAAGTTGCCTGCTTTATTCGCTAAGATACGAGAGCAACGCCAACTGAAATACGTGTATCTAGGCCATCCTACATCGAAATGATCTCAAATATTCATCATACAATAAGGGCATCACTAGCTTGCAGGCGGTCCGTTCGCTGATCGGGTGCCATCTTGGAATTTGAGGCGCGCGGTCCTGGGGACGAGCGCAAAAATCAGGCGAAGGGGAGGGGGGGAGGATATAAAAACACCTAGTACCGCCTGCAACAGGCTAGGCGGACCGTTAGGAAAGTGATGGGGGATGGAACTTTTCAAGAGTACATAAATAAGGCCTAGTTCAAACGTCGCATTTCGGACGAATTTAATTCAGACGAATTTAATTATCGCAATTAAATTCGTCTGAAATGCGACGTATAAAACGAACCTAAAATGGTCGAAAATTAAATTCGTCCAAGACGTTGTATACGTCGACCCCGGACGTATACAACGTCTGAAGTATGTCTTCGTTTTATTTTATTCGTCGTATAAAACGAACCTCCATTTTATACGTCGCACAGACGAATTTAATTGATCAATTAAATTCGTCTAATTAAATGCGACGTATGAACTAGGCCTAAGAGTGTACAACATGATAATAGGGCGTGAGAGAACCTTTAGACAAACCTAGTTATTTTTAGATTGGTACTTAGTCTTCTAAAGTCACGCACAGAGAACAACAAAAGGCATAAAACAATAGGCCTAATTAAAGAATATAGTCTTGCAAGAGCGTGTGTATCGGTTGAGCGGTTGTAAATACCAAAGCTTTAATGAGCTACTGATGAAATGAATTTGATTGGCTACAAAAACAATAGAATTATAATTCAGCGAGAAAAACAGTTCTAAAAATAACTAGGTCTGTGCAAAGGATCTCTCACGAATTCAATTTTGCTTGCTCAATTTTTTTTTTGTGTGTGTGTGTGTGTGTGTGTGTGGGAGGGGGGGGGGGGGGGGTGCTCCACTGCCTTATCACTTTTCTTTGGTCTGTCCGTAATGGAAATATTCTTTCCCTGTCCAAGTTGCATTTTAGAATTAACGATGAGTGAACTTGTAGAGTCACTTAAAACTCTCGTCAACCAGGAAAGCTAAACAATTAAGTATCGAGAGGGTCGTCAACTACTGGCAAAGCCATTAGTTTTTACTAGACCAAGTAACCGTAATGACGAAAGATTTTGTGAAATCCGACTAAAAGAAATGCAGCTGAAGATCTGACAATTCATTTTTGAAGACAAAAACAAGAAAGGGCGTTGCCGTGGTACAAAGCCCGAAAAAATCGACTTCTCAGACGGCCAAACAGACGAACAAATTTAGACAATTTGTTCGTCTGAAAATTTGTTCGTCCCGTTTTCACATCAAACGATTTGTTCGTCTTGAGACGATATGTCCGTCCAGACGATTTGTTCGTCTCTAGTGTGTTAAAGGGCATTGGGCGTTTTCACACTAGAGACGAACAAATCGTCTGGACGGACAAATCGTCTCAAGACGAACAAATCGTCTGATGTGAAAACGGGAAGAACAAATTTTTAGACGAACAAATCGTCTAAATTTGTTCGTCTGTTTGGCCGTCTAGGAAGACGATTTTTCATAGACGATTTGTTAGTGTAGACGAACAAATCGACCAAAGTCCGAACTCAATTCACACTAGACGTACAAAAGACGAACAAATCGTCAGACGATTTGTTCGTCTTCTAGTGTGAAAACGGCCATTGATTGTTACGTATTAAAGATTTACGATAGCATTTGCTATTAAATTTTCAAGTTTGAAAACTGTTCGGCATGTTAGGAAATTAAAAATACCAATTCCCAATCCATTTACATCCGCTCGATAACACACGAACATCTCAAAATTTGTCTTATCTAGCAGCTGAAAGGTTATTCAGGTGGAAATATTTTCCTGAAGAAAGATTTGCAAGATGTGGAGTGTTTATATTGTAAAATAAAAAATAAGGAAATAAAATACAGAACCAGTGAGAACAGCCATTCAGTTTATTGCTATTTCTACGCTACCATGATAACTTACATATAACGATTATAAAAACTCCCTTAAATGTTTTTTTGTTTACTTTCTCGTGGATGCTAAAAAGGATAATACGTGAATAAATGCAAGTACATTGCTGAATATTTCAAGTCCGACGTTTCGGCAGTTTTGCCTCTTTCAAGACAACAGAAATACTATCAAGTCCGGTAAGAAATAACATGGCCACTGAGCAGTGCGGCCAAAGTTCTTGTTTCAAGACGATGTTGATGGGCTATCCAAGTTCTCAGTTTTTGCTTCTATTACTGTCGCTGGGTTTCCAGCGCTTGGAACTCTACGGACAATCTCTTCCTCCTTGCTCTCGACGCGAACGTTTTTCTCCTTCGAAGCACCTGGCGAAGCACGCAGCTGGATGACTGCAATCTTGTTGTTCAACTCTAAGACTTTCAGAAACTCGCCTTTTAATTCTTGATTTCGGCAGCAGTAGAAGATAGGATTGAAAACGGAAATCACTGTGATAAAACTGTCACATATTGGCAAGATAGTGTGGATGAGCGACCTTGACAAACCCGGGTGTAGCTTTGCAACCGAGGAGAAGGAAGCAGCAGGAACAATAGAGAGTAGCGCCACTCCCAAAACGGCAGCCGCGGTTTTTGCTGCCTTGTATTCTTTCTTGAAGGATTTCTGATTTTCTAATGATATTTGTTGATTATTTACCGCTAATGCATGCTTTTGTGCTTCAAAAATAATTTTCATATAAAAGTATCCCACCAAAACAAGAATCGCAGTAACGCTGACACCAACAACCAAAACGCAGATGTGCTGCAAATATGAACTGGGCACGTTGCAAACGTATAAAATATAAAGAAGAAAATACATCAAACATGGCTTTAAAATACCGAAAACTACACGTTTTACTGTGAATCTAAGATACTTATAAGGTTTAGTTATTGCGATGTATCGCTCGTAACTCAAGTAAGCCACAATGCAAAACGAGGCAGTTCCGAAATAAGATACACAAAACATTGCGGCGTTTTCGAGAGCACAGTTCGTTTCTTTACCAGCGAGACGATTGATTTCTTTACTGATATAAATCGGCTGGGCCAAAGCCCCTTGCAAAAAGTCCGTAGCGGCTAGGAAAACAAGTACAACGTTCGATGTTTTCTCCCGCAATGCTGGCTTGGAAAGTATGACCTTTACCGCAATAGCGTTGAAGATTACAATCAAGATGGATGTGGCGCTGTTGAAGATAATTACAAGTACTGATGCTGCTGATGTCCAGGGAGTTCGAAACGAAGGATGCCATGTAAATCCCTCGGTGTAAACACACTGCTGATACTGTGAGGCGGATGCCCCGTTGGTTGCGTTTGACAAATTGAGAAACATTGAAGCGCCTAGTTTTGAATTGACTATGGCCTTTCCCTCATCACGTTGAGGCAGGAAGATACTTCAATACAACTTCTCGCGCCTATTTTAACAGCAATTTTATTGCGAAATAGGATGTATGCACTTGATAGTGGAGTTCACGTCCTATTATTCAACCATTGTTTAGAGAACTACTTACGAACATTGCACTTTTCTGTTCTAAAATACAATTCAACCATTCGATACAGGTGTTTCATTATATAGGCGATGTTGAGAGGTAAAAGGAAAACAACAACTTCAACTGAGGATCGAGTTTTTTTTATTTTATGCGAGTTTTATCAGCAGAAATACATCCCACATTCAGAATTTGTAAAAAAAAATCTAGCTTTCTTTGGTTAATACTTTCGTAAGTATAAAGCATTTACACAACACAAGAAAAGATTCACTTTGTAAAAACACAGTAACTAAAACGGTGCAGCTGGGTTTTGTAAGATCCAATAGTCATGTGTACAAAATGTACTACATAAGTCATGGAATTTGGAGGTCAGGGGCGTAGCCGGGGACCCTCTCACGTCAACGGACGACCCCTTCCTTAGGCGTTGGTTGGTTATTTTATCGAGCGAGATCTTGATCTTGGCGCCATCTTGGACGGGTCAAAATTCGGTCTGGGGCGAGTGACAAAACGAGGGGGTGTGGGGTGGGGGTGGGGATCGCCCCAGACCGAATTTTGACCTGTCCAAGATGGCGCCCGTATCGGGATTCTCGCCGTAAAACGACCTATAAACAGCCAACCAACGCCCTTCTTCCTCCTATTTTTTGTGATTTTATCCAGAGTGTTTTTTTTGAAAACGATACCGTAGCGTATTTTGACTGTTTGCAGCCCCTTCTTCGGCGAACGTCCGTAAATCGAGGGAACTTTTTTTTTCTTGCGGCGCGCTTCGATTTGTTTACAGTGTCAACTTACTCAGGACAACAACAACAATAACATTTACATAGCGCCTATATCTAAATAGTTCTAAGCGCTTTACATTGTTGTAATCAAATAAATATTTACATTAAAAATGTATTACAAATTTAAAAATCTAAAAAATAAAATGTAAAAACAAAAACAAGAATACAAAAGCAAAAAAGCAATAAAAGGCAATAAAAAGAAATGCAATATAGAACTAATAGGCAGAATTAAAGGAGAGAGGGAGAGACGCGCCACGGGCGTCTCTCCCTCTCCAGGGTAACTCGACAACGTAAACAAACCGAAGCGAGATGCGGGTAGAAAAACATTCTCTCGATTTACGGACGTTCGCCGAAGAAGGGGCTGCAAGCAGTCTATAGCGTATTCGTGTTGACGCCTGAAAATGAAACTTTCCGAAAACAATGACGTTAGATTCTCTAACTGCGCATGCGTGCACTTGTGTCACATCAATCTCGTTCCCAGAGCCCGCGTATCTTTTAGACCAGCTGGCTCAAAGATGCACGGGCTCTGGGTACGAGATTGGTGTCACATATGAAGAACATTCCGCTTCAATTCGTCAAAAACTGTCGGATTGACCGTTTTCACGATGCTGTGAGAACAATACCATTGAGCCGTTCTTACTCGTTCTGGTCAAGACAGAAAACAGACAAGCATTGTTCTTATCCCATTTATGTTGCCAACGGCGTGCACAACATGTGAAAACTGCCAATTGCCGACGTTCCTTATTTGGAAGGTCTGTAAGTATTGTTCCTCAAGAAGAGAAGGAAAGAGAAGGGAGATTCACCAAAACTTGCAGACACTCGAAATACGTTCTCTTGGTCGCCATTTTGTTTTTGTTCCCAGACAATATTCTGCGCAATCTTGCAGTATAGTGGTTAACTATTCACCTCCCTTCGGGGGGAATACTACCAGGGGAGGGGGGGGGGATCCCCTATTTTTTGGGCGGGGGTGCTCGTCGTACTTTTTAGGGTTTAAAATCAGGCCTCTGATACCTTTTAGGGGGTAAAATTCAAAACTTGCAATTTTTTCCAGATAGGTATCTGTTAGTTCTAGCAAATCAAGCAAATCGCACTTGTTGGTAGCCTGAATTTCAGACGTAAAAAATACGAGGGAAAATTACGAGGGAAAAATACGTCTTGTTGGTACTTTTAGGGGGTCAGAATCAACTAAGCGATGCCATGTTTGGTACCTTTTAGGGGTAAAATCAAAAGTTCCTGATGAGCACCCCTGCCCCCAAAATATGGGAGTCCCCCAGGGGAATATTTGTTAACTATAGCCCAAAAAACAAATGAAATACCTGTTTCATTCTATCAGATCCAATCTTGGAGGAAAGGTGTGTCCAGCACCTAGTGAGACAGTGGGGTGGGTTTGAGGCTTGTTGATGCAGTGCAAGAAAAGTACCAAGTGCCTCCTCACAAGAATATACATATCGGCACTCCTTTATGCCTGGGTCACACGCATCCTGAACAAAACAGATTAAAAAGTAAAGTAAAGTAAAGCTCTATTCTGTGAACTCAAACTTGCCATTTCGGAATGCCAAACTGTGTTTTGGCTTCCGTCAATCAAATCTTTGAGTCCACGCATGTTTTCCGAGCGTGGTTTGCATTTCATAGTGAAAATTGGTGTTTTGAAGCCTCTCAGTGAAATCACCCATAGTTATTCACTCATTCATTGATGGAAACCAAACTGCTGGGGGGTGGAACTACACAATGCGTCACGCTCTCAAGGTTTTTTGCAGGTTTTTACTGTAATTACCTTAAGGTTTTGTAGGTTGCCATGGTGACAGAATACTCTGTAGCGAGGGCCTTCCCAAGGGATAGTGGGAGGGATCACATGAAGCTCAACAGCATAATAAAGAACCACAGTACCAGACTTACCAACTCTCTACAGAAGATAAAACAAAGAAACAATAAATCGACTGGTACTATTAAATCTCTAGGACCATTTAAGCAAATTAATGAGGTTCATGAGATCCATTAGCAAATAGTGCTTTTCACAGTTCCTTGCTCTATTGTGATTCACATTGAAATTCTGGCCTGAAATTGAGTCTACCATTGACCAACTACAATAAATGTTTTATCAAACCAATAGAATCTAAGCTGACACTTGATATTAGCTGTTGTGTCATGGCTGGCAGAGCTCACTTTGAAGCGAGGGGGCTGACTAATAGAAAATGTATAAACATTTGTCAAAAAGTAGAGAGGCTGCCCCTTCCTCTCCAAAGGCCATGTGTGTGCTTAGAAAATTTCATATTCTTTTTGAAAAAGCATAAAGGAAAAGAGAAAAACGGTCAATGGTATTGAATCAAAATGGAGTGAGGATGGTGAAAAGGATCATTCAAAATTCATGCAAGTGGAGGAGAGAAACGGAAGGGAGAAACCTAGCGCAGAAGGATACTTGCTCTTTTCCCAGACCTTAAGAAGTATATCCTTAGCAATCTCATAGATGTCCTCATCAAATTTAGGTGCCTCTGGATCCTTATATCCCCATACTCTGTAAATGAAACCAAATAAGACATTACAAAATAGGTTATACTTCAGAAATTCCAGAAAGGTAGGGGGTTATGAACTTTTTCTGGAATCACACAATATAATATATTATTTTGTCTTGTATTAGTGTCCAAGACTCTAGAACAAACCCGACTGTTTTTAGTAACAATAAAATGCCCTACCTTATTTTGTTAAGATCAGCGGGTTTTATTTCTGTAGAGCTCACACCTTTCTTTGCACTGGGTTCAGATTTTGCTCCTAAGAAATGGAGATCATAACAGTGAATACTTTTCCCGTAACCAGGGAAGTTGCAGGGGCACTATTAGCTGCAACTCCTTGGGATCTGAATCAGTCTCAGTTTAGGAGCTGTAAGAGTATTACTCACCAGAATGGGTATAAATGAACCCATGGAAGGGGGGAGGGGGTGGTTACCATATTTACCCGTATATAAGACGCACTTTTTTCACTCCAAAATGACCTTCAAAATCGGGGTGCGTCTTATACATGGAACATCACTTTTGGGAATTTGCATAACAACCAATACAAAAGATCCTTTACAAATTTGCTGATTCATGGTTGTGTGGTTCGGTTGCACATAATAAAGCTAGGATTTCGATCCGTGAAACCTGTCAGCAGGCCTTTGAGGCTGTTTTTATTGCACAAATCTCGGAGTTCGTAGTCGCGAGCGCCATTTTGGATCTTGTAACTCGGCCCAGGACGCACGTCCAAAAATCCAAGATGGCGCTCGTCGGCACTCGCGTCTACGAACTCCGGGATTTTTGCGATAAAATCAGCCTGTAAACGCCTGCTAGAAGGCTACAATGCATAGAAATATTAGCACAACTATTTAAATTTTGCGTGAAATTGTGTGTAACACAAGATTTATCTCAAACAAACAAAATAAAATGAAGAAACAGTTGGAATATTTTACTCATCTGTTCATGGCTAAAACATTTGCCCTCATGTTTATATTGTCATTTTCCATTTACTGCCAGTCTATTTTTCATGCGATTTCTTTATGGAAGTGCTGTTGCACGAAAAACAAATTGAAAATCTTTAGAAATTGATTTTTTTGCCAAAATGACCTCAAAATTCAAGGTGCGTCTTATATACGGGTGCGTCTTATATACGGGTAAATACGGTACTCCACTGATATCTAGGTCATGGTGTGCAGCTGAAGTCTCCAAAACCTGACCTTATCAGAGACAAAAAATACCCTACCGCAAGATGAGGTTATTACTCAGTGCATCTTGTTTGCCCCTTAGAAATGTATCATTCACCCACATGTTTATGATAATATAGATTTAGCCACAGGCTAAAAGTGGAGCTCCCTGTGACATATTTTTCTGTATTTTAAAATGAGACAAACATGGTTGTCATTGTACATAGATAGCCTGTCACCATCATAAATTCACCCAATGGAGAAGGCAGACATGCATGATGCACGCATGCGCCTGTGATACATGGAAATACCGCTGAACCATGAAAAACGAGGTCTACATGATCCTGAGTTCTACTTGGAGCTATTGTGTTCGACCTGCGATACCTATGGTGCTCCGCTCTGCGGCCGCTAAGGAGCTCCGCTAGAAAAGGGCAAAATCGAGCATTTGTGTTGACAACAAAGCCAATAAGATTGAAGCAAACACCAAAATTGAACCAATGAGAACCAATTGAACCAATGAGAAGGCATTTCTTATTTGTTCATTCATCAGAATTTGACAGCTTTGAACAGATGCAAAGGCCTCACACATGAAGTTCCAGAATTGAAAAAGAAAAAAGAAACATCCAGTCCCAGCAAAGTAATTTTGCCCTCAATTAAGAAAAAATACCTTCGCTCTTAGCCAATCAGCATTGAGTAATTTTGCCCTGTATATCATAAACATACAAATAGCAGTATTATTGTTGCAACACTTAAAAGTTTGTCCAGTGATTAACTCTAATGTTACTTTAAATTAATGTTTCATTCTCATACCTGTTGTAATTTTACCAGAGCTGAATTGCTTGGACTCTACAGTTTCTGAAAGCATGTGTAGACCTGGGTCAAGACATCGCTGAGCCCTTACACAATCATCAATGAAATTCACATGAACCACAGGGACCCCATATTTCACTGCTGTTCTGCCCTTATAAGATGACAATGTCTTGTCAGGATCCGATGTCAGCACATAGTCTGTCTAGATGAAAAAATACAGTTTAAAATGAAGTACTGCTTCCGGATGCCCGAAAGTGGTTTAGCACTAATCGAGTATTAGTTACCATGGTGACTCAATGGTTTAGTATGCTAAGTCTCACTTGCCATTAGAAGAGGCTCCTCGCTTCCCTTATCATGCCAAGCCACTGCTATCACTGTGTCTTGGTTTATAGTGTATCATTGAATGAGTGAAGCTCATTGTTGGTTTTTCGCCCATTGTGACAAAAAAGCCAAATGAGGTTGAGGGGTTGGTCAATGTATCTCTTATTTCCCATACAATCTCTAGAATTCAATGATGGTGGTATGCAGAGACGTCAACCCCAGGACTTCTGGGGGAAATCTGGAGACCACCTTGAAATGGCAAAATTTCCTGCAATTCTCCAGGGAGAAATGTACAGTAAATGTATGGCAGTCAAAAAATCTTGAGACTCCCAGCAAAACCAGGAGAGTTGATGTCCCTGTGTATGGATCATTTCAGTGTTAACAAATAATGATGCTATAAAATGCCTCCTCATTTCTCCAGTAATGTTGGTAACCTTGTCTGACCATGAGAAACTTTGAAAACTTATTATGTATTTTGTTCCAGTGTCCAGACAATTCACAAGAGCTAAGTTTGCTATACTGATTTGCCAGACTACTCGGACATTCAATTACTTCGTGTTTAAGCTGCGTCTGGCGTCTGTGTCACTCTGTGCGCGCTAGCTTTCTGCATGAAGGCGAAGCATTTACTTCCTGGAGAGACCTTTTAGGAAATGTTCAATGACTACATATTACATATTCGTGTTGTTGGCTATTCCCATCTTTCGAAAATAAACGAATGGCACGGTAGTTTGGTAGTAGTTCTTACCTTTTTTGTGAGAATATAAGAGATAGTTCCGCCATTTTCGGTAATGTCCTTCCTCAACTCTTTCTTCTTCTTGAACGATACCGCACTGAGACCCGAAGAATCGAGCACAAATTGGTGCCCAGAGAAAAAGGCAGCACTCATCTCTCAAATGTGAAGTTTTTGACCCATAAACTGGCTTAAATATGGCCTAAACCACCAGTTTACATGCTGGAAAGTTATTGGTCACATTTCTGCAAAGACAACAGTTTTCGGAGATGGCTTCCTGTTTCGTTCTATATTTAGAATCATGTACCACAGGGACCCCATAACCGATTAAGAAATTGAGAGGGAGCCAGGAGCCTGGAAGCGAAATCCCTTTTATATATTTATAGATTTCCGAGAATTATGCATTTTATTTCCTTGAAGAGAAAGCTCAAGTCACATCAAAGTGGAAAATTATAAGACCACAAAAATCCATAAAATTCGTTGACAGAAAACAAGCAATCCAGCCAGTGTGCTAGGACAGTGCTGAGATAGAACTTGGTACCGTAAGTATATATATCGTCCAGTAGTCGTTCGTTGCTTTTCTTGCCTTGATTCAGTGTTCTTCAAATTGTCTATGGAGCTTTTATGAAGCTCTAGTGTTCGCAGTGCGGTGTAATTTGCGGTTTGCCTAGTTTAAAAACTATATGCGGCGGCCTGCATATATCTAGATGCAAAAACTGCTTCATGGGCAGACGGCAGATTGGTCATGCATCGGGCATCGAGAGAATGGTATGCGGCCAAACTTGGTCAAACTTTTCCCACACGCGAACGCCTTGTTTTAGAACTTCCGACGATTTTTTGTACAGCGAATCTGGGCCCAAACCCATTAGCTAGAAACTCATCGATTCCGAGCGGCAAACAGCAATTTTACCGTTAAGCTTTTTCAAGAGACCATTCTATATGGAAGTTTTCCGTCACGCTCGACATTGACGGGGGGTATGAAAAAAATTTGCATGCAAACAATTGATATTTAACAGGACTGTATGCTGCAAAACGTTTTTTTTTTATGGTAGCGGTTAGACCGCAACAAGTGGCTCGGCAATCAATTCTGTAGTCTCGTCCTTGCCGCCGCCCGAACCGGTGTCACCCTACGCCACGCGCTTGGGACGGGGGTGAGCGTAGCGTGACCGCGCCCGGGCGGCTGGCTGCGAGGAGACGATCAATTCGGGAACTTTTGACAAGAAAACAACAGTTTTCTTAGCACGGCATCTTCGGAGTATCGGCTACCTCGAAAGCCCCCGAACAAGTTGGGATGCGATTGTCTTCGTAAGGCCCCTTTCGGTACATGATCGTGCTCTCAATTTGCAGTACAGGTGACCTTAACTTATCACTGGCGTGTGTGTTCAATATTAAGGACAAAGATACCAAAACAAACTTTAAACAATTTTTCGAGCAACTTTAGGGACGGGCCATTAGAAAAGTGATTGGGGGGGGGGGGGGGGGAGCATAAAGCAAAAAAAAAAATTCATATAAGGGAAAAAATAAAATAATAAAAATCATGCAGGCTCTGTGGCACCCAAAAAATTCTTGCAAGTTTCCCAAGCTTTGATAGGCAATTGAATTATGTTGACGGAAGAACAAAAAGGCAAAATTGGTGTTCATTCAATTTAGTACTCTAAAAATTTCGCGCCCCGGAACAGCAATTACAATATGGTTTTTGAGAACTCACGCGCGCAATGGAGCAATACATCGCACTCAGACTACGAATGTCATTACAAGAACATGTATCTTGGCCCGGCCAGGAGAAACAAACTCCCTTCTCCCCCCAAAAAACGCCCTGCAGTAATACGCTTCGCGCGAAATGAAAGAGAAATTGCTCGAAGCTCGAGAGACTTTCGTACAGCGCCGAAGTAAATTGTTTATGGAAGCAAGAAGGCCACTTGGAGGTTGGAAATCGTACCGCGAGCTCCCAGAATTATGAAAGTCGCAGTAATTCCTTGTCCGATAAACCACGAAAAAAAATTCTAGCAAGCCCTTGCGCTGTAAAAAAACATCATGCGACAAAAACTCCCCGGAAAAAATTTCGAGCAAGTTAAGAACGCCCCCCCCCCATCACTTTTCTAATGGTCCGTCCCTTACCACCGTATGCATTGCTACGGCGACCTCAAAATTCACGGCAAAGGAATTGTAATGTCAATTTTCTTGAGCCAGAAAGTTAATAATTCTAGGCCAGAAGCCAAAGCATAGTTAGTAGAGGGAGACGTCTCCCTCTACTAACTATGGCCAAAGGATAGCTTACAATAGTTTTAATTAGTATATACCGTTTCCGGGATACGTTGTCACTGGACAAAGCAACAAAGCTTAGTGCGCTAGGGAGTATGGGTAAAGATTTATTTGTATTTCTGTAATTAGAAACAAACATGCTTAGAGATGTGCTGAAAGTTTGATTTTACCTGTGGTTGCGATAACTGTCTATGAATTCAGATCAAACAATAGCAGTTTAGATGCCCCCATTATCCTTTGCGCTTGAAGCTTATAGGCTTTTTAGGTGACAACATTTCCCGGAAACGGTACCAAATCAGTGAATAGTCATTTTCGCGCGCTCTCATTGATTCCTGAAATAGTAGATATCAAACACTATTTACTGTTTTGAGAAAACCCTCAAAATGGCGGCTCCTTTTTGCGCGCGATTCTGCGTTTTGAATCTTTTAATCACCGTATTTTATTCGATTAAACAACTATCCCCCTCAGATTCGCGGTGCCTAGCGGTGGATATATACCTCGACGCTTCGCGTCTCGGTATATATCCACCACTATTCACCTCCCCTTCGGGGGATAGTTGTTAAATATACTAAAAAAATATGACATTACTTCTTCTCGTCTGTTTTAGAAAAACACTGATGCAATATAGTAAAATGGCAAAAGAAAACATAGACAAGGTCGCTGAAATCGGACTCAAAGCCATTGGTAAGTTCTTTGGAGTTTCAGCAAGATTATTCCAATCCTTTGAAGAACCAGACACTGCCATTGACATGTTCATGCTGAAAAGAAACTGCGCAATCGAAGGAGGTGATAAACAAGAAGAAGCGAAGGCCTACCGCTCGCTAGGTAACATTTACATGAAGCAAAACGATTCTGCAAAGGCAAAAGAGACCTTCCTGCAATACATGGGAGTGGAACAATATGATAAGAACATAAACGAAAAAATTACTGCTTATTTACAGTGTGGAGAAGCGCATATTCATACTGATGATTTCGATGGAGCAATGCAGTATTTGCAACAGGGGCTTTTTCTGGCAGAACAACTTGAGGACAAAGATAGCATGGCGGTTGCCTGTCACAACATCGGGGTTGCTTTTCGCCAGTTAAAAAACGACGAGGACGCTATAAATTTTTATAAGCAATCACTCGAGCACAACAAGACGGCGGGAAATGAAGATATTGAGAAAAAGGCTTCAGTGGAAGTGGCAAATTCGCTACTCAGCAGAGGTCTTTACCAGGAGACAATCGCGTTTTATGATCGAAGCCTCCGGGCAGCGATACGCATGAAAGATCATGAAGTAGAAGCATCAACATACGCAGGATTAGGAGACGCTAACCGGGTACTTGGTCATAGTAACTTGGCTTTAAAGAATTACGAAGCGTTTCTGGATCTTGCAAGGGAGGATAAAGATGGAGATCCAAGCACTGCTGACGCCCTCACGACGCGCTGGCGTGTATATTACGGACTGGGGCGAATTCATAGCGCAAGCGGAGAGTACGAAAAGGCGTGCGGAACTTCTGCAAAGCTCCTCGAGATCAGTGAAGCGCTAAGAGAAACAAAAAAAGAAATAACAACCCTGCTTGACTGGGGAAGGGATTTGGAAGCCCTGGGCAGCTCCGTCGACTCGCGTAAGAGATTTGAAACAGCGCTCGAGAAAGCGCAGGGAATTGACGACGATGAATTGATTGAGGACGCGTATTTCGCTCTTGGGGGCGTTTGTCATGCATTGGAATGTTATGGAGAGGCTGTGATAGCGTACGACGAATGGTTAGATTTCAATTCAAAGAGAGAACATCTTGTTGAAGGACATCAGAATGGACAAACAAACAAACCAGCGATTTACTACAACAAAGGAAGCGCGCACCAGTTGTTGGAAGACTATGAACAGGCTATCGAGGCTTACGAAAAATGTCGACAAATAAGTCAAGACGAGGAAAATAAAGACATGGAGCTACGGTCATACCTTGGATTAGTGAATTGTTACTTGGCAACGTATAAATTCAAGGCCGTTGAAGAAGTAATGGAAAAGGTCTTAGAGCTAATCAGAGTAAATGGCTACGACAGTGCATTGACACTGGAAGCCTTCCTCTGTATGGCTCAAGCGAATTTTACTCTCTGCAGATTTGACAAAGCGTTTGAGCAATTTTCTAAATGCCTTAATCTTGCAATAGAAAGTAGAGACAAAGTAGAACAAATGAACGTATATTGTTGTTTGGGGGAAGTACGCCAACAAACTGGGAAGGACAAAGATGCGACCGAGCAGTTTCAAAATGCTTTAAGATTGGCGGAGGAGGCAAAACGTCGCGAACCAGAAGGAAAAATCCACGCTTTTCTTGCTGAAAGTTGGCTACATCTGGGTAATCAAAACAAGGCGAAGGATCATGCTGAGCGGTGTCTTCTGATTGGTCGAGAAATAAACAGCAAACCGGTGATAGCTCGTGGATATCGGGCGATGGGCGTTGTGTCCCAGATGACAGGGAAACATGAGGAAGCCATCGAAAATCTAAACAAAGCGTTTTCAGAGGATCCGACGGACATGCCTTTCCAAGGCATTGTGTATTGCGATCTCGGAAGGTCATATTTGCTTTTGGATCCGCAAGCAGCATTTTTGTATTTTGAAGAAAGCCATCTCATTGCTGAACAGATAGGTGATAAGTTTTTAGGCGCACGATGCAACAATTTATTGGGCGAGCATAAACAGATCATCGGAGAAATGGAAACTGCAATGCGGTATCACGAGAGCGCTCTCTGCGTTTCCCTAGAAATCGGAGACAAAACAGGCGAGGCTTTAGCGTCTGCAAACATTGGTAAAATACATCTTACCATGGGACGATGGAGAGAAGCTAAAGAATTTCAAGAAAAAGCCCAACACCTCGCTATTGAGACAGAAAATAAAGAGATTCTGGCGTTTGCGACTGAGAATCTCGGCGAAGTTTACCTTGCCATGGGAAAGTGCTCCGATGCTAAAGAAAAACACGAGAAATGCCTAAACATTGCTTCAAGTATTTGTCACAAGGAATTAGAAAGCAAAGCAAATGCAAACATTGGAAAGTGTTTACAGTCAGAAGGTAGCTCCCGAGAGGCGCTGAAGTATTTTGACAGGGCACTGAGATTAGCTGGCGAAACTCGAGACGTGAGAAGCAAAGGGAAGGCTCTTGGGGGTAAAGGGAGAGCCTACCATGCTCTAGGAGAATATGTTGAAGCACTGCAACATCACGAGTCAAGGCTTCAGATCGCTAAGAATGCCATGGACAAGAACGAGGAGGAAGTAACTTATGAAGATTTAGGGAACGTATGGGCAGCGCTAGGTTACTATGAGCGCGCAAAGCACTCTTACGAAAAGCAAATTGAACTTGCTTTGAGCTTGGTAACACGAGACGACAGGCGAGTGCGTGCGGGAATTTAGGAGAGATATGTATGTTTTTGGGGGACAGCATGGGGGCTATTGGGTACCACCTCAGACATCTCGATCTTGCGCATGAACTTGGCGATAAAAGTAGCGAGGCAAAAGCTGCAGGGAACCTTGGGCATGTTTACTATGAAAAGGGAGAGTATGACATTGCGGCGAGGTACCAAAGGGAAAAGGCGCGCCTTTCGGTTCAAACTGAGGATCCGAAGAGCGAAGGGAGTGCTAATCTCGAGCTTGGTAAAGTTTACATGTCTATGAAGGAATATAAAGTAGCCCTGGTGTATATAGAAACTTCTAACCAGATAGCAGCGAGGATCGGAGACAAACTTGGGGAGGCGCAATCTAACACTACTTTAGGACAATACTATAATTGTCTTGCTAACGCTTCCGTAGACCGGGCGAATTGCAAGTCAGAATTGTTGCTGCGTTCTGAAGGAGCATTTAGCAAAGCCCTCGAGTGTTACGAAGAGTTATTTAAGAACCTCAAAAACGAAGACCGCTTCAAGGTTTCATTCACCGACACCTTTATCGAGACGTACAAACTTTTAATGGCTGGCTTAATCGAGAATGGAAAAACCGATCAGGGATTGCTTGTGTGTGAGAAGGAAGAGCAAAGGCGCTATACGATGCTATGATCTTAAAGTACAACCACGCATTGGATAGACCCTGGGTCGGTAGGCAAATGAAGGACTTCGAGGACGATTCGCGGGTTCTTTCTTGTTTCAGATCAAAAGCCTGTGTACTATTTTACGCTTTTGCTGCAAATAAACAAAAACTGTTCCTTTGGGCTTCTAGCCGAGATCGTACTCAATCGCCTAAGGTTTTTACAATTACTAAAGATGCACCGGTCGCTCCTGATTCGCTAGAAAAGACAATAGCAGCGGTTTGCAACACAATTGGCGAGAGAGGTAAACGAGTAAAGGCGTTCTCAAGAATCCCGGATGCTGCGCATGACTCGCTGAGCTTTCTGCTGGTCAATGAGGAAGGCGGGCAACAAGCAAGATCAGAGCCAGAAATATCTGCAATGGAGTCATTGCTGGATACACAAAGACATCTGAAGGACTTGTTTGACACTCTTATTGGTCCTGTCCAACACCTACCTGCTTTTAAAGATAATGATGAGCTTGTCATCGTTGCAGACGAAAGCCTCCACACATTACCATGGGCAGCCTTGGTGACCGACCTGCACAAGGAGTCATACCTCTCGGATCACAAGCGAGTACGGCTTGTTCCGTCGCTGACAACACTGAAGATACTACAAGAGTGTCCTCTGGGGTTCTATAACAACACCGGGGCTCTAGTAGTGGGAGACTCCTTGGGTGACCTGGACGGCGCCAGGAGAGAGGCCGAGAATGTAGGGGCGCTGCTCGGTGTTAGGCCTTTCATCAAAAGTGAGGCAACAAAAGCAAACGTTCTTCGGCAAATTCAACAAGGAGTTCGAGTGATCCATTTTGCAACTCATGGACTCGCCACGGGGGAGATCGTCCTGGCAAAGGACGCTACTGACGCGCTGGGTAGTGACGTACAGTATGTGTTGTTGAAGAAGGACGACGTGCAAGAACTCGACGTCCGCGCGCAACTTGTAATACTCAGTTGCTGCAACAGTGGTGCGGGGGAGATTAGAGCTGAAGGGTTAGTAGGTCAAGTAAGAGCCTTCCTAGCAGCAGGGGTACGTGCAGTGGTCGCTACCCACTGGCGAATTCACGATGAAGGTACTTTGGAGTTTATGAAGAGGTTCTATCGACATCTGTTGTCTGGAAGGAGTGCAAATGGCAGCCTACATCAAGCGGCTAATGAAATGAAGAAGACGCAGGATTTCTGCCAGCCAAAATACTGGGCTGGGTTTTCTTACTATGGTGAAGATGTTATCATCAGCTAAACAGTGAAAACATGAGTGAGGACCATGGCCGTAGCTAGGGGGGGGGGGGGGGGGGGCTGGGTTTCCTTACTATGGTGAAGATGTTATCATCAGCTAAACAGTGGAAATATGAGTGAGGACCATGGCCGTAGCTGGGGGGGGGGGGGCTGGGTTTTCTTACTATGTTGAAGATGTTATCATCAGCTAAACAGTGAAAACATGAGTGAGGACCATGGCCGTAGCTGGGGGGGGGGGGGGGGGGGCTGGGTTTTCTTACTATGGTGAAGATGTTATCATCAGCTAAACAGTGAAAACATGAGTGAGGACCATGGCCGTAGCTGGGGGGGGGGGGGGGGCTGGGTTTTCTTACTATGGTGAAGATGTTATCATCAGCTAAACAGTGAAAACATGAGTGAGGACCATGGCCGTAGCTAGGGGGGTGGGGGGGGGGGGGTGGCTGGGTTTCCTTACTATGGTGAAGATGTTTTCATCAGCTAAACAGTGAAAACATGTGAGGACCATGGCCGTAGCTAGGGGGGTGGGGGGGGGCTGGGTTTCCTTACTATGGTGAAGATGTTATCATCAGCTAAACAGTGAAAACATGAGTGAGGACCATGGCCGTAGCTAGGGGGGGGGGGGGGGGGGCTGGGTTTTCTTACTATGGTGAAGATGTATCATCAGCTAAACAGTGAAAACATGAGTGAGGACCATGGCCGTAGCTAGGGGGGTGGGGGTGGGGGGGGGGGGGGGGGGGGGGGTGGCTGGGTTCCTTACTATGGTGAAGATGTTTTCATCAGCTAAACAGTGAAAACATGTGAGGACCATGGCCGTAGCTAGGGGGGTGGGGGGGGGGGCTGGGTTTCCTTACTATGGTGAAGATGTTATCATCAGCTAAACAGTGAAAACATGAGTGAGGACCATGGCCGTAGCTAGGGGGGTGGGGGGGGGGCAGTCTCGTACCCAGACGCTTTCCGTTTTTTAGGGCGCGCAAAGATTTGTGGGACAGTTTTAGAAGGGCGCGCAGGGAGTTACGAGATAGTTTTAAAACGGGGCGCAGAGAGTGATGGGATATGCCACAGTGCATTGCGCGCTGTGTAATACTCGTTCCTAGTCCCTACGCCTCCAAAAAAAATTCATAGAGAAATCACCGCAAGAGACGCAAAAAAAAATAACAGCTAGACATGCTAGCTTTTCAACAAGGATACTTTTCTCGTCTACACGAGCAAATAAAAATTGTCAAGGAAAATTGCTGGCGCGTCTACACGGTCAAGTTTCCTTGTGAAGGAAAAATTGTCAAGGAACAAATGCTCGTGATGACGGCGCTAAAAATGGAACGTCCAATCCGATCAATTTTGAACTACTGTGGAACCTCTGTTAAGCGGCCACGTATTAAGCGGCCACCCTCTATTAAGCGGCCACTTTTCAAAGTCCCAAAATAATGTATTGTCACTCAAGTAGGTGGTTTTACGGGCTTGTGATTGGCTCAGTGGAAAACCATTCAGCTGCAACTTGTAATTGCTCTCATTATTAATGATTGGCTAGATGTGTTTGGTCTTACCGCAGCCATTTGAAACTTGCTCTAATATGTTATTGTTTAATTTAACGAGTCTTTCAACTGTAAAAAATATTCACTGGCCGAATAGAACAGATTTCGTATGACTGTGAAAAATGCCGCGACAAAGTTGTGCCGCGCCGCGATCGCGACCGTGCCGCGACTTCATCCCGTATCTACTACTGCAGGCCAGGTTCCGTGCCGCGATCGCGACCGTGCCGCGACTTCATCCCGTATCTACTACTGCAGGCCAGGTTCCGTGCCGCGATCGCGACTGTGCCGCGACTTCATCCCGTATCTACTACTGCAGGCCAGGTTCCGTGCCGCGATCGCGACTGTGCCGCGACTTCATCCCGTATCTACTACTGCAGGCCAGGTTCCGTGCCGCGATCGCGACTGTGCCGCGACTTCATCCCGTATCTACTACTGCAGGCCAGGTTCCGTGCCGCGATCGCGACCGTGCCGCGACTTCATCCCGTATCTACTACTGCAGGCCAGTTCCGTGCCGCGATCGCGATACTTTTTACAGTCATACGAAATCTGCTCTATTCATTACTATACTTCTAAACATGATTTTCCAGACCAAGTACATATTGTGTTTTGCTATTGTGAGCTCCTGGTTTTACCTATCTGAAATTCCATCTTATAATAGCTGTATTTTTGAATTCCTTTTTGAAATTCTAAAGCATTGGAATCTGACCATCTAGAGATGCAACTGGGGAAAGTTGAGGACCAGTGGACATTTTTCCAGTGAAGGGGGTCTTTCTGGAGGTTGAAAATTCCAGGGAGTGGCAGTGGGAGGGGGTCTTTTCATCACTCATATAGTTCAAGCTCAAATAGCAAAAAAAACGTGTTTCCTGGGGTATTTGTCCTCTGAAAAGGAATTTCCAGGCAGGGCCCGCATTAACTTTATTCGAGAGTTGCCATTGGCACCTAAATAAAAAATTGAAGTCACCAAATAGTGAAGTTCTGTCACCATATTAGAAATCTGGCCGCCAACTTTTTCTCCTCAATTAATGCTGTTGCCAGCTAATTTTTATAAGTGTATTTTTTAACCTACAAACTGGAAAGGTAAGTCTCCATTTGGCGACTAGGTTGAAATTTATGCTCACAAAACCCTACATTTAGTCGCCACTGGCGGCAATATGGTTTGCAGTGTCAGGTGCTGCCAGAGGAGGGAGTCTTCCAAAGGGAGGTCCTCAACCCCTGCAAAAATGAAACTTGTCAGAACAATGCTATGACAAATCTAAACTGTATATTTTAAGCTCCCTTGCTTAGCAGGGCCGTGCTACATGACAGGCCCATTTTAAAGGACATGGTCACCCAGAAAACACAAAAATAATTTTTGTGAAATTGAAAGAGTTTGTTTAAAGTAAGCAGCATCAAAAATTTCATGGGATTGAATGATTGATAAGATTTGATTTAGATGGCAAATTTAGTGAGTTTGAAAAAAGATAGAGTTATACTGATTTCAAATGAGTCAAATTTTCTCATGTAAACTTTAATATTAGAATCTGCAAATATCTTTGCAATCCTACATCGAAATGTCCTCAAATTTTCACCATATCATATTTGTCAAGTTTATCGTTTTTTTAATAATTAGTTAGGAATAAACTGATCAAGGACTTGATTACTATTATTAGATTGCCTAGTTTAAAGCTCTTTTGTTGTTACCAGCAATGAATATTTTTCTTAGATTGATAGATTACATTAGATGTTTTTATTGGGTATCCGTAAACACATATATGCACGCAATTTCCCTTTGCTAGCTACGCTTAGGAATTTAGTTAAAGAGCCTTTGTTTTTAGTAGTTTAGTCACACCCTTTCAGTTGGAGATACAGTTATTGGAGTTTGGAGTTAGTTTTATACGACAAGTTAGCACGCGGAGTTTTGGAGTTCAGAGGAGTTTAGAAGGAGTTATTGGAGTTTCTGGAGTTTCTTTTCTAAACCCTTGGAGAGAGCAACAAACATAAGTTACTGTTGTATTTTCATTACTCTGAATGATTTTCACTTGTAAATAACTTGTAATTAGTTGCTTAGAATTTAGTGATTAAGTATTAATTTCTTTTAGATTTTACCGCTTGTATTTGTAATATTGGCTCAGCAATAAAGTAACGCAAAATCAGTGGAACGCTGTCCTTATTGCGAAAACAGTGGTTGAGCTGGCGGTCCGGACTTGACGCACCCTCGTGCAACGCCGAGTTGGGAACGCGACAATATTTAGATATTTCTTTATTAAGCATTCTTTGCTAGTTTCAGTTGTTATTTTTATGATAGGTGGCCATGTCCCTTTAACAACTCTTGCTATAACTTAGTTACTATTATAGATACAATAAATCATAATTTAACATCATTAAACCCATCTTCAGTCCGGGATGATTGGCTTATAAAGAAGCGTTGAGACAAATTTCTCTCTGAATCGGTATGTCGAGCTGAGAGTCATTACCCCATCCTACAAAGAAGAACAATCAGAATTGATGACATAATCAGGCAGATACAGATACAGATACAGATACAGATAGTCTTTATTACTTACAAAACTCCGTTACAGGTGTGTATGTACAGTAGTAATAAAGTGTTAAGAAAGGGAAACAATAAATTATTATCATTATTATTTGTTGTTTAGGGCACTTTTGCGTTTTTCAAAGCATTCATAAATATAACTCGATATGTATTTTGCGTTTGTTTTGATGGTTGATTAAAGACATAAAGCTGATGGATTTTTTTCCCAGGCAGCGGCGTAGCCAGAAATTTCTGAAGGGGGGGGGGGGGGGGGGGGGGGGGGCGGATAGTGAAAACATGGGACGAAAATGCTCAAATTTTCTCCAGCAAATACAGTAAATGTATGGGAAAATTTCCAAGAAAGGGGGGGGGGGCGGCCCCCCTGGCTACGCCCCTGTCAGGGAAGGGGAAGGTTGGAGGAGAGGGAAGGAAAATATCACACTTCCCTCACAAAAAAGGATGCGTGCGACTCGTGAATTCTTATGACGTTCTCGTGTCTCTCAACATCACGAGTGCTCTATTTTACCGATAAAGTCAAAGAAAGTTGTGCTCTAATCCCGGGGGGTTATGCACTAGTCAATATAAACCCCCGCACCCCCCGGCCGGGGCATAGCGGGGCATATGCAGGGGATTCGACGTGATTTGGCGAATGATGTGGCACGGCTACCGGGTCATTTGTAGTCTTTCGACATCCTATGGAAATAGAGCCGGGACATGTATATAGCGGGGCATCCGACAAGCGGCCGCCATCTTGGAAAATATCAAAGTATCTCCAAGTCGGAGCGTATTAGAATTATTTCTGTTGATCAAAATTTAGTTTGAACAATAAACATTCTGTGCGATGTGCACATTAGATAACCTTTTCTCAGCTCTGCACGTGAAGATTGAATTTACAAAGTGAAGATCAGGGGCATTGAATGAAAGTATACTACAGAGATCGTTTTATTATACGTTATTAAATGATTGTGTATCTTTGTTTTCTCCCTCCTTGACTCAAAGCCAAAACGACCCTGGGAAGCTGAGCGGGGGAACGGCACAAAAAAATGTCCTTGGGGGCGGGGGTGTTTGACAACTTTTGAAGTAACTTTGAAGTAACTTTAGAAGTAACAGCTGAACAGTAATGGCATCGCCTCGCCCCGCCGGACTAAACTTTATCTATTTTTGTTTTTTAACTACACATTTATTGGAACCTAATACTTATGTATTTTGATATACACGGTACCAATAAACCATGTCTATGTCTATGTCTAGTAACTGTTTGTCAAATGCCCCGGCCGGGGGGGTGCGGGGGTTTATATTGACTAGTGCATTACTCCCTATATTATTTGGTTGATAGGGATGACTGTTGTATTTGTAGGGGCTAAAATCGGCCATCCAGTATTTTTTTTCGGGGTTCTTTGAAGGAAAACGGTACCACTGAAGAAAATTCAGAATTTTTCCAACGGAATTGGTCCAACGGAGCTCCAAATTTCATACCCCAAAAAATACCAGAGAGCCGTATATTTCATACCCAAAAAATACCTGCTCCCAAAATTTCAACCCCTAACAAATACCCACAGATTTTTCAAATTCCCCCAAAATACCTGGAAGAATTTCAATGCCCAAAAAATACTTTACTACAAATTTCATACTCTCAAAAATATGTTGGACCCCTATCTCCACATTGTTTTGTGTCCGAGTTGAGTATACCCCTGGGTTTAGGACCAATACCACCCACTCTTGAATTTCCAGCAATCATTAACAGGGGGTTGCAGACATGTCTCACCTTAATTGACAAGGCATAAAGATGATTAAGGGAGACGTGATCTGGCTCAGGTAGCAGTGACGGATCATCGTGGTCGACAATATCTTTGTTCAGGATCACATGCAACAGATGTGGTGGTAGGACAGGGGGGACACTAGCATTTGTGCCATCACGGACGATAACAGGGGTGATGTGAGAAGGGATGATTTGGGCGTAAGGTCCAGGGGGAGAACCAGAGACAGACTCTGAAAAACACAGAGATTAAGAAATAGATTAATAGACATAGGCTGACTGGGGGGGGGGGGGGGGGGGGTCCTGGATCCACCCTGTTACATATAAAATTTTCACTTCACATATTCCAATGACCGTTTCTTTCTGCCATAAATCTTTTACAGTTTTGCGTAATCTATAAGTTGACTGTTTAACCTAAAACAGTTCACACGTTGCATTTGAAAGTTGTGTTGTGAGACAGAAAGTGAGAGGTTTCCAAGGGCAACTGCCATGTTTACTTTTCACTGACCAATCAGAGAGGGCAGAACGTTTTGGTTCTCCATAGAAACTTCTCGTTCTATCATAGAAAAGCAACATTCCAACGTTCAAACATAACGTGCGAACTGTTAGGGTTAAAACAGTCAAATGCAATCGGCTGTAACTGCCTGTCTAACAGTATTATTAAAGGTTTCCTTCTTACTTAGTGATCCGGCAGAGCCAATACTCATGTTTGCATCAGTATCAAGCGCATCAAAAACATCCATATCTGTCTTACGAACTGAAATCACATTATTTCGTCCTCCAAAATTGTCATTTGTTGTGGGCTGAAAAGAGAAAAGTACAAAAGGAATTATATTGCTTGATTTGCTGAATTGGAGATTCTTATCGTGAGAACTACTCTTAGAATCATTATAAATGATTGCATTTTTCAATCTGCGTCACTGTGTTCCCTTTTCACCATGTATGTTGTAGGAATTCCAGAGGGGTGGGGGGTCACTCTTCAACACCCTTCTGTGTGAGTGTGTGTGTGTGGGGGGGGGGGGGAGGTGATATTTTCTGGTAAATATATTAACACTACCAATTCCCTGTACTGAGTACGGGCAAGAAAGATTTCAGTGTTTCAGTTATAGCAGGGGGGTGGGGGGGGGGGGGGATATTTTCTGGTAAATATATTAACACTACCGATTCCTTGTTATACTGAATATGAGCAAGAAAGGTTTCAGTTATAGCGGGGTGGCACTGAAATAAACTGCCAGTGAATTTGAGGCAAGCATGATTACTAGGCAGGTTTTAAGTTGGGCTATACAAATTATCCACATCATACAAGACATTGCTGCTTCCTCAACCTACAAGATTAGCATAAGTAAGGGTTCACAAGCATCTTTTGGGACTTGTGAGTTTGGCCTTGGAAAAGTTGAGACTATTTGAGTTCCAGAATTGAAGGAAGTCAATTTGTAGATGGATCACCGGTGATTTGTCATAAATTTAGACATAACATTCTCAACCAATAAAGTCACTGATTGAGGCTTACCGCATTTGGGTCGTGTACCCATCTGCCGTCAACACAAAACTTGTATTCGTGATCCCTTCTGGTAGCTCAATGATAGCCGTGAACTCATTATTGCTGAAAAAGAAAGAGTTAGACAAATGAAGGGGTGGCAAAATGTTAAATGTGTGGTTTCAGAAAATATCCATCACCCTCCCACCCCCACGGAAGGGACTGAAAATTCCAGAGGGGTGGGGGGTCAATTTACCTTATTTCTTCCATACAAATACTGTATTTTCCTTGGAAATTCCAGGGGGCGGGGTCACTTTTTAACACCCTTCTGTGGGGGCCTAGGGGGGGGGGGATGGTGGATATTTCTGGAACCACACAATGCAAGATTTCCAAGACAATGAGATCAAGGCTTACAAATTAATAGCGGAGCTCCTTTGCGGCCGAAGGCCGCAGAGCGGAGCACCATAGGTATCGCGTAGGAAGAATACAATAGTTCAAAGTAGAACTCAGGTATACTATGACTTCATTTTTCATGGTTCAGCGGTATTCCCATTATGGTATCGCTGGCGCGTCCGTGCGTGCCTGCCCCACCACAGGTAAACCAAGACCCTTCTTTGTTTATTAATTATATCTCAGGAAGGGATGAAGCTCAGACAACCAAACTTGGGTGAAGTTGTCTTAGTGGCAAGGGGGGTGCAACTACCTTGTCAGGTGGTATGACGTCATCGATGACGTCATCAAACGAGAAAAGGTTGATATCTCGGGAAGGGATAAACCTCAGACAACCAAACTTGGGTGAAGTTGTCTTAGTGGCAAGGGGGGTGCAACTACCTTGTCACGTGTATGACGTCATCGATGACGTCATCAAACGAGAAAAGGTTGATATCTCGGGAAGGGATGAATCTCAGACAACCAAACTTGGGTGAAGTTGTCTTAGTGGCAAGGGGGGTGCAACTACCTTGTCACGTGGTATGACGTCATCGATGACGTCATCAAAAGAGAAAAGGTTGATATCTCTGGAAGGGATGAAGCTCAGACAACCAAACTTGGGTGAAGTTGTCTTAGTGGCAAGGGGGGTGCAACTGCCTTGTCACGTGGTATGACGTCATCGATGACGTCATCAAACGAGAAAAGGTTGATATCTCGGGAAGGGTTAAACCTCAGACAACCAAACTTGGGTGAAGTTGTCTAAGTGACAAGGGGGGTGCCCCCTTGTCACGTGGTATGACGTAATCGATGACGTAATCAAACGAGAAAAGGTTGATATCTTGGGAAGGGATAAACCTTAGACAACCAAACTTGGGTGAAGTTGTTTTAGTGGCAAGGGTGGTGCAACTGCCTGGTCACGTTGTATGACGCCATCGATGACGTCATCTTAGCAGAAAAACAATATATCTCGGGAAGGGGATGAATCTCAAACAACCAAACTAATTGGGTAAAGTTGTCTTAGTGACAAGGGGGGTGCAACTCAGCCTGGTCAGAAAAATATGTAACCAGGAGCTCCGCTTTTAGCCAGTGGCTAAATCTATATATTAGACATAGCAAAAATGAATAATGAAACTAAATGCACAGAAGAATTCAGCCTGCTTGTGTGGGTAAATTATTCTTGAAGGGGAGGTCTATAACATACCTATAATTCATAGGAATCCTTGTTTTCCAGTCATTAAAACTGCCTGACAGCAGCACTTACGACCACCGTTTTCCCATCTCACAACAGACGGCACTGTCATCTTTTTGGGAGGTTCCACATCTGGAAGGTCATCATCGAAGACAAAGTCTGTTGGTGCAGACTTGGCTGCTTTCTCATGAGCTGAAAGCAAAAGATCAATAAATTTCTCAGAAAAGTGATCTTTGAAGAAAATTAAACTATTAAGTTGATTAGATCCGAATGTATGGAGTGCCAATCTTCTGTAGTTGCTGAGAATCAGGCAGCTAATGTTCAATGTGCTGACAACATTTAAAATGTAGAAAGTTTTAGGCAAGGTACTTCTGATTCTGGACAATAAATTTTCAACATAAGGTGGTGATGTTCCGATCAACTCCCGAGACCATCCCCAAGTCCATTCCAAAGATGCTCTGAAGGAAATTAGCATATCTCCTTGACAACACCAACAAAATGTACTCATTATAAGGGAGCGTTCATAATTTATCTAGAGGGGGGGCTATGATGATTTTGAGGGGGGCCTCTGTTTTTCCCTAATATGATTTAGGGGGCTATGGAAAATTTCAACAAATATAACATTGAGCATAGGGGGGGCCAACCATTTTTTCCCGAAAAAATTATACGAAAATACAGTAAAACCCGCGTATAAGAACCTGGGTTTTAAGAAACCTGTTAGGCTAAATTTTCATTTTAATGCCCCTTAACATAATAACCTTTTAAGGCTAAATTTTAAGTTAGATTCTTATCAGTGGAGTTGCTGTAAAAGTATATAAACTCCTGAATTGGAAGATTATCATCTGGTTATATTTAAAAGTAACTGGACATTCATTTTTTTTCTTTCATGCTTAAGTACTGTGTTCTGTCTTTTGTGGTTAACAATCAAAAAATTCTTTGAGTGTTTATTTGAAACTATACGAACCTATTTAAGATAAATAGATAATATTAATAGCAATCTTCAGGATAAGTAACCATCACAAGACTTTAATATGGCTAAGGGTGGGTTTGACATGTATATGTCAGTGGTGGGGGAGGGGGGCTATGATATTTTTCTTTGATTAATTTACATCTCTTGAGGGGGGGTCAGGAATAAAACCCTGAGATCATCAGGGGGGGGGGGCTTCAAAAAATGAAAAGAAAAAAATGGGAAATCATCATAGGCCCCCCTCTAGATAAATTATGAATGCTCCCTAAATTAACACTAATCTCTAAAAAACTACTATCATTTTGAACAGCAACATCATTTATGTGATCTACGGCATGATCACTGAAGAATGCGTAGTCAAAAATTATTAACAAGCGATATTGAAAATTATATATTTTCTAAATGGCTGAGAATCTGACAGCCATGTTGTTCTGTCATTTAGGCAAGAAAAACAAGATCTTATGCGAGGAAATCAGAAATTCAAATTTTAGGTGGAGAAAACCTGCATAATGCAGGGAAGTTGATAGGTCTATAAATGTTATGCATAAACCATGACATAAAAGTATGTGGGTAATACCTGCCAATGCTTGTTTGACTTCTGCTTCACTGGGAAATGGCTTCTGGCCTGTCTCAAACTCAAGTGTCGAACTGGAGTCTGATTTGTCCTTCTTTCCTGAGGTGTTCCCATTTTGAATGCAATCCACAGTCCACAGGGCAAAGATATTTGACTGGTTTAAGTCATTAGTAAGAGTGATACCTGACAATTTAGAAGACTAATGATATTAATAATTTGTCTCTTGTATAAAAAGAAAACTATAAACAAGGAGTATAAACAAAGGGTGTTGTCACACAATAAAATTTGTATCTTACAGGAGGTCGACTACTGATGCACAATACTTGCTATAGTAAATAGATTTTGCACCAAGGAAGAGATGGGAAACGTGTGGCAAGTATGTATTCCTCGATCTATTTGTCAATGTTCAGAATTCAGGTTCGTGTCGATGGTAGTTGAAGTTCGTTTAACAAAGATCACGAAATCCTACTTAATGATAGGTGACATGCAAAATCGAAATCCCCGAGATATAGGTGAAAGAC
Organism: Scolanthus callimorphus; assembly: GCA_033964015.1. Taxonomy (NCBI): domain Eukaryota; kingdom Metazoa; phylum Cnidaria; class Anthozoa; order Actiniaria; family Edwardsiidae; genus Scolanthus; species Scolanthus callimorphus. Next base: position 19,940,146 of record CM066922.1, read on the forward strand.
AAATAAATGTTCCGGTAGATAAGCAAAATAAACGTCCATTAGCGCAACAGAACTCGAATAATCTCAAAATGAACAGAGAAATGGTACAGAAGTGTCGATGTGTCAACTTTGTCAAAACGAAGCAAATCAAAATTCAAATTAGTGTGGAGCAAGTTTAGCACAAGAGTAATGGGTATTATAACAAACAATAGCATAGTAAAATGAACCAGACGATGCTAACGATTCATTTCTGTGACTTTTACCTGTTGTGATACGCCGATTGATTGCACAGATTCGTGCGAAATTTCCCGTTTCGTGACTTTCTACGTTGTAGCCGCCATCTTGTTTACTTTCGCTGCGATTTGTGGGTAATAACACAGGGTTACCACGCGACATCCTCTCAAAAACAATTACCTACGGAAAAATTTCCAGCAGGGTTATTTTGGACTCTGGAAATTCCAAGGAGGGGGGGAAAATTTGATCCAAAAATAGATTTTCCAGGGCACAGGTATTTTGCCAGAAAAAATGAAAATGAATTCCAGGGGAGGGGGTCCTTATAAGGTTGGAAATTCCAGGGGAGGGGTCTGTTTCATGAGTGGAGATTCCTGGGGAGGGGGTCTTTTTATTCAGCCAATATGTGCAGCTTCAGGGTAGGGTTGTCGCTAAATCACCACTTTCTCTGGAACAGGGTCCCTAAAATTGACATTTTTCTCTTGAACAGGGCACGTCCTTGGATTGCCTCTCTAGATCAGCTACCAGTCCTGCTCTGAAATATTTCGAGAAGTCTGAGATGAATTTAAAATGAAATGAGGGCAATCCTCAGGTATGTGGCTTGACTAGCACAGAGATGGGCTTATACGCGGATCAAAATCATATCTCCCAAATATCTCGTGAAGGGATAGAGCTGAGGTAACCAAACTTGGCAGGTATCTTAACTGTGTCATCCTTAATATATTGACAGTTTTTGTTGCCATGGCAACTAAATTAAGGGGGCACCATGCTATTTTTTCATTTTCGCATTCAAGTGAAAATGGGGAACATAGAGCACATAAGGACATAAACAATTTACGTACATTTCCATTGTTTACGTTGTTCCCATAATAAATTGCCTTTAATGCAGGCCACCTTGTAACTGTGATAGACAGGTATTGTTTGTTACAATGGCAACATTTCACACAACCACGTGATGCTGGACACGATTAAAAGGCAATTTATTATGGGGAACAGCGTAAACAATGAAAATGTATGTAAATTGTTTACATCCTTAGGTGTTCTATGTTCCCATTTTCAATTGAATGTCAAAAAATCAAAATTAGCATTGAGCCCCCTAATTGGTTCCATGGCAACCAGTACTGTCAATATCTTGAAGATGACAAAATTAAGATAACTGCCAAGTTTGGTTACCTAAGCTTTTTTCCTTCACGAGATATTTCCAAAAGTGTTTTGACCCGCGTATAAGCCCCAAATGAAGCCTTAACACACCCGAGGCCCGCCAACATTGCCACTAGAACAGGGTATATATTTTTGCAGATTTTCGCAAAATACTCTAGAACAGGGTGTCGAAATTAGATTTTTTTTTACTCTAGAACATGGCCAGGTTCTCAGAGAGCCAGCAGCACACACCCTACCCTAAATAATTGCCCCATATAAAGGCATCCACAGAAGTTTTGGATTCCGGATCCCAACCCATGGATTCAGTATATTAAAAGGTACCTTTTTTTTCTAATTTAAAGGGGTCCAGAGTCTGGGCGGAGCATTTGATGACCCATAAGTGCATGGCAAAACTCTTACTTCTCACAGCAAAACACATTTCTCACTCGCAAAAGTCTTATTTCCCACGGCAAAACTCTATTGTTCTAAAGTTCCCGACGAGCACCCCCGCCCCTAAAATAGGGTTGTCCCCACAGGATTTGAGCCCAATTTGTAAAATCATTTCGATTTCAAGTGATATGTAATGGTATATTGTAACTGTCTGAAGCTATCTGCTATAATAGAAAAAAAAACTACTGAGTATCACGTATCCATTTTTAATAGTTTGATATGAGTCATCGTTGGCATCATGCAAAGTCTTAATTTATACTTTGTCAAAATTTATCTTAGTCACCAACCAGTCTGATTTCTAATCTGGATTAGCACCATCTTTATATAAAGAATGCACACTCTGCACACAAGGTTGCAAAGGCTTGTTCCATTGACCCTGTGCATGCCAACGGGTATCCTTTGTACTTGCAACCTTGCTATTCGTTGGAAGTTCTATTCTTGGGTTAATTACCGGGCTGAAATTCCTCTGCACAGCATTTTGTTGTTCAGCTCTGCCACGTTTTGCATGAAATGAAACTCTTGTAAAATAATCCGATCCTGTGTGTGCTTGATCCATGGAGAGTGAGTTTGCCCCACTTCCAACCACAGGAGTCCTAGAAAGTCTTCTCTGCAAACTTAGTTTTGTAGGCAGATACCCAACTGAACTGCTTTCAGCTACCAGATTCCCATATGATGAGTTAGGACATAAGCCCTCGTTGGAATGTCCCACGGTATTCAGTAGCCCCTCATTATCTGCTGGGGTCACAGTGATACTGGAACAACAACTGGGCATGGTTTGGTTAGGACTTGGGGTACATCTCAAGGAGTGGGGCAGATCCCGGTTGGTCATTTGCGACATAACGGTTCCAATACTCGGAAGTGGGACACTAGAAGCAACAGAAGGCAGCAAATCCATGGTAACAGTTCTCTCGTTACTCCATGATGGAATATTACCCTGAGGGGCATTTGAAGAGAAATTGGGTGCAGCATTTTGTGGTATTGTCCATGAAGGCAAGAAATTCATTCCCCCACCAGGAGAGGGTAAGGGCGAAGGGGGAGGTACGAAGGGTAAAATGCTCGACAAGTTGCTGCCATTGAAGACATATTGTGGTCTAGGCCACTGTGATGAGGTATTGTTCCCACATGGAAAGGATATCAGTGAAGCATCATATGATGTCGGTACAAACCCAGTTGGCATTGACAAGGCATTGGATGGTATTGACAATAGAGAATCACGCGGTGGAAACTGAGGTGTCTGCAAGGGTTCTAATGTCACCAAGGAGGGTTCCTCTGAATTCTTATTCACAACAGAATCTGTTTCAATTGTTTCATGTCCCACATGGGTAATTAGGTCCAAACTACCTTGGGAATTACTAGTACAACAACCCTGAGAGGTCACTGGGTTTTGTGATGAGAGGTTTGTACTGGTATCTTTTTCACACATTTTGTTCGGTTTTCCACCAAGCTTTGTTGTGCTTCCTAAAGCAATGGGGCCCAGTTTATGAGGATTTTGCATGGTGACATTTGAGGTATCAACTGTTAAACATGCTTCACCTACATTGTCATCTACTTTTATGGCATTGAAGTTATTTACACCCCTTTCTTGAATGTCCTGTGATTGCATAGCATAATTCGCTCTTGTATGGTCATGTTCACTGTACCTCTGTGGCCCAATACTTGGGTTATCACTGCACATGATGTTGTATCTGGTACCAAAACCCTGGTCTACAGGAACTGACTGAGGGTATTGCTTTTGCTGCATATGCATACTGCTTGAATCCTGATATGGCTGATGTAATTGAGTATTCACTTGATTTATGTTATTTAAGGAATCACCACTTATACTGAAGCTATCAACAACACTAACACCAATGCTTGATGGATGATTTGATGGCAAATGTCAATGGCACAAGAGTTAGCATCACTTCTGGAGTCATCAGTACCTGTGTTTATTTCATTTCTGGCATGGCCACTCATACTAAAGCTGTTGACAACACTTACACCAATGCTACATGGATGGCTTGATTGGCAGCTGTCACTCAAACCTGGCACAACAGTAAAGGAGCCCCCTATGCTAGGCCATAATGGAAGAGCATTTTGGCTTTCAGAACTGATGTTGTTATTGTGACTGGGAATCCTAGGTGACCAGGAATTACTTTTATCATCTAGAGAGCTTGGCGTTTCCACTTGAACACCAGACATAGAATCCAACATATTAATTTGAGTGTTTCTGGAACCTTGAAATGGAGGTGTCTGCTGTGCCAAAGGAAATGTTCCCAGTCGTTCCATACTGTTGCCAGTTGAATCATAGACTCCATGTGTTAATGGCACAAAGCTAGATTGGTCATCACACATTGTTGGTAAAATACTGTCAGGAGATGGTCTCAAATCACTAGCAGAACCATTTCTCTGTTGCAAAGCACTCCCAGAAACACTACTGGAAGTATTTATATCATCCATTACAGAGGCTACACTTATTTGTATATTACGACTGTCATTTGAAGATGTACTACTATTTCCAATGCCTGATGTATGACAAGAGAGCCCTGCCAGGGACAAGGTTGCAAACTGAAGAAGCGTAGACCCTGTCACCGGATGCTGAGCGTCATACAGGTCCTGAAGCACCCTCACTGCCTCACTGTCACCAGGGTCAGAGTTTCTACTTGTATCATTTGGAAATCCTGAATCTCCAGTTTGAGAGCTACTTTGAAATTCCCCATGTGTATAAGTCAACACTTTTGGTTCTGAAGACTGAGTTGGGGTTGATTTGAAACTCTCCCATGCATCAGTAGTAACAGTTGCTTCCTGCGAGGTTATTGTTATATTATCGCCACTTACTGTTGTAGTGGTTGTAACTATGATATCAGGTTCTATGCTATCCTCTGTGTGAGAGCTATGAATTTTGGAATGTGACTTAAGACCCTGGTATGAAGAGAACGCCTTGGGACAGCCTTTATTCTCGCAGGAATATGGTTTCTCGCCAGTGTGTCTACGGACATGAGTCTTTAAGTGATGCGAGGCAGTGAAGGCACGCCCACAGCCTTCTTCTTGACAATAATATGGACGCTCTTTAGTGTGGGTTCTCTCATGCTTGCGAAGGTCACTCTTTGTAGTGAAAAACTTATCACAAGGCAGAAACTCACAGTGAAATGTTTCCCCTGTGTGAACCCGTTTGTGGGCATTGAGACGATACAGAGTGGAATATGTTCTCTCGCATCCATCTTCAGTACATAGATAAGGTCTCTCACCACTATGAACACGCACATGAATTTTCAGACTGTATGATGAGAGAAAAGATTTCCGGCAACCTTCAAATGTACACTGGAATTCATATTGTCCAAGGTGGGTTTTTAAATGTGTTTTTAAGTTCCCTGAGGTTGTGTAGGAACGGAAGCAACCCCGGTACGTGCATTCAAACTTTCTGTGCTTGGGACCTGATTCTTCTGCCATTATTCCAAGCTTGACCTGAAAAGAATTAAAGATTTAAATATTAGTTGTCACAGCTGTCATGAACAAAGTTGTTCTACAACAGCTGTGGTGAACAAAGTTGTTCTCGACAGCTCCAACATAAGAGAGCAAATGTCTCCATGTCTTATTTTGTTGCTGAACCTCATCGAACATCATTAACATTATCATTTAATTGAATTTTGCAGTCCAACTTTACCAAATGTTTAGCATTGGATATATTCAATAATATGTTCATGGAATAGTTAAAGGGACAGGATCACAACATTTGAATGGACTCTACTATGAAAACCACTAGTGGTAAAATGACGCTTCAACATCTAGTTCCTGGCTAATGATTACCATGTGATCATTGTTTTGATGCAGCATGTGATCATTGTGTTGGTAATGAACTTGAGATTGCTCACCTACTTTTTTATGCTTTATCAAGCGGTTACTCACCAAGAAACAAGAATACTCTGGCGAGGCCTCACAAGCACTGAATATCAATAATCGTGAGATGCAGAGATAGGAAAGTGTAATTTACCAGCTGAATTCCTTTGATCACCCAGGAGAAATTCTTTGGGTTTTATGCTCAAAAAGACAATCACGTGGTACATCAAAACAATGATCACGTGGTACATAAAACCTGGGACTGGATCTCAAAGTGTTGTTTTACCACTCTGTGGTTTTCATAGTATTGTTGCTTTGCTCGAGCTTCGCTGGAGCAGAAACAACATTTGTTTTAAAATATTTGTAGACCTGTATCTCGACCAGTATACAACATTTAATCTTGAAAATTGGCATATGTTCACATTTTCAGGTGCTCTTTTCAGTGGTGCGATTTTGCAGGATTTAAGAAGACCAGTGCAATGCATTATGGAAAGGTGTAATGGGCCTTTAACCTAAATCGTTCAATAGAATGTATTTTGTGACAATAATTATTGTCATGTTTTCTAGGTCAACATGGTTCAATGGAGTTCGAATGCAATCGAACAAATGAAAAATTTGCATATTGCAAATTTGCATCTTGAAAATTGGCATATGTTCACATTTTCAGGTGCTCTTTTCAGTGGTGCGATTTTGCAGGATTTCAAAAGACCAGTGCAATGCATTATGGAAAGGTGTAATGGGCCTTTAACCTAAATCGTTCAATAGAATGTATTTTGTGACAATAATTATTGTCGTGTTTTCTAGGTCAACATGGTTCAATGGAGTTCGAATGCATTTGTTCGATTAAACACAACGGGAAACAGTACATTATTGTTTCATCATAAAGTTTGGGAGCTACAGAGATCAATCACAAATCTAGTAAAAGATCAAGAGCTTGAAATGCTACGAGCGAAACGGTTCCAAAAATTACTCAAGCAAGAAGATTGCATTCTCGAGAGCTGTCTAGCTGGGAAAATGCCAAATGACATTAAAAATCAAACATTCTAGCGATAAAAATAAGTTCAACAGCGACAAATTAGGCCTCTCGAATAACGAGAATTAGAATACGTACCTCAGTTAAGCTTTCAAACAGCGCCAAACCAGGCGCCAAACCGAAAGCATTTCATCTTTTCTCGTCCGCCATATTTGCTTCGATGTATCAAAGCCTCGCTTGCAGGCACAACCGCGGGATCCTTGAAGCCAGTCGAGTATTTCCCGCCATAAAGCGAAAGCAAAATATTTTCATCTTATATTTTATATTGTTTTCACAAAAAGGAGGGCTTTATTGTTTCCTTAATTTCGGATATTATATTTCGATAATATACTAGCTTTCAAAACGCATTTTTTTAAAATTCCTTTTTAACCGGAAGTGAGGGATTTCATTTTCCGGAAGTGTCCAACAATTTATTACCCATAGCTCCCTCTGGTCAAAGTGTCATGGCGGACGAACACGAAGGGTTCAGAGTGAAATGTCTTCAGAGCTTTGGACCTGTCCGCCCTTTACATCAGACAGTTATTAAAATATTGACTTTAAAGAAAGGAAGAACAGGATTTCTGGTATCCACTGGGAATGAATTTTTATACCTCATCGAAAAGGAAAAAGTTTCGGTAGGTTGTCCTTTCTTTGCACTGATTTTCTTCACAGATCATTGCTTGGTCAGTTGAAGCAGGTAGTTTTGATGCATAACCCAATGACCGTGGCTAAAATTAAATTCTTATTAGTGCCTACACTTTGATTTCAGGGTATTTTTCACTTCCCATCAGCTGTTATATGTATCTGTGTAGAAGGAGACAGAAATCATTCATCTTCAAAACTAATGACAATATTAACTTCAAGTGGAAGAGTCTACACTGTTCCAATCTCAAGGTCAAAAGCAAAATCCAAGTGAGTAAAACCAGTCATTAGACCCTTGCACAGTTTCTTTATGTTTTGAAATCAGTAAGTTGGTGAAAATCTATCCACACCTTTGAAATGAGCATCTGAAAATTAGTAATGTATCAATAGGACCAAAGCAAAGTTGTAAAATGGTGAAGAAACAGTCCACTAATGTTGCTTTTTATCATATTCTGACAGATCAAGAGCATCAACCAACACACTGCCTTCTAAAGGAACTACATCTAATCAAGGAATCTTCTCTGATTTGCTCTCTGAGCCTGGCACCACTACAGACAACAACGACATTGGAAAGTCCTCCAGTGACGTCACCAGGATTATGCTTCAACAAGCTGTGATTTATGAACCTGGCGGTGTAGACCTAGTAATTTGGGGGGAAAATATAGCTATCTTTGGCAATGTTGATGGAGAGTGCTTTATATCAATACATAGTAAATCCCAGCAAACACATGTACCAGAAACTGGAGGCACACCATACTACAGCTTACAAACAAGAACTGTGTGTACTAAAGCTTTACTGGGCAATAAGTCCCAGTGCCAAGATACATTTATGCATGCAAGAGAAGCAGGAATAATAACTTATGTACAGAGTGAGGGCGGTCCAAATGCTTCTTCTTGCCTGGTCAGAGACATATTTGGGGAGCTGTTTGGGAGAACACTGTTACTGATCAATTCACCAGTATTATTATTTGGCTTCCCAAGTGGAGTGATTCTATTCAAAAGTTTGGTCTCTGATCTGACATTTGATAATAATAATGTGACAAAGGAAATTTATAATCAGAATATTTTGTATCACTTGGAAGAGTCAATTATTTTACTAGACTTGGCCAGAGTACACATCACTGACTCTGTTAAACAAAGCAGCAATGAAGCTACTTCGGGTGGTTTGCAGGAAAACTGTGGTCAATACCCAGAATGCTTCAATGCAATAGCTATTCTTGGAAGTAGAGGCAAGCTTGTACTTTGTTGCAAAGGCTTCTCAGAATCTCAAGGGTGTGATTTCTTGGAACACAATCTACCAGGCCCAGTGATTTGTGCCAGTATTAACAAATCTGGAGACACTTTGGTACATTCTAATCGTAATGAGATCTTTCTCACCAAACTGGATTTTACTTGTAATGGGAAAATACAACTTCCAAGAATACTTATACCTCAGGTTTTCCCAGTTCCAAGAATTTGTGCTCTTCAGTTTGTTTTCAGAACTAGAACAGAGAGTTTGAGTGTAATAGCTTTTAATTCCAAGGGGAAGCTCCTTGAACTTCTTCTAGATGATCCACAAAAATCATCCTCATGTACTCCTCCAGATGTATTGGGCCAACAGTTGAAGGACCTTCTTTCTGCTATAGAAACAACATCCCAGGATATAGCACAATGTAGGGGCACTTTGATGGCTCAAGATAATGTGCTTAAGGCTTTGAACACAACAGCTAATCTTGCTTGCAAGTTGGAACAAGAACAAAGAGAATCAGCAGAGAAGTTTATGAGTTTGGACATACAACCACAACGCGATTTTTATTACAGTGCAGGCACATCACAAGCTTGTTTTCTCATCAAGATCGCTAATAATAGTGGTCTCAATCTGACATCTGATTGGTCACTTCTTATCAAAGTAAATGGCACAAAGAACTGGCCATGTTCTCTTGGTAATAGTTTTATAACCATAGCACATAGCTTTTCTGTCGATGCCTTTCTGTCTAAGGCCACCAGAGAATTCAAGATTTCTCTGGAAAATGACATTTCAACATGTTCACCTATCATGGTAGAGGGGTACCTGCATTTTGACTGTAAAAGAGTGTTATCAAGACTTCCACATGATCCAGCTAGTACATTCCTCAGATATCAAGATGGCTTCCTTATTAGTTTGGGAACTTTTGAATTTGATGTTTTGGATTTTGCTTTTCCAAGTCCCTCAGGCAAGTTTCCTTGTATGCAACCAGAAATTGGTGAGCTTTTGGAAGCCCTTAAAGCTGTTAACTCCCAAGAAACTGCAGTGCACCTAGAAGACCAGCAAGGAAGTTTTACTGCATCACTAAAGTTATCTGAAAAGTGCACCATGTACATGGCAAGTCAGCTTGAAACCAAGTTGGAAACCAATTCAACAAGTCTTGAAGACTCTGCCTTGCTTTTTCTGTTTGATCAGTGTCCACATATCAGGAGCATGATCGACAGGGACAGTAGCATGGTGTCTTTAAGGACTCCGGATGGTTATGTTATGTCGGTCCACGTCAAGTGCTTGCCATCAACACATGGGGACACTGTGGATGGTGGAGGAATTACTGTAGAGTTAACACTCCAAGCAGCATCATTACTGCTGCTGTGTAAACTTCATAGTGCTGTTGTTGCAAGATTTAAAGTAAGTAAAGCCTGATCCTCAGCCTTTATGGTTCGCCTCTGATCAAGTGTTAAAGAGCATGTGTCAGCCACTCCTCTTTGTTATTGTTTTTGTTCGATATTAGAAGACAAATTATGGAAAGAAATCTGAAAGTCAATAGTCAAAAACAAAGTTTCAGATTTGATTAACCAAACTCTATCGAGAAAATTGCTCTTTATTCTCTAAATCAGCTGATGGAAATGGATACTTTCTCCGACTTAGTATGTTGCTATGCTGTCAAAATGGCGGCCGACACAGGCTCTTTATGTGTTCTGTATGTTCTGTTGATTTGACCTGTGGCCTTCTGGACTACTGAACCCTGGCCCTTTTGGGCTTGAGGTCTAATTGTTAAGACATAATCTGTTTGAAAATCCAGTAACGATTGGAAAAAAGTCTTGGAACAAAATAATTGACATTATAGTGTAGAGACTTGTGTCTTACTGTTTTTGATATCTGATCTAAAAATTTCATTTCTTACAACACAAAACATCGAGAATGAATCCTGAAATTTTGTCCAAATCCATACAATTTATATAGGCTTACAGCACCATGAAATGAGCAGCAACAGCCAATGCCATTCCTTCACAACTTTGAAAAATTATTTCTCAGCGCCATAGTATCATATGGCTAGGTTGTGATTGTGTAAGCAGTGAGCAAGCTTCTGTTGTACTCCACCTTGTGGTCAGCGGTCTTACAACCAAGGACCGGAGTTCACGGCCGGGTGCCATCTTGGCCGCCATTACATTAAAGTCAGTGGTGAATGAAACCTAACTTGTTGTCTTCTTATCGACTGGCGCAGGTTTCCTTGGGAATTTCCTCTTGGTGTTATCACTAATTCTTTTTTTATCAAGACCTTTAAAAATGCTACAAACAAGGAATTTGTTTTTGTAATAATACTCTATCTAAAATTGGTTCCACTTTGTGTCAAAATTACTTGATCTCTTGGTGGATTTCCTATGTAATTACAGTACCTTAGTGAAAAATAGACTCAAAATTGCTAACCATATCCTTGCTTTCCATTGCAGGCTGCTGCAATACGTCCAGGTGAAAGGTGCTCTTCAAGTAGATGGGATTTACACAGAACACTAGGAACAGTCAAAGGGATTCAAAATCAACTGGTGGGACTCGAGGATGCACTTACAAGGTCAAGACAGGCAGGACAAAATAATGAAGAGAAGTTGGCTAGGAGACTTGCAGAACTATATATTGAGTTACGGCAAGTGAGTTTGTTTATACAATGAAATGCAGGAGACTTTACTATAGTATTCACCCTGGGGGGACTTTCCCTGAAAATATACAGGGATGATGGTCACTGAAAAAAAATTTCCAACCCTAAGGGATAGCAAACAGTTTTTAGTTTACTTTTCAGGGCATCTGGGGAAGTGCGGCAGTGCGATTCCGCACTTTTGCCCAAAAATCGCACTTTTCCGCACTTTCACACTTTCTTCGCACTTTTCCGCACTTTTTAAGAAAATAACTAAAAATTGTGTGGAAAAATCCTTCTAAACACGGTAATTTCAAAGATTTGCAGGTCAATACCTAGTTTATTATGTTGATGCCGAAGTATTAAGCCCAAAAACCTTGAAATCTCCACCATTTTCTTCCGATACGATCGCCACCGAATGCAAAAAATACCAGGCGTTCCACAGCAGACCGTTTGAGCATAAGTACGAGAAACCATCAATTAGGAGATCTGTAAAGGTTGCGTTGCAAGTTGATGATCGATGTTGCGCGTTTTTCATCTCGCGCCACAACTTGTCGCGCAACAAAAACATTTGTTGCAGGTTGTGAAAATTTGTTGCGCGAAGTAGAGTGCGGGTCTACTTTGAGACACAAATTCTGGCTTTGTTGCTCGTTTTTCATCAAACACACAACTTGTCGCGCAACATCTTGCCTACAATTCAAGTTGATTAGTCAATAGAAATGAAGTGTTAAGGGGCAAAATCCGCCTTGGGCTCGCATGTGTGATCATCAAAACAAAATGTTGCGCGGCAAGTTGTGAATTTGATGAAAAACGAGCAACAAAACTTTAGACTTGCAACGCAGCAATGTTGCGCGACAAGTTGAGGGATTTTGTGCCTCGTATTTCCCCGGCTTAATTGGATCGTAGTTTGAGATGGAAATAAGCCAATAGCTGATCTTGTAAGAAATGGGTCAATACAAAACGTTTTTCGGTGACCCCGATTTTTATTTGCTAAATTGGTCAAGTATTTAGCGGAAACAAAATAGCAGGAGAACGATAAAACGTTGGATGTTAGAAGTTCGTTTATTTGTACTTAAACGCCGTAAATATCCTATGAAGCTGCCGGAACCATTTACCCTAGATTAAGATGGTGATGACAAAGCACGAAGTTTACATTTTGGAGAACTTTATTGCAAGATAGAGCAGATTTCGTATGACTGTGAAAAATGCCGCGATGCGGCGCGGTACTGTTGCGGTGGCGGTACGGAACCTGGCCTGCTGTAAATGGAATGAAATCGCCAATGAAATCGCGTAGTCGCGGTACTGTCACGGTCGCGGCGCTGAACAGCTTTGTGGTGGTACTTTTCACAGTCATACGAAATCTGCTCTATTGTTATGAACAACGCATGCGGGAGTTGATTGTATGGAGAAATATGCGCTCTTAGTGATTTTAGGGGTTCGAATTTTAAAGACTGATGCCGCGCAAGCAAGCATGGTGAGCCCCTCTTTTTTTGCATTTTTCCATTGTTCTTGACCTAAATATTGATCATGCGAAGTTTAATAAGTTAGCAGTTACATCAGCTTCAACGAAATTACGTCTAAAAATGACAAAACAAATAGAAAATCAGCAGAAACGACTCGTTATGATCCCAAAAGCGCAAACCTTCAAATTAAAGAACATAATTTACCGCACTTTACCGCACTTTTCACCGTTTTACCACACTTTTTTCTAAAAAATCCCGCACTTTTTTGCCGTTTTTTACCGCACTTCCCCAGATGCCCTGCTTATGAAACTGCCGGAGCCATTTACCATAGATGGTGATGACGAAACAGATTTTTTTTTTCGTACGAAGCTTACATTTTGGAGTAGTTTAGACCGTTTATTATTGCAAGACGTTGATAATATATGAACAACTCCTGCAGTTAAATTAATGTTACAGGAGTTGATTTACTGGAGAAATAGGCCTTTATGATTTTTGGGGTTCAAGTTTTTCTTCACGCAAACCAGTAAAGCACGTACATTAATCTAAATGACTTATGGTGTGTAAGCAAGCATGGTGAGCCCCTCTTTTTGCATTTTTCCGTTGTTCTTGACCTAAATATTGATCATTCGAAGTTTAGAAGTTAGCTATTATCAATTTCAACGAAATTACCTTTAATAGGGACAAAACAAACAGAAAATCAACAGAAAACTGCAAATTAAAAAATATATATTACCGCACTTTACCGCACTTTTGACCGTTTTCCGCACTTTTTTCCGCACTTTTTTCTGAAAAATCCCGCACTTTTCCGCACTTTTTGGCCCATTTTTACCGCACTTCCCCAGATGCCCTGACTTTTACATTACTTTTTCACTTTATTTATTTTACAATTATTAAAACACACACATGGTGTAGTCCATAGCAAATTTACCCCCAAGAGACAGGATATTGATTTTGGTCAAATACATTTTTAATCCTATGAGGTAGCAAATAAGAAAAATGAAGTTTCACTGCCATAGGGCTACCATGAGTGCAAGACACCCTAAAAGATAATAGATGGGTCTTTGGATATCTGACATCCCTAAAAGATAACACTTAAGTGAATTTTTATACCCTAAGGGACAGTAAACAGGTGTGGTCCATAGCAAATTTGCCCAGAGATGGGAAATTGAGTTTGGTGAAATAAACTTTCAACCTCTAGAGATAGCAAAATAAGATAATACAGAATTAGCTGTTATCAGATAATCATAATAATCAGAACTATCTGACACCCCCTAAGAGATAACACTTTATACCCTAAGGGATAGAACAATCATCCTGTACATTATTAGGGGGAGTTTCCCAACTTAAGAGTTCCTGCTAGTTCTGCTAGGTTGAAAGCTTTCTAAATACTTTCTAGCCTGTTAGTCAACTCCCCTGCATAGCTGCCAACTCTTTCTGGGGGTCGCCTGCTATGCCCCTGTCAGTTTATTTGCAAGTGGCTCTTAGACTGAGAGTGCCACAGAACCCCCAAATTTTAAAAGTAGGAGGACCGGCATACCCTTCCAGTCTTATCTTCAAACCTTTGTGATGGGGTTGATATTTTATTTTACAAATAATTGGTATCTTTTGTGCTCTGATTTTATCCATATTTGCAGGGTCTAGACCCCCTCCATCCCCCCGCATCCCTTCCATTTTTCATACATTTCAATGTATTTCTCCCACATTCTGGGCTGTTCTCAAACAGTTGTTGTATTTCCGCTAAGTCCCCCGCTGTTCTATTCGATCGGGTTAGTATCTCTTGTATAAGAACCTGACGGCTTAAAGAACCTGTTAGGCTAGAATTACGTCTAGATTTTTATATGTAGGTTTTTACGTATATGCCTTGACTAGAACAGGGAAAAAATCAGAGCAGATCATTGGCTCAAAGGACTGAGCGAGAGCCATAGTACTAATAATAAGTTGTGTCGGAATCTATTGTTGGCATTAATAAACACACGAGTAAAAAACTGAGACAGGAGAAGTCAGTCAAATTCTAGAAGGGAATTCGCAATCAAGTTCTAGCAGTTCTAGTGCTTATAATAAAAGTACATTGCAAAAATTATCGATGCTCAAGTGAGACCATAGAGAAAGATATTGGTACTCCTTCAATAAAAAATAAATAAAGAATATTTTCCCATTCTTACAAGGCTTAAATCCCCTCGACACTCAAGTCCGGCACAGACTAGGGTACAAGTCCCAGGGACTAGACCCTGGGACTTGTCACCTAGTCTGTGCCGGCCTTAAGCCATGTTACACGAGATATTTTTTCTTGCAACTCGCAATATTTGTTGCATTGCGAGTTGCAGCGAAAAGCGAGCGTGTATCATCCCCCTGCAATGCAATATTTTGTTGCGTTGCGAGTTGCAGACAATGTAGAACCGAGCTCTACTTTTCGCAACGTTGCGAGACAAGTTGCTACGTGCCGACATATCAATATCGCGAAATGGTTAATTCCCTGCGCGCTTGATTCTGATAGTGCCACTGTAATTTATAATTTTCCATGCGGTTGTATTACTAGTTGCAAAAATTATTTCGAGCGTGTAACATCCCGCGAAAACTCGCAATGATTTTTTTTAAATTCGTTATGTTGCGTTGCGAGTTGCATAAACAAAAATGGGCCTCGTGTAACATGGCCTCTTGTGGCGCTAGTTTTCCCGCCATTTTCCTTGGGTTTCCTGTGGCATCTTTGCGTACGCGGCCTTCTTGGTGAAGGCCCATGCCTTAGCGCAACCCGGCGAAGAAGACAAAAACAAAATGTAAAGAATGTAATGTTATTATTTTATTCCGGGAAACGAGGCAAATCGCTTCAGATAAACATTTATCAGATACCATCTAACTAGCTTTTTATACAAAACAACATTCTTTCGTCTAGTAACCAAGCAATACAAGCAAACAACACGTAGATTTTTGACGAGATAACCTTGCAATTCATAACAACGATAAGAACTTGCAAATGACTGAAATTTTTCATCGGAAAATCCCAATCTTTTGTGGAGATTTTCGAGATAAGAGAAGCTGTTTTGCCTACGATTAAGTTGTCAGAAAATGCACAAATAATAAATTCAGACCCGAAAATCTGCACAAAATGTTGTTTATTTGTGATTTTATACTTAAGGTGCAAAAGTTTCACGATTTTCGATCTCATTCAATACGGTATGAAAAACATTTGAGATCGAAATATTTGCTCGGAGCTTTTGCAATGATAGAGGTTTTGGAATTAGAAAACCGCGCCACGCAGGCTCGCCGTGAAAAATTAATATGCCCGAGTATCAATCACAGCCCAAATGATATCCTTGATTTTTTATGGAAATACCATTTCAAACTACTTATTTTAAAATACCAAAAGATAAGGTTTTAAGCCGCAAACTATGGGGTTATGGCGCCGAGAAAATGGCGGCAGTTAGTGGGGTTTCACGGTCGGAATTTGATCACCGAGGCATTTATGATGTTAGGGCAAAGGGTTACGTTAATCGTGTAAAAACACTTCAAAGTTATTGATACTTGCATATGCAAAGCATGAAATGCTTCTATCTACGCCAAACTACAGTCGCAGATACAGCAACTTTCGTGCCTACGCATCTACGAATCTTGGATACTTGCGGTTTGGAGATAAAATATTGGGCTGTTCACAAGTTTGGCTTTTACAGTGTAGTCGTCAAACTAATGCAAGCTCAGACAGCTCAGACGCCCTAAACTTCAGCAAGTTTGAGTCAAAGACTTTCAACAGGTAAGAAGAACACCTATAAAGCACCACTAACTTCCAAGCTAAACGTTTACTTTTGGGTGCATATTTTTAACGAATTTAGAGTTTTTAAAGAAATGGGAGAAGGATGAAATTAGAGACAATTTCCGTTTCAATCAAGAATTCGATTGAGAATCGAAGAATGCGGATTTTAGTGTTCGCGGACGCCGTTTTGATGAGAGGTCAGCTCGGGGAGAAAGTGATTGGAGAGCAAAAAATTGAAACTCCAAGTCTCAACTATTCTTGGTATAATGACCATGCGTGGTCACATTAATTTGTTCTCTGACCCATGCAACTATGCAGTACGGGTACGTCAGCGCGGGCGAAAGTTTAACTTGGTGTGGCGTCTGCGCTTTCGTTACATAGCCAAAGACACACTTTGGATAGCAATACAGTCTATTACACTATTAGCGTTCTATGAGGTAAGTGCACTGTTCGCACTGTGCGCTATTTGATTGAGTGATCGAAAGAATCACAGAACAAAGTGCACCGATTTTATAGCTACTAGACGCGTGTGGTACCACGTCAGCTTTTTAAGTGCAAAGAACTTCGCTGCTTTCCTGGGAAGAATGCGTAAAAGTACACGCAAGTAAACTTGTCTCCCAATATAAAACGTGGTGCGTTTGTTTTTGCTCTTTCTGTCCCGCCATTCAAACCATCTAAGCCAATCAGGTCCTTGCCCTGTTTCGCCTAGGGCAGTCAACTGGGTTTTCGTCGCGACAGAAAGCCAGTCGACTGCACAGGGTTCCCACGGGTCCTTGAAAACCTGGAAAGTCATGGATTTTAGAAATGTCCTTTTCCAGGCCTGGAAAGTCCTGGAATTTTTACAAAAGCCAATCAAAATCATTAAAAGTCATGGAAATATTTTCCTGAAGAAATATTTTAGAAGATTTTTAAATTAAGGATAACCATGTTGCTCTTATCATGCGCAAAAACCCGCATATCAAGAAAGTGCTGTCGTTTTTATGGCAAATCTGCGCGGGTTGCCTGTGGTGTTCAAAACGTGACTCAGGCCCCTCGGCGGGGGGTAAAAACAAAATGGCGACCAGAGAAGGATGTTTCTCGAGTATACGAGTATCTGCAAGTTTTGGTCAATTTTCCTGCTTTTTTCGCTAAGATATGAGGAAATGTACTTACAGACCTTCCAAATAAGGTAAGGGGGAATTTCCTAATAAGGAAGTTTCGCAACGTCGGCAAAACGACAGCTTTTGGCTAAATTTTCTTGATATGCATTTTTTATTATGAAAAGTCATTAAATTTTTCGAAATGTTCTTGAAAAGGTAATTAAAAGTCCTGGAATTTGAAAGCCGGAAAACGTGGGAACCCTGTTGCAGTAGGCGAAACAGGGCAAGGACTTGATTGGCTTAGATGGTCTGATTGGCGGACAGTAAAACCCAAAAACCCACAAATCAAGAAAGTGCTGTCGTTTTTATGGCAAATCCGAGCGGGTTGCCTGTGGTGTTCAAAACGTGACTCAGGCCCCTGGGGGGGGTAAAACAAAATGGCGAGAAGGATGTTTCTCGAGTATCTGCAAGTTTTGGTCAATTTTCCTGCTTTTTTCGCTAAGATATGAGGAAAAGTACTTACAGACCTTCCAAATAAGGTAAGGGAGGATTTCCTAATAAGGAAGTTTTGCAACGTCGGCAAAACGACAGCTTTTGGCGAAATTTTCTTGATATTGCGCAGCGTGTTGAAAGGTTCTTCGACATTATTGCCAAGAAGAGGACTTTCTAAAGCTCTGTGACTGTGTTTATCGGTTGTACGTTATACTTTTATCAAAGTAGCCAATTTTCGGATTACGATGAGGGAATTTATCAAGATTTTAGGTTGCTAGAATTTTCCCTTTTACGTATTTGTCAGCTGTGTGATAAGGAAATCACAGGAACATGTTAGCGATATCGGAAGATTGCCGCCGAATACGTCGACGTTTCAGCATATTAGTACGGGAGCTGATTTCCAAAAAGTGCTCTAGAAAACGAGTTGGTTCAACTCACTTTACATACAAGAACTGACTGTTGTTCTTGGCTGCCAGATGACTGAAGATCATCGCCACGTAGTTAGTACATTCAAATTGTGGTATCAGTTTCGAGCTACAGCCATATTTGTCAGGGGGGTGGGGTCGTTTTCGACATCGAATTCTAGCAATTTTAGCATGTTGCAAAACATCAAATCAGCATATCTTTTGACTGTGGGGTGCGAATCGATTGATATTTGGACATCATCTGTTATCCATGGAGGTCTTTCTTTTGCACTTGTCTTATGTGAGATTTATCGTAACCATGGCAACGGTTGTCAGGGGAATGAGTTTCTTGGACTTTGGGCAAACATTGTGCTCATAGCGATTTTCAACATGCCCTATTGCGTGCATAGTGGACTCAGAAACAAGTAAGTCATATTATTCCAAGTGCGGGTGCCCCCAAAGAGTAACATATTACGAAATAGGATCCTTTGAGCACTGTGCCACCTTACGGTAAAAGTCGAAAGTTGCTAGAACTGATCAAAACCCCACTTTCTATCTCAGTTATAGCGAAACTACAAAAATATATATAACTTTTGATTATGTGATGTGGAGCAGATGATGTTTCGTTATAGTAACACATTTATTCAGTTCTTTCTTTGGCACTAGTTTTTACGTTGGTTTTCCGTAACCATGACAACGGTTGCCAGTGGCATAAATATTGCTAGATTTGTGTAAATGTTTGGGGTGAATAGTGAATTTCAGGTGCATATTCGCATCTTTCAAAACTCAAAAACATATTGATCTTATCACTCCAGGTGTAGATTACCCTAAAGAGTAACATATTATGGAAAAGGAAATTTAGAGCATTGTGCCACCTTGAGAGGAACTTGGTAAACTGCTCAAAACCCCACTTTATTTTAGTTATATAGCGAAACTTCAAAAATATATAACTTTTGACTATGTGATGTGAATCAGATGATATTTCGCTATCGTAACCAATTTATCAAGTTCTTTCTTTTGCGCTAGTTTCATATTGGTTTTCCGTAACCATGACAACGGTTGTCAGGGGCATAAATATTGCTAGATTTGTGTAAATATTTGGGGTGAATACAGTGAATTTTAAGTGCATTTTTGCATCTTTCAAAACTTAGAAACCATATTAATCATATCAAGTGTAGATGACCAAAAAGAATACTGTATTATGGAATAGGACATTTGGAGCATTGTGCCACCTTGCAATGAACATCAAAAAATGATAAAACTGCCAAAAATCCCACTTAGTAGTTATATCACTTTTATTGAAACTATAAGAACTTTGACTATGCCATGTAAATTCGTTGGTATTTCTCTATCGTAAGAAATCTATCAAGGTATTGCTTTGCACTAGTCTATGTTGATTTCGTAACCATGACAACGGTTGCCAGGGAAGTTAATATTATTTAATATTCCTGCTAAATAGTGATTTTAAGTGTATTTTTGCGTATTTCATAAAACATGGAAGTCATATTTCTTCAACTCTAGATGACCCTATACCTAGAGTGACATATTACGAAATAGGACATTTTGAGCACTGCGCCACCTTGCAGCGAAAGGTGCCATTACTTCGTATATCTGTTATTGTTGCGAAAGTGTAAAAATATATATCTTCTAGGATGATATTTCACTATTTTAAGAAATTCTTTCTTTTGCAATAATTTTCTTTATTTTTTCGTAACCATGACCACAGTTGCCAAGGACATGAAGTTTGAAGAACTTGTGTAAATATTTGCGCTTAATAATGAATTAATTGCATTTACGCGTATTTTGAAACTCATCAAACATATGTCACAAGCGTTAAAAAAATGTCCTCGCAGCACTCCGTTTCTTTCAGAAACTTCTAGTAACAACGTTTAAAACGCATCTTGTTTTTGTACGCAAAAATATGTAAGTCTTGTTATTCCAATATTGATGCAACAACAACAACAACAATCTTTATTTGTACTTTGCAGTTTACATTTGGTTATAAAAAAGATAGTTAAGGTAAGGCAGGCAGGTAGTTTATAGGTGCAAAATCTGACATAAAATAGTTTGTACAGGCAACCTAGAGTAGCACTAGACTAATCGAGCTAGGGTGCGCTTAAGATTGGAAAAATTGTAATGTATGTATTGGAGAGAAAAGGAAACACCGATGGTACTATAGATTGTGTGTTGCAGAGGGAAAAAGCACAGGGAAGACCTCACGACGAGTATACAAACAAAGCAAAATAAAATAAAAGTACGAAAAAAGCGAGATAGGATGCAGAGGTGGTGCATAATTAATATTAGAGAACGTAAATTTAGTAATTTGCAATTCTGTCGGCTGTTAATTTATTTTTATAGAGGTTTCGATTGAGCAATATGTCATTTTTGTCAATAGAATTCTAGAGTTTAACTCCTAAGAATCTCATATTAAATTTTCTAAAATTAGTGCGAGCTTTTGGAAGGTAGTAATTTCATTTTGAGGCTAAACGAGTATTATAGTTGTGTTTACTTGATAAGGGTTGGAAAAATGTATCAAAAGTCATGATGCCATGATGTCATGAAAGAGCCGTCGAGAGAAATAACTTTACGCACATGCCCCAACTTTCAAAATCAGCCGATGAGCGAAGGCAATCTTCTCGCCTGCTCTGGATTCGAAAATGACCCCAAATCAGTTGCGAAAACTCATTCGTCTTAGACCCCGTCCGCTATACACCGTTTTCAAACGAAAACGGATACTTTTTGCTCCGTTTTCAAAAAGATTTGCGTCCACACTTATCGTTTTCGTATCGTATTCGCCCATCCACACTACAACGCGTATCCGTACGAAAACGCTCTTATGCATTCAGTGGGCATGCTCAAAAACCTCGTCCCCAAGGGTCTTGTGGGTAATTTTCAAGATGGCGGTTGGTGACCACTGTCTGAGGACATGGGAACGAGGTCGTCCTTTGTTTCGAAACGGTCATGTGACTCAGCCTCCCCCAGGGTCTTCTCCCGAGCTAACCGCCATTTTGAAAACGACCGAGAAGACCCTGGGGACGAGGTTGCATGCTCAAATAAGCTGAACGCATGCGCATTTCGATCTGTTGCCCTGTGGAATTGGTCGGGTTTGCTGTGGTGACGTCATCGTTTTCATATAGCATCGTTTTCACCCGTTCACACTAGAAAACAGCCTTTTCAAACAGCTCCGTTTTCAAATCGCTCCACTCTGGAGAGCGTTTTCGGATTGATCCGTTTTCGGTGATCGTTTTCGGCGTTGTAGTGTGGACGATAGCCGTATCCGGAGCAAAAAGTATCCGTTTTCGTTAGAAAACGGAGTAGTGTGGACGGGATCTTAATTGGACAACCATGGAGTTCTGTTATTTATTAATTATAAAGTGAATGATAAAAAGCCGAAAGTCCACATATATGCAAGCTGATAGTCAATATCTATATTTGGACAGCGTGGTTAGTGGAATGACATTTTTGCAAAGGAAGCATTCTAATTTCGTCCAAAGAAAATATTTTTCATAGCCGTTGTTTCCATGGTTGATGGAACCTGGTTCCTGAAACGACCAATTATAAGTAACAGGCGACTGGCTTATTCCATGAAAGCAAACAGCCATTTGGATCACAGGGTCAGATTATATGGCAAGAGATTATATGGCAAGAACTTGATATCGTTTTTAACTCGTGGCTAGTTGCGTAGCAACAGCCAAGGAGTTATCGTGGGGACTCGATGTCACTCACTCACTCCTACTTTAGCACGATATTAGCATAATTTATGCTGAAGTCATCGATCCAATCCCTCGGGACGCCCGCTAGCCACTTGCGGGAATAAAACTCAAAACTCAACTAAAACACCTTGTTTTTCTCTGTTACCCTTGTACCTTCACCAAAGTATATATACAACAGATCGTCGCTAAATGTATCCATGTGGGAGCCATTTTATAATACATTGTATAAGGGTCTTTATTATGCAAAGCTAAGGCATCTATAGGCAAGAGGCAAGAGGGTGCAAAATGTGGGCAGATAAGAGGTGCGTGCGCAAAAATCGAATTAGTCTTAAAGGCTTCTTTTAATTAAGCCTAAACTGTAAAAAGAACCTTACTCCTCTGCACAAAGATGGTAAAACATGTATTTTTGCTCTGATATAAGTATCACCTCTCCCTAAGTTTTTTTTGGCTTTTGAACAACTTCATGGAGTAGAACATTCATAAACTGCGAGATTAGAAATAGTAAGCTCATGTCCCCTGTCAAATAAACTGCAAAATACTAATAACCGAGCGCAGCTAGAAGTGCGGTATTTCCGATATTCTGCACGTTTTTCTATATACTAATTACGATTTTGAGACGGCAATTCCACAAAATATTGACGGCTAGTTGGGAGAAAATATGTTCACGTATTGGGCGGAGTCGCGCAGCGACGGAGCCCAATACGTGAAAATATTTTCTTCCAACGCCGTCAATATTTTGTGGAATTGCCGTCTCAAAATCGTAATTAATATTGTATCGCGATTCTTGAAGATTTTCTGGAGGAAATGGCAAGAAATAGTGCTATTTATTGTCGATTGAAATTTCAATTCTCATTACATTTACGCACGATCTCACGCAATCACATGGGCTTTTCGCACGAGCTCGAGCATTTTCTGTTTACATTTTTCCATCTTTTTCGGCGAAAAAAATCTCTTTCTGCCATAAGATATTGCTAGAAATATAGCTAAACGTTATTTCTAACTATTGACAATGAAATGAAACATAAATTCGTGCGAAAAAAGTTGAATTTTGCTAGCTCTTTTTGAGCCGTCAATACCACAAAATATTGACGGCTCACAACAACACAGAGTGGCAGGGTGAATCGCGATACAACGGGAAAAGCCACGAGTTAGCCTACGGCATGCCTTTAATTAGTCACTTGTTTTCGTGTCATACCGCTCACTCGCTCGACTGCCATGTCATATACTCTGAAGAAAGACAAATTGCATTTTATTCTTGCCGTGAAGTGATATCGTATCACTTCACTGATACGATTTTTATTCACTGCTTTATCACATGGATATATCTGGTAACATTATATAATAAGTCCCTTTAGTAGCTTTTTCCCTCTCGTGACATTTGGGAAACAGGGGCGCTTTTAATAGAATAATGACTTCTGGACAACGACAAAGCCATGCCTGATACATTGAACTGGGGCGGCGTAATTATTACGGACATCAATGAAATATTCACATAGCTGGCAACAGCGTTAACATGGTTACAAAAATCGGTTATTTATAGTAGTACTACAAAAGCAAGATCTCTCTGGATAACATATAATGTGCAAATATTGATCCATTCACAACAAATGGGCAAATAGACTTTATGGATTTCGATTGTGTACAAAATTTGGGTCGTGAACAATTTTAGCACATATTGATTCCCTTATTAAGGTGGCACAATACTCAGAATATCATATTTTGTGATATTTGGTCGCCTACCCTTTGAGTGAAATGACCTATAAAATCATGTGGAAATGCACTTAAATTTACCATTAAGCGCAAATATTTACACGTCAAGTTCATCAAAATTCCTGTCCGTGGCAACAGTTGTCATGGTTACGAAAAATAAATAAAATTAGTGTAAAAGAAAGAATCCGCCGAATTTCTTAAAATAGTGAAATATCATCCAGTTTACATTACCTAGTTAAAAGATATATATTTTTACAGTTGTGCAATAACGGAGATACAGAGTGGGGTTTTGAGCAGTAATGGCAACTTTTGACTTTCACAGAAAGGTGGCGCAATGCTCAAAATGCCTTATTTCGTAATATGTCACTCTTATGGGTCTAATCTAGAGTTGAAGGAATATGACTTCCATGTTTTATGAGTTTAGAAGTACGAAAAAATACGTAAACATCGCTATTTAGCGCAAATATAAAAACATTAACCCTAGCAACCGTTGTCATGGTTACGAAGTCAACATAGACAAGAAAGATATTGATAGATTTCTTACGATAGAGAAATATCAACCAATTTGCATGGCATAGTCAAACGTAATGTATTCTTATAGTTTCAACAAAAGTGATATAACTAAGGGGGATTTTGAGCAGTTTTATCATTTTTTGATGTTCAACGCAAGGTGGCACAATGCTCCGATTTTTTTATTCTATAACATGTTACTCTTTAGGGCCATCTACACCTGGAGTGATATGATTAATATGGTTTCAGGGTTTGAAAGATGCGAAAATGCACCTAAAATTAACTATTCACCTCAAATATTTACACAAATCTAGCAATATTTATGCCCCTGGCAACCGTTGTCATGGTTACGGAAAACCAACATAAAACTAGTGCAAAAGAAAGAACTCGATAAGTTGGTTACGATAGCGAAATATCATCTGCTCCACATCACATAGCCAAATGTTATATATATTTTTGTAGTTTCGTTATAACTGAGATAGAAAGTGGGGTTTTGAGCAGTTCTAGCAACTTTCGACTTTCACCGCAAGGTGGCACAGTGCTCAAAGGATCCTATTTCGTAATATGTTACTCTTTGGGGGCACCCACGCTTGGAATAATATGACATAATTGTTTCTGAGTCCACTATGCACGCAACAGGGCATGCTGAGTATCGCTACGAGAACAAATGTTTGCTCAAAGTCCAATAAACTCATTCCCCCAGCAACCGTTGCCATGGTTACGATAAATTCCACATAAGACAAATGCAAAAGAAAGACCTCCATGGATAACAGATAATGTCCAAATATCAATCGATTTGCACTCAACAGTCAAAAGATATGCTGATTTGATGTTTTGCAACATGCTAAAATTGCTAGAATTTGGTGGCTGAAAAGACCCCCCACCCCCCTGACAAATCTGGCTGTAGCTCGAAACTGATACCACAATTTGAATGTACTAACTACTTGGCGATGATCTTCAGTCATCTGGCAGCCAAAGTGAACAGTAAGTTCTTGTATGTAAAGTGAGTTGAACGAGACCACTTTTTTCTGGGGTCAGCTCCCGTACTTAGCACGCGCCACATTTTTTCGACGCACGCGCACATTTATCTTCACAAAATGGCGGGAAAACAAATGCACGGGTATTGTTTAACCATATTTATTATATAGCTACGATATAACGCGCGCTGTGATTGGTCCAAATCTATGCTCTATTACACCGTACACGTTTTTATTTCAATGTAAGCTTATGTAATTAGTCTCTTTATTTTCAGTGGTAGTTACCATCTCGAAAGCCATGCGCTACTATGGTCACTACGCACTTTGCTTTTGTTCCTATACATTGTAAATCTTTATTATAGTTGTTTTCTTTTTGTACTGTATACTTTGCTTGTTTGTAATGTTGAATATGTGCTAATAAACTGAACTGAACTTCACCGATAAAGTAATGGTTCTCTCCCGCTACATCACAAAAGCACTTGTGACGTTGGGAGAGACACTCGAAACGTTCTCGTGTCTCTCCCAACATCACGCGTGCTCTATTGCGCCGATAAAGTCATAGAAAGTTGTACTCTAATGCTTAAATAGATCATGCCTCTGGTTTTCGATAGTTAAGCACAACGTTCTGTATGACTTTATCGGCGAAACAGCACGCGTGATGTTGGAAAAGACACGAGAATGTTGTAAAATCACGAGCCGCATGCAAGTGATTTTAAACGTTTCGAGTGTCTTTCCCAACATCAAAAGTGCTCTATTTTTCCGATAAAGTCAGAAAGTTGTGCTCTAATGGGTCTAATGCTTTTATGATATAACGGGGGAGAACCATTACTTTATCGGTGAAATAGAGCATAGATTTGGATAAATCAAAGCGCGCGTTATATCGTAGTTATATTACAAAAGCTTATCATGTCCGCATATAAGCTGTATTTGTAATAACCATCGTTTTATAAACCATCGGTTATTGTCTCATTCGAAAGACGTGAAACACAGTAGAACAACGTTCAACTCACAATATGAACCAATTTCGACCGAGACCCGAACAGAAAGAAAATTTCCTCTGTCCCTGCCAGGAGTCGAACCCGGACCACAGCGGTGAGAGACCCAACGCCGTTAACGCTGGACCAACCGTGCCTCCCCACCCACGGCAACACTGTTGATAGATGGTATTTGCACTCCCCCCGACACCCCCTTCCCGATCCCCGACCCCCACCCCCAAATGTTTACGAAGTTCCGCCTCCCCTCAGGCACGGAAATAAGGGAACCGAGGTCCGTTGTCGGGCCCGTCAAAGGGAGGTTTCACTGATCTTTACCCCCTCTTCCTTCTCGGATCATCAACATTAAATCCCAAATGTCACCACAATATTCTCAAAAGCACTTCTGTTATCGAAGATTATAAAGTTTATAATAGCTTAACATTCCTCTGCTCTGTCAAGGTTGTATTGCTAATCAAATAAAAAAAATTGAACGTCATAAAGAAAGCCATTTAGATATATTTTGAAAATGCGGGAAAAACTTTTTTTTCTTTAGAAAGAAAGACAGATGTCAACTAGCAACACTTAAATAGCTAATCCAGGGTTATTAAATGCGAGGGCAAACAACGAGCACCCCTCCTTAAATGTGTTTAAATGGCTTATTCTGGTGTTTGCTGGTGTTTCTGTTCAGTAAAAATGAGTTTCAAAAGTTGATGGGAAAAATTTATCTGTTCCTTTTTCCCAGGAGGCACCTTCACTGATATTTTCCCAGCAGAACCACAGCTCAATTTTTTCCCAGCCAGTAACGTTTTTGCCAGCCAGGAGATTAAAATTGGGATTTTAGATCGTCATTTGATGGACAAAAAACACGGAAAAAAGGAAGAAAGATAGCATCGTTTCCCAGCAACGAGGAAATAGCAGAAAAATTATCGCAAATACAATTTTTTCTTCAAAAATATTTTTCCAAGCAGATCATTCTCAGAAAAATTTTCCCAGGAGATCTCTTTGGCAAAATTTTCCCAGCCAGCAAGAGAAAGGACTGCGGAACAGATATTTTGCGGAACAGATCCGTCTTGTGCACCTGTAAATGGGCTATCAGCGGCAAATAAAACACTATAAAAGTAGACAACATAACTATTGGGTTATGAATTACTATTGAAAATGTATTTCTAAATGTTTGCCTAGGTTTTTTGGGTCCGAAAATGTGTGAGACCTCAAACCAAGAAAATACTAGGCCTCTGAAAATAGCTATCGAGTGTAATGGAATAAGTTGTTTTGCTTTGTTGTGCTTACACAGGAATTAATCAATGCGTTTCTCAAATATTATGACAATAGCTCTCAGTGTCAACTCAGTTGAAGTTCAATACGAAAATGTTCGTTAAAGATTTTCTCACGAAAAATGTCCAGTAGCACTCAATATTCTTAGTGCTTCAAATCTTAACGGAATGTCCCACTTTTAGGGTTAATTGCTAATATTTGCCCAAATCAACTCAAATTTATATGGTATTCTCATTTTATTGGGATCAAAATTCAAAATTTCAACATCTGCAAACTCTCCATTTGACGAAAATGTGCAATCGCTTATTATTCACTGTGGAGTAGCGCTTCGCATGGACTAGCGCTTGTGATATTTCATTTTACTCAAATACCACTACAGCTTTTCTCGTCTAAGGTCAGTATCGTATAATATGTCATATCTCCCTTGTGACGTCATTCTCGCTATGCTATTGACGTTTTCCCGGCTTGCACTCTAGGCCCTGACGTGCCAGACGCGCGATTTACGTTGCCGGTTTTCAGGACCGAAAGAGTTAAGAACTCCTTCATATACAAGAACGCTTTTAAACATACTTTTTAATATTAGAATTTTCTTACATTTTCGCTTACCTTTTATTGTATTTCCTGTTTTTTTTCTCTAATTATATTCTTGTAAGTTTTAACGTATTGGCTGCAATGTTTTAACCAATAACTATCTAATCTATCTACCTATCCATCTATCTATCTCAAAGCAGATTTTTGAAAAGGTGCCAAAGATGTATTCTTTTACCTTGTGATGATACACCGATTCGACGTAATTTGAGGTAGTTGATTTTGTCTGATTGGAAAGTTTTTTGATTTTTAAGAAACCTTTGAAACTAGTTAACATGCAGAACATGAAACATTTGAAGTTTGTATCTTGCTCAGAAGTAAAGTTACGGGGTAATGAAATCTCGAAATTTTACAGAGGTTTGTATGACTAAGGGCCACACTATGACTAAGGGCCACAGTGTGGCCCTAGCCATATAAACGCCTGTAAAAAAATCACGTATTCGCGGGCTCATAACTTCCTCCTAAACAGGCTACAATCCCCAAACTTGGCAATTTGACTACTGTCAGAGAGATCTTTCATCGGTTCAAAAAGTTTTCCAATCCAGACAAATACAAAATTACGTCGAATCGGTCTATCGCAGCGAGTGATTTTACATAGAGCGCAGGTCCAATTTCAGATGAGTGTCGAAAAGTATTTGTGTCTGCGTTTACTTTGCATTCTGAATTGGTCCCTCATTTCTGTCAGCCAATCAAATTTAGAACTAAACGAAGCTGTGTATTTAGTAATCACGTGCTCATCGCGTGATAGTGTTTTTACTTGTTTTTACATCGGGTGATAGTGTTTTTACTTGTGCCTGCTTACAAAAAACAAGCACGTGCTCACCGCGTGATAGTGGTTCAAAACATCGAGAGAGCTTTTGGCAGTTGGGTTTTTTCTCTGTGTAGTCAATCAAACCATGTGAGCCAATCAGATCCTTGTCTAGTTTCCTAGTGCAGTGAATTGGCTTCTGTCGCGACATGTCTCGCAAGGGAAGCCAATCGAATGCACTGAGTAAGGATATGATCATGATTGGTTCACACGGACACGGATTGCATTGATGGACAGCACAGAAAACCCAACTGCCAAACTCTGGCAGCAACGGCGAAGTCGCGTGTTACCTGAAGATCACTGAAGTCGCACACCCTGTGCAGGGACGACAACTCTCCCGGTTTTTCTGGGAGTCTCCGGGAAACATTTAAGACGACAGCCATATTTCGCCATTTCAAGGCAGTGTCCAGATTTTTTTGTCCTTCGGTTGACGTCCCTGCCTGTGTCCGATGGGTGTGACAGGTAATTTCTGCGAAACCAATCCATGGGAAAAGATGAATTCCCCATGGCAGAAGAATGTGAAGTGTTCGGATTTCCCATGGCTATCCATGTGAAATTTTGAACACTTCCCATACACAGGGTCCTGAAGGGGTAAAACGGGAGCCGGGATTCGCCTTTTTTAGGCCGGGAAAACAAGATTTGGGTTACCGGGAACGGGATTTGTCTACCGGGAATGGGAATCAAGATGCTTCAACGGAACGAGAGTTTTCAAATCTCTCCTTGTATATCCTATGTATCCTAATAAAAAGTCGTCAATTTATACTGATTTTTCGCATTTTAAGACTGTTTAGAGTATCCTAACAGCAGGCTACCTGAAAATAGAATTTCACTTCTCGCCCCTTCTAAATTAAGGCTCTCGTTTTGCTTTTTTTGGTCCCTCGGAATCTGCGAGGTTTTGGTCAACGGTTTGATAATTGGCATAGGCATTTTCAAAACGGTGGAGACACTTTTTGAATAGAATCGTATGATATATCTTTAATCAAAATTGAGGACGAGATATCATACGGGCAGAGGATCATTTCATTTTCGGGGTGGAACTCTCGAACCTGAAGCCCTGGAAGGGGGATCACAAGACATTTTCTGCGGAATTATTCCAGCATTTCTATATCATTTGCATTTTTGTAGTTCTCTTCTTTCAATACGTTAAACATTTCGCATAAGAGAAGAAACATGTAATATTGCGTTTGAGATCTCCGGCAAACAAAGACAATATGCTCGTGCCGTTTAAATGGAATGACCGTTACAAGAACATTTGTATCTTAGCGAGGAAAAACAAACTCCCCGCGAAAAGCCCTCCAGTGATAGACCTGGCAGGCAATTACTATGTTCGAAAGAAGCCCTTAAGCGTGAGATCGACGTTACAAACATAGAAATTCATCAGTTGGGCCGCAAATATGACGATTTCGTCATTTGCGTCGTGCACGAAAGAATACAAACTACAGGCTTTATTTGCTATACACAAAAACTGCAATGTTCATCTACCTTTTTTCTGAGGCTTGATGAAATTCGTTTATCAATTAAAACAGGGCGTGCTTCACGCGCAACAGAAGAAAAAATCCTGTAAAATATATCCCATGTTCAAATAGGAGGATCACGAAAAGCCTTTATAGTGATAGGCCTGGCGGACAATCACTATGTTGGAAAGAAATCGACATTACAAGCATAGTAATTCGTCATTTGGTTGCAATAATAACAATTTCGTAATTTGCGGCGTGCACGAACAATAAAATCTACAGGACCAAGAGGTAGTACCGATAAAAGCAGGAATCTCAATTTTAACGTCACAGCTTTCGGGCGCCGGGATTTTACCGACTGGTCCTATCGGGAACGGGATTTTACCTACTGGGAACGGGATTTTGCGAAAAAAAAAACGGCCGGGAAACGGGATTGGGACCCCCCTTCAGGACCCTGCATACATATGCCTTGGGAAATTCACTTGGATGTTTTTTTTTTTTTGCAGAAATTAAATGTGGTGATTGCTTTGTTGTATTTGATCTCTAATACTATAAGAAACTTTCAAAATAACACCATAAGCTCGCTGTTCTGTGACTACATATATCACTTAAACCAGATTGAGACCAAAGGATGTATCTAAATCCATGAAATGTGTAATCCTGGCTAGCTGCATTTGTAGGACAGGTTTAATGTGAGTGTTGTTGTTTGTAAAAAGAAGGGTCTTATCCTCATCGCCGTGAGGCTCAAATGTACGCGACCGCTAGACAGCATGACTAGGTAGCGCGCGTTGCTGCCGCGCAGATTACTATCATGAAATGACTTAGACATTAAAGCTGTGTCAGTAAAGGTAACACTGGAGATGAGGAAATGTTTGTTATATCAAACACTATTTAAAGATCTTTAGAAATCGTTGTTCTAGACAGATAAAACGATTCTTGAAATAGACTGTCTATTTTTGTCCATTTCTTTGTGCGAAAACAACATATAAACAAAAACCTTTTTCGGCATCGACATTCGTGTGTAGTCGAACAAAAAAGAAAAATTCTGAAGTTGCTTCATCTGGAAGAATTAGGATATTTTCAAACAAGAGACAATCGACCCTAATCTTGTTAAATCCATATTTGTATACACATTCTAAATTATAGCTGCACCCCTTGCTTATTTCATTCAAATTTCCAATCTTCCCAACTGTGTTTTAGACAAAGAACGTCGCGAGACAAAACCCGATGACGTCACGGGGTAGAAATCATGACATCAGCAAGCGATTAAAAAATACCAAGTATCGCCTACAACAAGGCAACTTGAGAGATTACTAGCGGGAATGGAAATTGTCATAAATATTCTAAATTTTTCCAGCGATCCTGTTATCCGTTACTCTGTGTGATCTGATTGGCTCTTGAGTTCTCTAGCGACGGGAGTCCTGCGATCCGAAAGAACCACGCGCCAAAATCGTGCGCCAATTTGCGTGAAGATTTCTGACTACAGATTGCTTCGGAATTACAAGACCTTGGTCACGGTAAGATATATCTGAACATTCATTGTTATCCTAACTGCATGGAACAAAGAAGCTAGAGTTAAACGGTGGGCAAAAGTATGGGCTGCGACATGAAATCCGAATCAAAAAGTGAATAAAGTCGCTTTGGTAATTCGCCGATTACGGTAATCGAGGGTCAAGTTGAAAGTTTAGGCGAGTCTTTATATAGGACATATAAGGTGTATCAACAGTTTCTTCCAATTTATTTGGAATTGGAAATACTCCATGTTTAAGTTTAATTTCTTAAAAAATCAAGAACAAATTGTAATAGCACATACTGATTACTGAATATATATATTTTTATTTATGTTTTCTATTTGAACTCCAATAAACCGTGAGTAGAAATTCAAGGGACAATTTGAAGTCCCCCCCCTAAGTTTTTGCTAATTTATGCCCCTCGTGGACTGTTGCAATGATTCCAAAATCGAAAGCAGCGATATCGTCACATTTCCAAATCAAGAACCTTAGACCACTTGAGTTCTCATGGGCTTTTCGATATTCCAGAATTGCGCTCCACCAGCTAATTATTGCCAAAACTCGCGCTAGTAATGCGCTATATCTAAAATATGGATACTGCATGCTTTTCAAAGATGTAAGTGATGCAACATTATTTGGTAACCCTGTGGACTCAATTTTATGAGTGACGTTGAGCACTGCAGAAGCGAACCGCCTGTTTTGTAGCAATTAGGGATGTAATATTTGTCCATCGGGCTGTAATATTTCTCCATCTCCTGCGGCGGTTTTTGGGACAGGTACATCAGCCATTTAAGAAATGCCTGTTATTTGGGTTGGCCCTCTATTAAGAGAAGAATGAAGACCAATAATTTTAAGGGCTTTGTTTGAAGTCCTTGTAGGGGGTATAATGTGCCTATAGCCGTGACCTTGGGACCAATATCATTTGGGCCCTGCCTTTGACGGACCGTCATATTTATGTCCGTGTTCCTCGGTCTCTGCGTGCTAATATAATATCACTTTCTAGCTGACCAAATAGTTTACTAGCTTTTAATCTTTCCATTTCACTTCAAAACAACAAAATACAAACTGAATTCTACTTTGGAGATAGCCAATACAGCGGAAAAGAAGTACGGAACTAAATTTTTCAGTGAATATTCATCAGACTGATCGTAGGAATTCGACACACAACTCGACTAATATCTTAGTTTCCTACAAAAACAGGAAGCGTCGTTGTGTTGATATGATGTTCTCTGACGACCACAACTCTGTTAGTCCTAAGTTATTTCCGGAAACTGAAAGTTAAAGTTAATACAGCGATAATTATGTTCAAAGCGATTTTTCCGTCTGGCTTTCGGCATTTCATTAAAAAAAAACACGTCGCCAAAACGTAAGCAAACACAGGCGCGTTTTTTTATTGCGCTTTTCATAATTCTGCGATCTCTGATGCACAAGTCAAACCTACAAACGGCGTGTTTAGCAGCTTCTGTTTCGTGACCCCTCCCCCCCCCCCCCACACAGACACGACACCCCCTATTTGAAAGTAGTGGAAGAGATATTACAGAAACTGGGGGATCGCATTTTTCTTTGCACGCCCTCATTTTGATAAACGCATTTCATCAAGCCTCAGAGAAAAGGTAGATGACCATTTCCTTTTTTTGTATATACACCCCCCCCCCCCCCCCCAAAAAAAAACAACAGAACAACGCTTGTCGGTTTTATTCTTAATGCACACAATATGCAAAATTATAATTCTTCGTGTGCGTGGCGTGAAGCGCGGCCCAAATGACGAATTTATATGCTTGTAAACTCATGATTACTATAAAGGGGCCAGTTCTTTTCCAACATAGTGGCCAGGCCTATCACTGGAGGGCTTTTTGGCCGGAAGTTTGTTTTTCTCCCAAAAGATACACATATTCTTTTAGCATTCTTAGGCATTCCATAAAAATGGGCGATCGTATTGTCTTCGTTGCGCGAGTTCTCGAAAACCATATGAGATGTCATTCCTTTTGCGCGCCAAGCGCGCCGAAATTTTTAACTTATTGAGTGAAGTGAACTAGAAAAATGCAAATGATATAGAAGATGCTGGAATACCTCCTCTAGAAATGTCTTGTGGTCCCCCCTTTCAGGGTTTCAGTTTCGCTCGCCCAAAAATGAAGTGATCCCCCCCCCCAAAAAAAAGTCCTCAGCCCACCCCGTCTACACACGAATGCAAGTGCAAGGATACAGTAAAAACCCGCATAAAAGAACAAGTGGTTTAAGAACATTCAGGCTGAAATTTGGTCAAAA
The DNA here is from genome assembly GCA_033964015.1 of Scolanthus callimorphus. Lineage (NCBI taxonomy): Eukaryota > Metazoa > Cnidaria > Anthozoa > Actiniaria > Edwardsiidae > Scolanthus > Scolanthus callimorphus. The sequence continues at coordinate 19,974,238 of CM066922.1, forward strand.
AGGTACCTTAAACATAAGAACACATGCAGCCTGAAAAATGAAAATTGTTCTTGTATAAAAAAAAATTGCTGCCAGTTAGATTCGAGTACAGTACATTGTGTGATAGAGTACCGAGGAGATCAATATGTAATGTGCTAGACCATGCACACACCGAGTTCTACAGCAGGAATTCCAGGGTACATTTAGCAATTGTTTTTTTAGACTTGACTAATTGTCGTTTCTAAATGACTGTCACCTTTCTACCAATCACATTCTTTATTTGACTGTTGGTATATATGCACTATTTGATGTTAAGAAAAAACTTTAAGAACACCTTAAGAACATTTTCAGGCTGATTTTGCAGAAAACACCCAATAAATAAGAACAAAATCAGCCTGATTCCCCAAAACACCTGTTCTTTTATGCGGGTTTTTACTGTATCAAACTCATACATTTCCTTTATGTTGTTTACACTAGAACGCAAGCGCAGACGCAAGCACAAGCAAAAGCGAAAAGCAAAAGTGATTTTCGGCGGCTTGCGCTTGCGTCGATATGATTTAAACGTTCCTTGAACTTGCGTCTTGCGCTCAGCGAAAGTTCTGTCTTTTTGCATGCTAAGAGGTAGTACTGCAACAAAGGAGGGACTAACCAAAGCGCTCTACTTCAATCACCCTCCTACTTTATTAAAGTTGTTTGCTTGTTTGTAAAATTGATTATTTAATCAAGCGTAAAATCTCTGAGCACACATCCAAGATGGTTGATTTCTAATTTGCTAATCTGATTTTCTGATTTACACAAATTATCAAATACCTTAGAGCTAAAACTTGCATGCATCGCGACCATCAAATTACTATCTTTGCTGATCCAGGTGTTCCGCCTGTCTGTCAAACCATCTGAGCCAATCAGAATCCTGCCGTGTTTCGCCTACTGCACTCGACTGGCTCCTCTGATCGACGAAAGCCAGGCGAGTGCTCTATGAGAAGCAGGGCAGGAATCTGATTGGTTCAGATGGTTTGACAGACAGACGGAATGACATGAAGCAGTAAAACCAAAAATTACAATGTAATTTGACCTGTTGACTGGCGCGAACAGCAAACTAAAAAAACTAAAAAACTAAGCGATGTTTTTAAAACGTGAGTCATGATGTAAGTATTTTGGTTGTAATATGCAGACGAATGAAAAAGGACTATGAGCTTGGTTATGGTGTATATGTGAGCGGATCATTTTGGTAGGGCTCAACGGAAACGTGACAGGCCCCGAAATGGTCTATCAACAAACGGTGCTCGCAGCTCGCAGCTCGCGCAACGATGATTTTTGCGGTGCTCGCTTGCTCGTGGAGTATTATTCAGTTTCACATGAGTTCACTCGATTCGATTCAATTCAAAACAAAACACACAACTCATCCGATGAAAGTACTTTAATTAAGGGCAGTCTTCAAAGCAGTCAAAGTATTCATGCGAGCGGTGCTAGCGCTCCTATAAGGGAAGAAAATCGATCAAGACAGGCCTTTGGTGTATTCTCGATCGCGTATCGGTCATTCTGTATGCCAGGCGGCAGCAGCCCGGGCCCGAGACCAAATCGGCTAACGGTGTTTACATCTTGTTGCCACCCACTTCAGATCATGTAAAGATTCCTTTGGGCGGTTACAATTGTCATATTTTTTCTCACTCGACACGAGTGTGTACAGCACTAACAAAACGTACTCCACCTAAAAGGAAGGCATCACATGATCTGAAATTGATTGGGTGGGAACAAGATGTAAGCACCGTTAGCCTATTTTGTCTATTCAGGCGTAAACTAGATAACGAGATAAAACATGTAAACCGACACAGCAAACCACCTCAACCGCCGCACCCTCTTATCTCAAGATGTACCTGACATCGATGGGTGTTTCCGACTGGTCGTGGGAACCGCGCGCGAATTGCACGTGGATATGATTTTAGACTTTGAACTGCGAGATAAATTCCCCTGTGTCTGGCATATTTTATTTTCGGGGGCCCAATATCGAAGGCTTATCGTCAGTAGAGAAGTTGCATTTAAAACATACGGAAAAAAGTGCTAAGGTTATGCATGTGAAGTAATTTAGTGCTAATGACTTTATTTTTAGCCCTTCGAAATCCCACGCGTTTAGTCCATGTTTGCTGATAAGATATTTAATGTCAGACGTAAGACAAGCCAAGATAACAACCACATTTTTGCGTCTAATTTCGGCAAACGTGGCATTTGAACTTCTTGATAATCGAACGTCCGATCAAACGTTTTATTTGTCGAGGGATCAAGCAAGGATAAGCGACGTGATGCAAGCATTCAATTTAGCCGGCTAGGCCTCTTAACCCTGCAAGATTCGATAAGTGAAATATTCACGTAAATTTCTTATGAATTCAAATAATCGCTTAGCTAGAGGAAAATGAATTAAAACGAGAATATTATTACTTGTTATTTTTCTTAATCACGTTTCACGTTTTTTTCTGTGAGAAAACGCCAAGCAAGATTAATCGAAGGCAAAAATGCAAAATCCAAGGTTTTTCGAAGCACGCAAGCGGAAACCGTTAAGTGGAGTTTGATTGTCACGCGACGAATTTTACACAGTAACGACATTAAGTGCGCAAAGTGACTCATCTTTTTGGAATTGTAACGCGTTTCGCGAAGTTCGCTTCCTTTTTTCTTAACCATGACTTCTGATTCACACCAAAACATTGTCGGATATGCTTCTAATGCGCAAACAAAAACTGCTTGTTTCTTATAAATCGATACGTGCGCGTATGTTATGAATGTTGGCTATGTACTATAGTTGCAGATTTCTCAGATAGATTGTTTATTTATTCCCGATCAAAGGCCTTATATTTATTTATCTTTTGTAAGGTAAAACTATAAGAGAAATTTATTGATATCATTGAAGCATATGTAAATAACTGACGGGATTAAAAGAGAGGCACTGGATCTCTTTTGAATTTCTGAATTTTTGTCAGTAGAGCTGAAATTTTTTCCGATGTAAAAATTTTCCTTGATCGTGAACTCCAAAAGCTATCCGCTGACCTTAATTAGCGTACAGTGACGTATAGGAAAGGCTATCAGCCAATCAAATCGCTAGGATCGCATGGAACGTTCGCTATGTGTCAATTACTCTATTTTGATGTGCAGGGGAGGGCAAAACACTTTTCTAACACCATCACCCCGAACAATGTGAATCACAAAAGCAATTTTTCAAAGCTCGTAGTTATTTTACTTCCTCTAACTCTTCCAACAGGTGACTTAATAGAACTAAAGGATAAAGCACAGAAGCTCTTCTAAAGGGATTCCTTCTCGAAGCCATGTTGACGGGAAATGCGCTCTTCGTATAGTGCACTCTTGCTCTTGGTCCCAAAACGCTCCACGGCTAAAAGGAATTTGAACGATTTCATGCGTTCTAAGATCATCACAAGTTGAACTCGTATACGATTGTGTTGGAGGTCCAAATTGGTTGGATACTGAGGCGGGATAATGAGCCAGGAACAACGCAAAATGCAAGAGTGTTGAATCGTGTTGTTATTTCATTGCGAAATTGTGGATTTCATACAACTAGGAGAAAGACATTTTTCATAAATCGCTAGCTTGCTGTCGCCGAGCCTTAACTGTGAGAGAAACATAGCTGGTCTCTCGTGTTACGAGCTAGAATTTAAGGCCGTTTTATGGGAACGAAAAGGACTAGAATCTCACCGCATAAGAAGAGAATTTAATTCGGTATATTACATCACAGTGAATATACAAACCAACGGCGATTCAACCGTTACAGAAAGCTTGGAGCTGCCGGATTGTACATGAAAGTTAATAATGCCAAAAGGCGAGGAAGGGAGAAAAAGACCTTCGGCTTACGTTGGAAATAGCCAACAAATGCTTAATGAAATAAAGGAAAGCTTAAAACATTTACAAAGACAACCAAAAGATAGCGAGGGAGCTATGCAAAGAGCTGACGTTCGGACAAGAGGAGCGGTGACTTCGGAGACGACTTGTCCTGTGTCAACATCGCAGACTCAAAGACAAGGATCGCAGCAGAACCAAAGATTTAATACTAGTGGACATGCAAGAGCTTTAGCTGTTATAAGAAGCAGCTTAGAACCTTATGCAGCCACTGAATCAGGGTATTCTTCGTGTTCTGAGGCTCCAACTACGGCAAATTCTGAGAGAACTGAAGCCATCAACAAAAATTTACAGCATCAACTGATGTCTATTGGATACGACGAGGTTGGTTTATAACGCAGAGAAAATCGAGCCATTTTTCTGGTTCCACTGATACAAGTCAATTTTACGAGCTTTAGGATTTTTTCATGCAGCTATTTCAAAAATTTTTGCGGTCGAAGGCGGAATTATAAAGCATTTGACATGTTTCGCGCATATGAACTTGTCAAGAAATGACAATATTGCATTACATAGTTTATTTATAGCTCTCTGATTTTGTGCTCAAATTCAGTGGGATGCCTAGTTTCATACTCCAAAATATCTCTGATCTCTTCAAGGGAAGTTCATTAGCTTACTTGTATCCTAATCAGACAACAGTTAAATTCTTAGGCTATATAATTTCATGTTGTTGAAAGGGACAAGTGAAAAATGTTGACCAAAAATGACAGAGCTTTGGGGTCTTTCCGGCAGTCACATAACTTTGCACCCTGAAATTGAGTTTCTCTAGTCGCAGTGGTATATCAAATTACTATTTCCTTTTGCTTAGCGTGTATAAAGAAAGAATAACCTCAGGATAGCAAAATATTTCTAGATTTTATCGCAAGACATTTTGGAATCGTACAGAAGTCTTCCTTTCTGGGGAACAGAATTGTTTAGGAATGGTATCTTTCATCGTCTATAAATTAGAGTCAAAAAGAATTTCGAGTTTGATGTCATAGGCCAAGTAGCGAAGAAATTTCACATTTTTTATCAAACCAAGAAGCTATTTCTGCTAATTAAATTTAAACAGCGGCCTGTTCTTTAAACTGTCAATGTAATTCTTGGATATAAAAAACTTGTGCTTGCTTTCTTTGCACTCGAAGTGGTCAGAGGAAAAATCTTATACTTAAGTCAAGTAATTCTCATTCGAATCTCTTGAATTCGCCGGCACAAGTGCTCTCACATGTTATAAACCTGGCATGCTTGAATTCCTAGGCCTTCTAGAAGATTCTGATGATCAAATTAGCAGATCAGGGGTAGGGGGTGGGAGCAACATTTTAAAAATACCATGTTGATTATTATTGAAAACAAATACTACCATGCTTATGTTTGCTTTGTTTTTCTTCTGTAGGATGCTGCTGCTTATGCGCTCAGAGTCACAGCAAACCATAGTGTGGAAAATGCAATAGATCTTCTGGGATCCATAGGTGTTCAACCACAAAGACATGAGCATAGCCCAAATAGATCCCCACTAATGAACCCACAAAGTCAACTCAGGTCCCCACCCCCTTACAACGCTGTGCACCGGAATTCTTGGAAAGGATCGCAAGGATCACAAGATTCATTAAACATGCCCCGGAGGCCAGAATCCCCTCTTTTGCAAGACCAAACTAGTGTACGCAATCCTTCCCCATCCTCAAGTCAGTCATCAGCTGGAGATATGCCGAGTGTAGAGTGGAGGGTATCTAAGCTGGTTCCGCAAACATACCAGCCAACCGTAAGAGCTGTTCCATCATATACACAAAGTCAACAGGGGTTTTCGAAACCTCAGGATAATGTCCCTAAACAGCCAGTCCCACCTAGTATGCAGATGGGTTGGCGTCCTGCCCCTAAATACCCTGTGGGACCTCAAAACCAGGGGTTGCCCTATCAACGCACAGGACCACCACCCCCTCAAGGTGGTGTACCACCTCCTCAGTTCCAAGTTACAGCCCAAGTTAGTCTTCCGCCTGCAAGTCAAGCTGAAAGGATCAAGGCTTGCAGCTCAGGAAGTAACGTAACAAGGACAACAGCTAGTCCAATGTCATTTCATGTGCAGATTCATACTAATTTTCCATCAACATCAAGTGGCGGTGTCCCCTCTCAGGTTCCTCCACAATCGATACAAGCAGTTAAGGCCAGACATTCAAATCACAATAGTCGTGAGAGCTCTGGGGATTCACAGGGGCATAAACGTTGGTCCCCTGTTCCTAAAGGGTATCAGCAAGTTTCACCACAAATTGTACTGCCGGCGGATAATGGTGCATTTATGCAGGGGCCTCCCCCTGCTTATCCCCCAGACAATCAGAGGCCTCTCTCTGGAACTTCAGGATTCGGATCAGATACAGCATCAACCTTAGGTTGTTCATCATTGTCTAGTGTCTCAAGCCAGTCATATCTGTCATCACCCGCAGTCCATGAGCAGTGGCGTAACTCATGGAACACTGAGTCATCAAGCTCATCGATGAGTGATGACATACCATGGTCTTTATCGCAGTATGGCTCTGGTCCACCATCGCCAACTGTAGAATCTTCATATGGACTTGACTTTGGACCAATGATGTCCACGTCGATAAGAAACACTGGATGTGCTGTTATAAATTATCAAGAGCAGCCGCGTCTTCCGAGAGATATGTACGAGCCTATGGATGTTGACATGGGCAATGGAGGAATGGAGAAATCTGCGACAAGGAAGAAGATTGACAGTCTCAAAGGAAAAGTGAAAATTACACGCCTGAGGCATTTAAGTTCTTTATGGAACAACATGTTGAAAATGTTTTGAAATCCAGAGAGGAAAGAGAACGTCGAAGAGCCCAGCTTGAAGAGGAAATGGCAAAAGTTGGTTTATCTGATGAGGCACAAAGTCATCTGAGACAAATCCTTAAGCAGAAAGAGTCAAATTATATTCGACTTAAAAGGACAAAGATGGATATATCAATGTTTGAGAAAATACGGACAATAGGTATTGGAGCATTTGGTGAAGTTTGGCTTGTGCGGAAAATTGACACTGGTATGCTCTATGCTATGAAGATTTTACGGAAGTCTGAAGTCTTTCGCAGAAACCAAGCTGCTCACGTGAAAGCTGAAAGAGACATACTAGCAGAAGCTGATAACGAGTGGGTGGTCAAGTTGTATTATTCCTTTCAGGACAAGGAATTCTTGTACTTTGTTATGGATTATGTGCCAGGGGGTGACCTAATGAGCTTGCTAATCAAGTTTGGAATCTTCCCTGAGGACTACGCAAAGTTTTACATTGCAGAGCTTGTGCTAGCAATTGAGTCAGTTCACAAGATGGGATTCGTGCATAGAGACATTAAGCCGGATAACATCCTAATCGACAAAGATGGGCATATTAAGTTGACTGACTTTGGACTTTGTACTGGGTTTCGCTGGACCCATGATTCCAAATATTACCAGAAGAGTCAGCACATGCGACAAGATAGTATGGGACCTGACGAACGAGCATGGGAGGAAATGAGAGCGACGTGCCAATGTGGGGACATATCAATTGACAAACCCTACAGTGACATGAAGCCTCTCGAACGTAGACATTTCCGCAAACATATGAGGTGTCAAGCTCACTCGCTAGTTGGCACCCCTAATTACATCGCACCTGAGGTATTGTTGAGGACTGGTTATACCGAGAGTTGTGACTGGTGGTCTGTTGGAGTAATCCTTTATGAGATGCTTGTTGGGCAGCCTCCATTTCTTGCACCAACTCCTGCGGAGACACAGTTGAAGGTTAGTCCCCTTTTTTTGCTAACTGGCCTTATCTTGTCAAGGCACTAAGCTCTATGCAACAATTGGTGAAATGTGTGATTCCAGAAAATAAAAGGCAAATTGACCCTGCCCATCCCTTGATTGGGCAGGGTATGGCTTTTTTCCAGAATCACACAACAACACCAGACTAAAGGGGCACTTGCATGCTTAATATTTGTCCACCGTGGACTTAAAATAGGTAAAATTGTATCCATGAAAACCCATGTACATTTGCCTGTAGTAATCAAAATAATCCTCCAGATTAACAGACAAACCTTTCAAGTGTTAGACAAATGCAATTCTAGGTTGTTTTGACCTGTTATCAAGAGGATGGAATTGGATTGCGATTTGAGCTATTTTCTTGTCAGAAGCAATTAAAAAATACCATTTGCTTTTTTAAACCTGTTCTTTGCTTGTTTGTTTGCTTGCTTGGATAGAACCTAAAAATATTGCATCCCTGATCACAAACCCTTTAAAATGTGTCAGTCACCCCATTGGTCGACAGGGCTGCAGAGGTGGTTGAAGCCCCCTTCCGCTTTTCAAGAATGCTATTTTTCATAACTAGTCCTTTAATTTCACAAACTCTGCAAGTTAGGTGTTAGTTGTGCGATTGAAAAAAAAGCTGCTAAAACATGGTTGGCATGGTTTAACTGTTACCGCAGAGTCCACTGAATAATGAAAACCGCAGGAACATAATAGCATAAGCCTTTATCACCGAATGCAATAGAATTATGCTCCTTGCCGCCCTCCTCCCCCTGTTTAATAAACCAAAAAAAGACTCCTTATCATTTTACCATTTTGTTCATCCAGATAATCAACTGGGAATCAGAACTGAGAATCCCAAGCCAGGCGAGACTCTCAAGAGAAGCCAAAGACTTTATTCTGAGGCTGTGTAACAATGCTGATCACCGTCTTGGTGCTCACGGTGCCGAAGAGATCAAGGACCACCCATTCTTTGCTTGTGTAGACTGGGACTACTTGCTAAAAGGGTCCAGGCACCATATATACCTGTCATTCGCTTCCCAACAGACACTGGAAACTTTGATCCGGTGGATCCAGAGAAATTGCATGCCAGTGATAGTGGTGAAGACAGTCCAGATAGGCTGGTACCAGACAGGAGTAACCATCGACCAGAACATGCCTTCTTTGAGTTTACATTCAGGAGGTTCTTCAATGACGGGGAACAACAACAAGCAGCTGGTTGGAACCCATCTGATGATGACCCTGAGGACCCTTCAAAGGAGCCAGTCTATGTATAGTATTATAGCCCCTGGCGCTTGCTAGGAACCTCTATTTAGTCGCCCTCGTGAGTTTTCCATTGATGAAGACCCTTTCGAGGTTAAGAGGGTTTATTTTATCATGCATGCTTGAATTTATTGGATCTAAGGCTGCGGGCAAACAAGTTATGTATGTTTATTCAACACCAGTAAGCATTTACTGCCATTCTGCGAACTCTACGCTAACTAACAAACCGCGGTTTGGCTTCCGTCAATCAAACGAGTGAACAACACAGGCTTTAGAGGTTTTTTAACTTAAAGGACTAGCTACATAGGCTTTAAAACTGAATTTTCCACTCTACTAGTAAAATGCAAACGAAACTTAGAACAAACCCATGCGCTGGGTATATATATACATATACTACATATACATGTTGCTCCAGCCTTACTCAATAGAGCTGAAGGACAAGAAACTAGAACTTTCTACTTAGGCAATTATTTTTGTACAAAAATTGATTATGCTTTTCTAGTTAAAGAATTTATAAATATTCTTATCATTCAAATCGTTTTTCAATATTACAAATAATCTTGAAAAAAGCAAATAGTCTTCCAATTTTTCCACGAAATATATTTTTCTCTATTTTGAATTATTGTCAAGTTTTTTTTAATTATTAGGATCAGATATGTGTACCAGCTCTTGTTAAAGCAACGTTGCATTGATAATTTCAGGCACGAAATATCTATATAAAAACAACACCTTTAGCCTCAAAACGTTTCAGTAGATATGATGGGCAATTTTCTGCATGAATTCATCCATTTACTGCAGAAACTTCCAGCACTTAAACGTACAAGTTCAATATAAATTACGGTATCTTCGGGTAGAGAAAACAAAATACCATTTCTTTAATTTAGAAACTTCCAGATTTGTTTCGAGTTGAAACAAAATTTTCGAGCTTCATTTTCTGGCCACCATTATTATTAATTCAATTGTAAATAATCTGTATTTGTAAATAATAAATACATCCATGTATTTCCGAATAAAAGAAACAAAAGATTAGCATGCAAAATATGCTGGTATTTCACATTTCAGAGATTGAATATTCATAGTTTTCTAGAGGTTTATGTGATCGTTTCACTACTGTGTATTAAGTTATATATGTTGGAAAGTTGTTGTTTGAATGTGAAAACAAATCAAATGTATGTTACAAGGATGCCAAATGCATATAAAGAAGTTGATATTTTTCCAAACTCGTTGCCTTGTAATTATCGAAAATCACATTGCTGTTTTTTTTTTTTTTTTGCTTGTTACCGGCATCAAAATGATTCATTCACTTGGAACCACGGTATTGAATTACAATGGCGGATTCCCTTAAAATACACAATTCCACAGGGATGTAAGCACAAACTTCCAGGCTGGTCATGAAAAAATTCACTGGAATTCTAGGGTGGGTGGTTCGAATTAAAAAATTATAGGGTAAGTAGCTGTGACTGGGGTCCTCAACAGGTGGAGGGGGGGGGGGGGGGGGGGGAGGGGAGGGGGGGGAGGGGGGGAGGCTTTGGGACATCCATTTGAGTGGCTTCGCTGATTGGCTGATTTTTAACGTTAGGGCATGCGCAGAAAGTTGTTTCTCTCAACGTCTATCAAATCTCTCGCATGCGTCAAAAGTGTACTTTTTAGTAAACTGGGCTCAAGGGTTATGGACTGCGAGAAAGATATACATCTCCCGTTCCTTTGTTCCCTATTTGGCTATGTTGCCCGCAACTGATTGGTAAAGAATGGGGTGTAAACGGCCACAAGTTGTATCATGAATTTTCTTTTTTTACCATCTTGTTCGCTGTTGTTTGTGCAGCATCGGGCGTATACTCAGGATTTTGCAAATCTACAGGCAAAGCTCACGAATGCAGTGCAGTACCAGCGGCGTAGCCAGGAATTTCTGAAGGGGGGGGCCGGATAGTGAAAACATGGGACGAAAATGCGCAAATTTTCTACAGCAAATACAGTAAATGTATGGGAAAATTTCCGAGAAAGGGGGGGCCCGGGCCCCCACTGGACCCCCCTGGCTACGCCCCTGAGTACTTGTACCAAAGGTGGGGTCACTGATTAGCTGAGCGAGCACTATCGCCTCAGTTGAGGTCCCGGTTTGGCCGCGTGACAACCATTGTTTGATTTTAGAAGGTGTGTGTTGTGTGAAAAAATCTAGTGAAACAACAATCTAGCGAACATGTCGACCTGATAGGGGTGCTCGTCGTATTTTTTAGGGGTCAAAATCGAGTCTCAGGTATTTTTTAGGGGGTATCGGAGAAACATTGTGGCTTTCACTAATAATTGGTATTTTAATTTTTAGGGGTACACAAATGAATGAATGATGAAAGGGTCACAAACCAAGCAAAACGTTTTCTCTCTTTCTTTATTCATTTATAGCTCTAAAATAACCTTGTTTCGAGATGGGAAACAATAACAAAAAAGGTTTATTGTTGGAATTTTTTAGGGGTCATTTTGTTTTATAAGGTATTTTTTAGGGGTGGATTTTTTATGTCCTGGTATTTTTTAGGGTATATTTTCGGATGTCCCGACGAGCACCCCTATCACTCTTACATGGGAGAACTCCCCCTCCCCCCCGGGACATCAACACTGCTGACTCATGCGTTGAAGCTTGGAGCGATATTTGACGATGAACAAATACGGTTACGGGTAACTAACAACAAACAAACAGATCAACCGGAAGTTCCAAGCTACACCCACGTTTCACTTCCGTTCGTTAGAGGAATCCCCGCCTCTCAGAGGAAAAGTTCGTTTCGACTTCCTGAACAAGGAGCGGTCTTTTGTTTAAACAAGGCAGTCGATTTCTTTGAAAAATTCAATACTCTTGAAATAAATTCGTCCTTATAAGGAAAGAAATTGAGCTAAAGTGAACTCGAAGAACTGATGACAACAAGAAAGAAATACTTAGGAACATCTAGACATTCTAGAGTAAGCGGAAATATATGCTGAAGGACAAAAAAAAAAACAGGAAACGCGCGTTTTCCTCAATCGTCCGGACGAGCTCGACAAACATACGAAAATCCCGTTCATTGATTACAACTCTAGAATCTTCTATCGCGATTTCAGTATTTCGATGAAATACAAATCGTTAAACCGGCAATGTCCTTCGCCAATCTGCCGTTTCGAGCTTCAGTCACGCGTAGGCCAAGGTAGCATTCTTGTGTATCCTGAATTTGTGCTGATAATCCGAAAATAGCAGCCAGGATGCGCACGGAACTCGCGTTGGAGTTTTGGATCCAGGTGATAACAGTTTTGGAAAGATCTTACAAGTGATATGGCTGTGGTCACTTGAAAGTTTCCATTTCTTGACTTTTTCGCAAATTTTAAGGTCAGCGGAAACAATTAAGGAATGTCGAGGAGGACAGGTCGAAGAGAGCGGGCTAATTCGCACGCTTTCTGTCCAGTGGCGAAATTTCTGGCCGGGAAAAAATCACATTTACAATGAGTCCCTCTGCTTCATGGTGCATCCAGGCACCAATCTGAAAAGTTACCAATCTGATATTGGTAACTTTTCTAGTTTTCTCGAGTAGCGCCAGATGAATTGGACAAATATTTTCAAAATGGTAGCCAAATTATTCTCAGTCAGAAACATATAAGTGAGTTTCTGCCTCAGTACCATTCTTTTTATCCTATTTTCATAGCGCGCAAGCTACAGAACCAGAAACATATAAGTAAGTTGAAACGTTTCAACTCACTTATATGTTTCTGACAGAACCACACACAAACAGGAGGATGTTGCGCGCCCGTAACTTAGGGCAGGTTTACACCACGAACACAGCGACGCAAGCACAAACTTACATAAGCACAAGAGAACGTCTCAATAGCCCAATTCACACTAGAGACGAGTTTCCCGTCTGAGACGAGTTTCTCGTCTTGAACGTGGTTCCCTGTTCTTCTGTGATCACGCGAAAAGACGTTTTTGAAGGAGAAAGTTTGGCGATAATTAAGCCGACTAGTTTCCGACTAGAATACACAGACTACACATAAAACAGGAAATTTTTCTCACGAGAAACTCGCCTCAGACGGGAAATTCGTCTCTAGTGTGAACTCGGCTAATCACAGCAACGCAAGCACAAGCACGAGTTCACCTGAATTACACTAGACGCAAGCACAAGAAAACGTCTCGATGAATACGCAATATCATCATTGTTAAAAGTCGCTGTTCATGCAACCGTAATTTGGAAGTGCTCGTAGAGAAATTTATATAATTTTGCGAAACATCAAGGCGCAAATTTTTCGAATTTCAGTTCCCTTGGAAAATCTTGAATAAATGTGGTATGACTAGTTTTACGGGAAAACTAGGTGGTCTGCGTCGGCGGAGACGTGAACATGAACAACAACAACCAAAGGTTGAGATTTATTTTAAACGCCGTGGAAAAATGGTGTTTTGCTGACGTTTCGAGCGTTAGCCCTTCGTCGGAGCAAAGAGGGCTTTGCTCCGACGAAGGGCTAACGCTCGAAACGTCAGTAAAACACCATTTTTCCACGGCGTTTAACATAAATCTCAACCTTTGGTTGTTGTTGTTCATCTTGAATAAATGTGGTTTGAGGATGGTCAGGCTATGATGGTGTTTATAAAACTTATTTGTTAATTATACCACAAAAACGCGCGCGTTTCTCGAAGTCTGATTGGCCCTCAGCCATGATATCCTCTGATTTTCCGTGGTATGTCTTCTTATATACCACGGAATGTCGTAATGAAGTGGTCAAAATGTTGTTGACTACGAGGCGCAGCAATTAAAAATCAGTTATTTAAACTGTATCTGTTTTGTATCTGATTTACACTTCCCATAAATTAATGCAACCAAATCAATCTAAAAATTTCACATCTTGAAGAGGCATGGGCAGCTCTCCTCTGGATACAAAAGCATATCCACTGTAGTACTTCAACAAGGCATCAACATCTGTCTGCTTTAGTTTATAATGTTCTGCTATTTTAATGTTTGTCCATTCTGAAGACGCTTGAACATTTCTCATGAACAGTTCATTCAATTTTTTTGACGTCAGCTTTCCTTGCACAAGTTCGCTTGAAACAGAGTTTCTGTCCTTTGTTCTTGACTGAGGAAGGGGCCTTGAGGATTTTGCAGACTATAAAAACAGGTGGCAAGACAATATTTTCAGTAATTGATTAATTCTATCACTTCTACCCTGCTTGTTGATGTAAGGGGCCGACCTTTTAACTCTTGAGGAGGGGGGGGGGGGGATTTTGAAAAAAAATTTCCTGCACAGCAAAATGGTGACTAAAATCCTTCTTTCTTATTGGAAAAAAACATTCTTACCATATAACAGAGGTATAAAAAAATCTTGCACAGACCAAATCACCCAACCACCCCCCCCCCCCCCCCCCATCAAAAGTTAAATGGTCGGCCCCTAAAGTGCCACTAGCACCTAATTTGCACTTACCTGAAATTCCATAAAATTTGGCACACAAGTACTAGACATCATGATCTTAGCACTACTCCATTTGTTTTGCCAGGGTTGAAAGGAAAATGGCCTATTTTCACCTCAAACTTAGACTGTAATGAAGTATCCTTCGTCCTCATATTCATACTCCCAAGGGACACCGCATGTGTGACACGTGATCACAGCCCAGCACAGTGAGCCTGAACTGCAGATCTTAATTGAATTTTTCCCTATCATGGAGTCTGAAGTTTTTCTAATTTTTTTGTTCTCATAAAACAATAACAACAAGCTCAAGAAGTGTTCCCTTTCACATATCAATGCAACAAATAAAGATAGCAATATAAACAATATAAAAATAATGATAACAATATAAATATAAATAAACGATAACAATGATGGATAATTTCATTTTGCTAACATGGGTGGGGGGGGGGGTCGGGGCTTTGAACAAATGAAAAATAAGGTTTTTGGTAACAGGTAGGAAGCATGACAATTTGAACAAATGAAAAATAAGGTTTCTGGTAACAGGTAGGAAGCATGACAAAATGCTATAAATCTGTTATATATGTCTAGTTTTTTTTCCTGAAAAACTGAGGACAACCCCCCCCCCCCCCCCCCAAAGAATGAAAGCTATGCCCCCCCCCCAAAAAAAAAGAATGAAAGCTATGGGCCTGCAGAAGTGCATATTATACTGGGAGAAATATTGATAATGATAAATACATGTAGAAATGATAACAAGGAAGAGGAGGATGTAGTGACTTTATTCATGCTCCAAATTTTCACTATTTCTGCAAACGTTCATTACTGCCAAAGCAAATTCAAAGAGGTTCACACATTGTACTCACCCCTGGCATTTCAACATCTGAGGATTCTATTTTAAAATCCTTCAGGCGGCCAAGAAAGATTTCATCCTTGCCGTCTCTCTCTCTAAACTGCACCTCGGTTTCTATAGGGAAAACGTTACACAAATAGGTCAAAGGCTGTTCAAAACTTTCTACCCAGTCCTGTGGCCAACAATAGACCAGCTAAATTCTTTAAAAGAAAGACAGGATCTTTCTTTCATTTTCCCAAGCTTGATATCTAAAGGTACAGCAAAGGCTGGCTCAGATTAACGACATAACATGGCGTAATTGTGGGAAGTGTTGCCAAGTGAAATGATGCACGGAAAGTTGTCTTGTGCCACATGCTACACGGTAAACAGCTTTTCATGCAACAATGTATGGAAAGTTTTTGATGTGAGTTGTCCTAATTTTCGCTTTTGAGTGGGAGAATAAATTTGTTCATGTGATGTAGTGCTTGTAGAGCAGATTTCCTATGACTGTAAAAAGTGATGCTGTGACACTGCCGTGGTGGTGGCACAACCTGGCATGTTGTAAATATGGAATGAAATCGCATAGTCACAGTATGGTCACTGCCGCAGTGAGGCACAATCTTGCTGCGAAACTTTTTACAGTCATATGAAATCTGCTCTATATGTTCTTATGTTGCTTAGTATGAACCAGGCTTAATTTACCCTGCGAGCAGTGATTTCCTCCTCTCTTAGGCCGGCGGCTAGCGAGGGAGAGAAACCACTGCGAGCGATCGTTTGGTTTTCCATCGAGTAACACAAGTCACATCTGGCGTCACATCTGGCGCTAATGGACTTAACACATGGGACTTGACCTTTCGCATGACAACTTCCAGTTAGATTTTCAGTCAGTTTTCCGTAGTTTTCCATCTCTGAAGTGTTAGAATTTCCTCCAAAACATACAGTTAAGCTTACTATTGCTTGTAGAAATTTATTATGCCGTGTTTGGAGCTTTATTTCTGTGCGAGTTTGCTTTTTCGTGGCTTCTTTGGATTCATGGCGGTTTCAACTGTTGATTAAATATGTCAACACGTACCAGTGTCAAACGGGATTAAAACCGGTTTTACTGCTTTTGAGTTAATTTATTCATCCAAGTTTGAGGACGGCGCTAAACGATCGCTCGCAGTGGTTTCTCTCCCTCACTAGCCGCCGGCCTAAGAGAGGAGGAAATCACTGCTTGCAGGGTAGGCTTAATTAAAATGTTTGCCAAAAGTTTTGATTTTTCACTTTATCACAGCTCATATACACAGTCTGTAGACTGTGATCCAAACATATTTTGCATTTATTTTATTGTGTGGTTCCAGAAAATATCCATACCCCCTCCATGGAAGGGTGTTGAAAAGTGACCCCCACCCCTCTGAAATTTCCAAGGAAAAATACAGTATTTGTATGGAAATGATGAGGTAAATTGACTCCCCCACCCCTCCGGAATTTCAAATGCCCTTCCGTAGGGGGGTATGGATAATTTCTGGAACCACACATTCTATTTTACATCCAGGCCCAGTAGGGAAAGTTAAAGGTTGAGTCGAGGGTGACCTTCTCAACCTCGTCCCCAGGGTCTTCTCTGTCGTTTTCAAAATGTTGGTTAGCACGGGAGAAGACACTGGGGGAGCTGAGTCACATGACCGTTTCAAAACAAAGGACAACCTCGTTCCCATGTCCTCAAACAGTGGTCATGTGACTCAGCCTCCCCCAGGGGACCCCCCAGGGTCTTGTGCTCGACCAACCGCCATCTTGAAAATTACCTGACCCACAAGACCATGGGGGGGACGAGGGACTTTCCATATGGCCATCAAATAGCATCTTTTCCTGAAAACCTTACCAGATTTCATTTTCTCCAAAGCCTCTGTTGTAGAAGGATGTTTAGGAGCTACTACCGGTTTACTATCGAGAACTTTGTCTAAACGCCTTGTTGAATCCAAAGGCTTTTTCACCAAACGCGAGACTCGAGCGCCCATTTTGATTTCTACGTTATGTAATGGTACCGCTGACCATAACGCTGGCACTTACACAGGGAGCCCAATATTGTCAAACTTTTCTAACGACAAGAAAGAGCCTCTTTTTCAATATTTTCCCTCGTGATTTTAACTTTTTACGCGTAATATTTTGACGTGGTTTGCAAAATGGAAAGCTAAAAAGGCCCCCGCTTAGACTAGTTACTTGGTCCTTCCACATGGGAGCATTGGTGCCCTTTGAATCCCATTTAAAGGAACCTTTAATCTGCTTAATACTTAAAGTTCCTCATGTGCGCAGATAATCAAAGCAGATAATCAAATATTGATATTTTTGTCTACATTTTTAATATTTGCATTATTTGCCTGCGTTACATGCCATCTAATGGCCAGCGGACTATTTTTCCCAGCGTTTCCATGCCAACGACCTACGACACACAGACGCCATCTTGGATTTAGAAGCTTCAACATGCTTTCTTTGTACGCTGACGAAAGTAAGAATTTTCTATATTTCTAATCGCATATACACTGCAAATATCATTTAATGGCTTCACTTTTGTTTCATTTTAGGTACTACAAACAATGTTTCCTTCGGAACTACGCTAGATCGAGAGTTGTTACCATTGAAAGTCCCACCAAATCGCTTTGGAAACGAGCTGGCTATTCGGGGTGCAGCAAATAGAGGGCCGGGGTGCTACGACAATGCTGAGGTAGGAATAAACAAACACTTTTTGGAACAAAGGTGCGCGAATGGTTTTGATTTCTACAATCATTAGAATCTAAAATGCGATGATAGTTAATAACTCTACAAAACATTAGGCCAAAGGCCAATGTCTGCCATCTCAGTTTTTGTCTAGGACATCTTAACCTTATGAAACCTTTTTTTTTTGATAATATTTAAAATAAAAGAAAACAGAAAAACAATAACAGACAAAGAGTACTTTCAGATCCACTGCCTTTAGTTTATGGACGGTCGATCCCATCTTTGCTTGTTTAATCACCAAACAATGGGCAGGTCCAGGGGGGTATTTTTTAGGGTCAAAAATCAACTCTCAGGTATTTTTTAGGGGGTATTGGAGAAACATTGTGGCTTTTACTAATAAATTGTATTTTTTAGGGGTATGCAAATGAATGAAAGTGTCACAAACCAAGCAAAACTTTTTCTGTCTTTCTTTATTCATTTATAGCTCTAAAAACAAGCTTGTTTTGAGATGAGAAACAATAACAAAAAAGCTTTATTGTTGGTATTTTTTTAGGGGTCATTTTTTTTAGAGGGTGGATTTTTATGTCCCGGTATTTTTTAGGGTATATTTTCTGATGTTCTGATGAGCACCCCTATCACTTTACTTGGGAGAACCCCCCCCCCCCCCCCCCCCCCCCCCCCCCCTGGGGGGCAGGTATTCAGTGACTGGAGTGCCATCGGGAAAATAAAAAAGCATTTCTATTTTAGTTAAGGAAACAAAGCCATCGCGGATCATCCCCTACATATGAAAAACAGCAAAACCTGTTGCTGCCACAAAAAGCATTGGCTAGTCGAGGCAGGCAGCATACATAGAAACTTTTTATGCAGCATAACAAATGGGCATACATAACTGTCCAAGTTTTCATGGAAAATATAATAATAATAATAATAATATACATTAATATATGGGTGCCCACTGAGCTATTTTTGTGTACTAATAATTAAACTGTTTGATATTGCCATTAGGTCAGTACCTTTGTGTATGAACTTGAGCAGAAACCAGTATGTAGAAGAGGTTACTCTCTTGGGGCACGGACAGCACCACGTTTCTCCAAGCCAAGTCATGTAAGTTGAACAACAGGTACAACAATCTACTGTATAGCAAAGTAGCTTTGAATTTCCAAAGGAAAAAAAACAATTTCAGCAACACAAGTTTGAAGCTCAACAAAAAATAGTACGTATTACTAGAGCAGAGTTCGTATGACTGTGAAAAGTGCCGCGATACGGTGCGGTACTGTCGTGGTGGTGGTACAGAACCTGGCCTGCTGTAAATGGAATGAAATCGCCAATGAAATCGCATAGTCGCGGTACGGTCACAGTCGCCGCGCGGAGCAACTTTGTCACGGTACTTTTCACAGTCATACGAAATCTGCTCTATGACATTGGTTCTTGCCCTTTATAGATGGATGTCCCTGGTCCACCAACTCATCAAGCTGTCATAAGTAAGCCTAGGGAATTTGATCCGGCATTTAAGGCATTCAGTGTGGGGGCATCCAGGTTTAAGGAGCCACCAAAGGTAAAGTAATTAAATAAAGTGTCTTTATGTACTATTTAAACATGAGCGGAAGTGTTTTATGAGTATAGCAAATAAAACACTGCTGTGAGTGTTTTGAATCATGTTTTACTTGTGAAACTTTGATTGCATTTCTAAGTAGTGAAGGTAAAGAGTCTGCCCATAAAACCTGTCCTGCATTGAAGGTTTCCTAGCTTTTGGTCATAACATTTTATTTATTTGTTGGCAGCTTCATCATTATTTGGAATGCAGACAGACAGCTATTCCTCTGATAGGCTCACTACACTGTAGGCAAAATACTGAGCTATTTATTTATTCTTTTTTCTTTTCAGAAACAACAAGCTTTACCAGGGTGAGAATTTTTTTTTGTCAAAATTGTTATTATCAGTAATTGCATCTAACTTCCCTTTAATAAAATTTCAGTTTTGCATACCTGTCAACCCCAGAAGTTCTGAAGTCTGGAGAATTCGTCAGAACCATCTTGTTTCCCAGAGTCTTTCCAAAAACCTTTCCGAATCCCTTCCGAAAACGTCTGAACCTTCTCTCAATCTTTGCAATAGCGCAAGCTTTGGTTGACTTTTTGGTGCCTCACTATGAATCAATATGTTGAAAAGAAAAAACCTGGAGATTTGACGCTTTAACCTACATAGAGTCTGGGAGATTTATAATAAAAAAAACCTGGAGACTCTCGGGGAAACCTGGAGAGTTGGCAGGTTTGGTTTTGATGCTCAAACTTCAATGTTTGTCAGCCATATGTGAAAGCTGGCACTGCTGGTTGACCATTAGTGAGGAGATAATCAGTAGATTTTAAATTTTTCGCTACTTCAATTTCTTCATGAATTGAAGTATTCTAAGCTTTGAAGTATTCACCTTTTTATTTAAGTTTTCAAAATCCTGTAAAAATCTTGGTAATGCATACAGAACATGTTTTTGTCACCTGTGCAGGGATGACGGAACAGTTTCAAAGTTGGGTTGGGACTCATTAGGAAGATGTATGGCAAGGTGGTGGGGGGGGGGGGGGGGGGGGGCTGAGTGTAGTGAAAATGTATGAAAACATGGCGAAATGTGGGGGGGGGGGGGGAGGGCTAAAGCCTTCCTAGCCCCCTGGTTGGATGGAGTATGGAATTATCAGGTGTTAAATTATTTGTGATATATTGCTGGAGATGCACTAAACTTGTCTCACTCTGTATCATTAACAACTTGGTGTTTCTTTCAGGCCAGGCTGTTATGAGCACAGTGTTAAAAGAGACCGCAAGATCAAGTACCATGGGACGTTTGGTGGACCTCAGACACTTATTGCTTCAGTCCAAATCAAGTGCAACAATTTTGGTGAAAGAGATACAGTAAGTGACAAAGTTGTTCAAGTCTGTGGGAGAATCGGGATGGAGGGGGTGTCAGGGGTGGTGGAAGCAAAACTTTGGGGTATACTTCCATGTAACAACCATTCACTGCACAGAGGACACCATTGTGTGCAGTTATTATTTCATCATGATTTGTTTTACATAAGAGGCTTTGCGATGCAACTCTTGAACAATACTCAGGTTCTAACAGGGAGGTAGAGTCAAATTTTGTAGTCATCCATAGGCTTGCAGCGAAATAACAAGACAAGCAAATGACCATTCAGCTGCACAGAGCACATTACCAGATTCCTGTCCAATCCTGTCTGTGAAAAGCCTAGAAAAGCTGTAGGTAAAAAACGTCAAGTGAAAAACCACAAAGGGCCAGTCCACTTATTCTCCTTGCAGTTTCTGTTCCCCTTGTGTGTGACATGGTTATTAGAATCTGGAATGTGATATAAGAAAACATTATGTTCAAACAAAGGAGGTCAAGTGCTGATTGCATCTTTTTGGCACTGGAGGGGGGGGGGGGGGGGGAGAGTGTCAAGGGCCCTGGAAAATTCTAGGGATGAGGGGTCTATTAAAGCCCAGGAAATTCCAAGAGGAGGGGGTCTAACTGAACCCTGGAAACTCCTAGGGGACCCCTGGAAATGCCAGGGGAGGAGGGGGTCTGTCTAAGCTATTGAAAATGGGGCGTTTAGGCAACCTGGAAATTCCAAGGGAGGGGGTGTTCAAATTCCAAGGGAGGGGGGTGTTCAAATTCCAAGGGAGGGGGTGTTCAAATTCCAAGGGAGGGGGGTGTTCAAATTCCATGGGAAGGTGTGTTGATGATCCCTGGAAATGGGGGGTCTTCAGATGGTAGGGTCCTCAACCCCCGGCGTGGAAAAAAATGTCATCAGCCAAGTGCTTTGCATTGCATTTGAATTACTACGTTTTGAAAACACGAAACACTGGTTTAGCCATAAATAAATTACGTTTTATCATTGTCTATTTTTAGTGCAAAAGCTGCAATAACCACCCAATCGGAGACTATTACGAGTACAAGAACAAACATTTCTGCAGGAAGTGCTATGAACAGATGTTAGAAAGTGGAACAAAATATCCTAAAAGGTAAGAAACAAAAGGCATGCAGGGACGTCAACTCTCCCGGTTTTGCCGGGAGTCTCAAGATTTTTCCACTTCGTCTCCTGGAAAAAAAATTGGATTGTTGTAATACTGTACTAGAGGGCAAGTGTCAAAATCGTTCAGAAGCTAAATAAAACAAGATGATGGGATCTTTTTTGTAGTTGTTTTTTCTGGTAAGTTGGGCCTGGATTTAATTTTTTTTCTTTCGAATTTGTTTTTAGCTACCTCGAAAAGTTTTACAAGGTGCGTGACTGCTCCTTAATTCACGATCATGAAGGCACGAACGCTAAGTTACGAGTAAGTAATAATTATGCACGTTCGTCCCATATCTGACACCATATCAATTCACATATTACCTACTTATTATACGACTGTGACGTCATTTTAACATATAAGGTCAAGAATGAGTGCAAATATGGAGCCGTATTACGTAGTCGTACTGTAGCAAACCGGTTACGAAAAGCAAACCGGTTACGAAACCGGTTTTGCACGCGCAGTTGTGCGTTCTCTAGTGAACCTTGAAATGATAAGAAAATATTTTTCTTACTCGTATAATAAATAACTCCTTAGATGTTTTGGCATGTAATACTGGCGGACATTTTACCCGTTGCTCGCATTTTCCTCACCCTGCAGGGATCATTTTTTATAAATTTGAAAATACATTTCCTTTTGATTTTTACATTGCAGCTCAAAACAGAGAAAGATCTACGTAAACAGCAATTCAGAGAAGCCTACATGAGTCTCTACTTCAAATGAAGATTGTATACCGTAAAAAATAATCAACAACTGTACAAAGCATCTGTAAATAATACACATCATCAATCCAAGGACTACATAATTTTAAGAAGAGTTGTTGTGATGGAAATGTGAATAGCAAAGACACACAGAAACAAGCCCCTATCGCCAATTATCCTGTGCGACCCTGCGCAGGCAGAACGGAAATGGCAATCAGTGATCTGTTTTCTTAATAAGTTTAACAGTTTTATTTACCCTGCGAGCCGGCTTTCGGATATTTGATTTCTTTTGGCGCGCGGGATTCCTGTGTCGCGGGGAAAAGACACAGGAAACCCTAAAACCCACCGGAGAGCCGGCCCGCAGGCTAACTTTTATTGGGCTGCAGACGAGAAACATTTGTTACATTCCCTTGCATAGAGCGGATTTCAGATGACCGTCGTGTTTGCAATTGGTTTGCTCTCTCATTGGCTGCTTATTTCTATCAACCAATCAAATTGCGAACTAATTACAAGCAAGGGATTGGTTCGGCTCCTGATTGGCTGCGCTGGAAACCATTCAGCAGTAAGTTGTAATTACTCTTGTTTCTGATTGGCTAGTGATTGCTCAATTGCAATTGCTTTCACGACAGTCATGTGAAATCCGCTCTAATGTATAAGATTTTACCCATTGGGCACAAAGCTGGTAAAAAATAAAATATTCATCTTTGTGCCAATCAAAGTAGCGCCTCTCCCTAAAAGATCATAGTATCCAATTGGAATTTTGTCTTTGGCTATAAGAACTATTGAGTATAAAATCTTGCGCTTATTTAACCATTATCCTGCGAGATTGAGCAGAATATCGTCTGATACTTAGCCGACGAGGGACGAAGTCCCGAGTTGGCTAAATCAGACAATATTCTGCAAAATCGAGCAGGATAATGGTTTTATTATTCAACACATCGATAGCACAAAAACCCCTGAAAAACAGTCACTTTTGTTTATTATTTATGAGCTCAACACATCATATTTCCCTCAGACGACGGATATCGCAGGATATCTGTCATGTAAAGAAGACAGCTATTTGCGTTCCAATGACATATTTGGGCAGTGCATCGATGTGCTGAATAATAAATATTCATAGCTGGGAATTTAGAAAGTTCTAGAGAGCTTATTTCCGCTCTGTCTTTTTGCGTGGCTGGTCGCGAGAAAGCCTTCTAGAGACAAAAAGTAGTTTTATTGGTGAGAAATGCCGATTGTCACGTCAGGTTTCCAACAAATATATTTGAATAATTTCTCAATAAAACTTTTGGAAACAAAACGTTGTCACATGAGACTTCTATTTAAGCATTAAGCAGTGATCAAACGGTGATGAGAGTTAATGAGAGTTCCAACTATCATCCACTCTCATCTACTCTCACGAGAAGAGATCAAACGGTGATGAGAGCTAATGAAAGTTCCAACTATCATCCACTCTCTTCTACTCTCACGAGAAGCGATCAAACGGTGATGAGAGCTAATGAGAGTTCCAACTATCATCCACTCTCACGAGAAGAGATCAAACGGTGATGAGAGTTAATGAGAGTTCCAACTATCATCCACTCTCTTCTACTCTCACGAGAAGCGATCAAACGGTGATGAAAGCTAATGAGAGTTCCAACTATCATCCACTCTCATCTACTCTCACGAGAAGCAATCAAACGGTGATGAGAGCTAATGAGAGTTCCAACTATCATCCACTCTCATCTACTCTCACGAGAAGCGATCAAACGGTGATGAGAGCTAATGAGAGTTCCAACTATCATCCACTCATCTACTCTCATGAGAAGCAATCAAACGGCTAATGAGAGTTCCAACTATCATCCACTCTCATCTACTCTCACGAGAAGCAATCAAACGATGATGAGAGTTGATGAGAGTCAGGGTGAACACCCAGTTCCTGGCCGCGGAGGAAAGCCTGCAGTTCAGGAACCAAATGAACCTGCAGTTCTTTTGGCGGCAGCTGCTGACTGAGAAACTCATCCGCGCGATCAAACGGTCAACTCAAAGTGCATGAGAGCGGATGAGAATGGAATGTGAGTTCGCGATCAAACGGAAAACTCTCATTAGCTCTCATCAACTCTCATCACCTCTCATTAGCTCTCATCAACTCTCATCACCTCTCGTCAACTCTCATCACCTCTCATTAGCTCTCATCAACTCTCATCACCTCTCGTCAACTCTCATCACCTCTCATTAGCTCTCATCAACTCTCGTCAACTCTCATCACCTCTCATTAGCTCTCATCAACTCTCATCACCTCTCATTAGCTCTCATCAACTCTCATCACCTCTCGTCAACTCTCATCATCTCTCATTAGCTCTCATCAACTCCCATCAACTCTCATCAACTCTCATCACCTCTCATTAGCTCTCATCACCTCTCATTAGCTCTCATCAACTCTCATCACCTCATTAGCTCTCATCAACTCTCATCACCTCTCATTAGCTCTCATCAACTCTCATCACCGTTTGATCGCGCCTTTAGAGCACGTGATGTTGGGAGAGACGAGAGAACATTTTAAAATCACGATCCGCAGGATTTTAAAAAAAATGTTTCGAGTGTGTCGGTCTCAACATCACAAGTGCTCTATTCGCCGATAAAGTCATAGAAAGCTGTGCTCTAATGCTTTTGTGATATAGCGGGAGAGATCTTTACAACATGTGGAGATTCGGTACTTGGTATGCGCTTGGGTCGCTGGTCACCGAACAAATCGCTGGCTCGTAAAACGAGAAACCGCTGAAATGTTTTTCGTTTGCGGGCGACGAAATGACGCGAACGCTGTCCGCTTTCGCGGGATTTTTCTCCCGTACTTTATATCCAGCAGTAGGGAAACAGTGCACCTAATTCGGAGTGTGCGCCGCGTTGTCAGGTTTATGAAGATTTCAATCACCAGAAGAGATAAACACACTATCTTGTTATTCATAAGTTTTTAATTACAAACTCTTAAAACGAAGGTTAAATACAACGAGCCCAATTATTATGAGATTAGATAAGTTTGAAATTTCGTTATCGCGCAAATTATTATATGCAATTTAGCTTCCTGGAAAGAAAAAGCTAAAATTCAAGTCGACCATTCAAAGAGCCATCTACGGCAAGCAACTTCATTAGAGAAGGAGACTGGAGGACAGAAGACAGCTGTAAAGTAGAAAAAATATATTTATAAAAACTGTTTCATTATTTTGTCTGCAGCATAAAGATACACACAAACAAACATAAGAATCTAAATTATGTTTGTGATAAAATGTGGTCAGCTAAATTAGAGGAGGAAAGAACTAGGATATTGAATACAAATTGTAAACAAAATGTGCAGCCAGATTTGCGGGTTTACCCCCGTGTAAGAACCATTCCCAGAGGACATCATTGTTGTGTTCAGTTATTTCATCGTGATTCGTTCTAGTAAACAAAAGAGGCTTTGTGACGCAACTCATGAACAATACACAGTCCGTGTAGCCAGATTGGCAGAGATCATGGTCAAAAAATATGCAAATTAACTTTGACAGAAGCATAAGAAATTAGTACAATCATCACTTTTATTCGCAAAAGGCAAATTTTGACACAATTAATAGCGCTTAGAACCAATTCTAGAATATATGTGTTTGTAATCATGGACAATTTAGACCGGTTCAAATACTGGTTTCTGAACAGCAACTGAAATAGTTGTTATAGAGTTGCTATAATTGTACGTGCTTATACGAAGTAAATCTACAATTTCACCGAATGACTGATTGTCCCGATCGTAGTTTGTCAAGAGACTGCCAACATAGTTAAACTAAAAAATAATATTTACAGGCCATCACAGAAACATATGACACTGAAACCACTAATTTCCCAACTACAACCTGTTCGTCGCTAACTGACCCAAAGCTATTCCATACAAAAGTTGGGGGCAAAGGCGATTTTTTCTGAATTTGGTTTGGAGGTAACGTGAGAAATAGAGACTTGAACTATACATTTCTGTTTTTAAATCACCGTTCAGCCCTTGGTACCATGATCTGCGAGCTATGCATTCATGGTTTAATTTGTTAGGTGAACGATTTGAGCAAATTTAAAACTAAATGCCTCGGCAATGACCGACTCCGAATGGACAACAATGCAGTTTAAAAAGATAAATAAAGCAAATTAACTCACCTTTTCGCTTTTATATATTTGTAGTTTACGTCGATGTCAACAAACAATCTCTCAATGGTGCTGTTATAACATAACAATGGCCGCCATGTTTGCTACGAAGGACTTCTTCTCTGGCCATACTAGAAGGACGAGAAGCGTATTTTTCGACCATGTAGCCGCTATTTGAAGCATCCTAAGCATCGACCGGCCTTTTGAATGATAATAGGATAATGCCGAGGAATATTTTAAGCATCTTCAGCAACATTTACGCAGAAATAATCCAGAGAAATCGATGGGACAAACCGAAACGTAACGCTCCACTCTGACCAGATTCCATTCCCTTTGGCTTTCTAGCGCATGCGTAGAACTTATTCTCCACCTCTTGATCTTTACTTTATCGGTGAAATAGAGCATAGATTTGGACCAATCAGAGGGAGCGTTGCATCGTAGAGATATTATAAAAATTGATAATCAGGCCCACCAACATGCTCGAACTTTAAAATTGCGATTATCATAAGGCTATTTGACAATTTATGATAATCGTAATTTTAAGTTCGATATCATTCTCTTACCCAGAGCTCCCCGGCTCGTCTCCTCGCGGGGGAGGCTCTGGTGACAGCCACTGACGCATGCGCGAGATTTGATACAGAGCCGTTGAGAGAAAGATCTTTCTGCGCATGCACAACGTTCAAAACCAGCCAATCAGCAAAGGTCCTCAAATGGATGTCACCAGAGCCTCCCCTGCGAGCAGACGAGCCGGGGAGCTCTGGATTCGAGAATGGTACACGGCCAGCCCGTCCCACACCCTGTAGAACATCAGCAAATAGCTTCCCGTACGCTCTGCGTACCTATGTTTTAGTATTGTCATAAATCATTACTGCGCTACAGTCAGATGTTACCCTAAATCCGGATAGAGCGGACAATTGCAATTGAGCAATCACTAGCCAATCAGAATCGAGAGAAATCACCATTGCTCCTAAATGGCTTTTCTCTCAGCCAATCACAAGCCGAACCAATTACTAAGTAATTATGCAATTGTATTTACTGAAGAATTTGATTGGCTGAGAAAAAACGAGTAGCCAATGAGAACGCAAAGCAATCGCAATTACATAAAAAGTGTTGACAGTCATGTGAAATCCGCTCTAGTGAAATTCGCAGAATTGTGAAAATCGCACACTAATGAAGAGTCTCCATATGATATCATATTGTATCGCTGTTTAAAAACACAGCTAGTCTATTAACAACAGGGCGTCTTTACCCCAACTGATTTTAAACTGGAACCCAGAAGATCAGGGATTCTAATGAAAAAAGATTACAGGCAATTCAAGTAATTTCGAAATCTATGAATGTTAAGGAGGCTGCCTACAATTTTTTCTGCCCTCAACGCCCAATCTTTGTATGCCTGCTGTTCACGCTCAAAACCTGTACCAGTCTGAACTTTCACATGGTTACCCTGGAGGGTTTGAACTTTATTGTAGTGTGCATTTTGTTGTGATCGGAGTTGCTATAGCAACGTTATAACCACACCCTTGTTTATAATTAGCAGCAATCGGACGCGTTGCGCGACCTAAACTTTTCAAATGACACCCCTCGCACTAATCCCTGAGCAGCTAACATTAATCACAGCAAATTTGGAGAGCATTCATTGGGCCGATTTTATGTTATTCGAACGGACTTTTTCAGGCTCCAAAATGTCAAAGTTATTTATGCCGCAAAGATTTCCTTGAAAAAGAATGGCTAATATCTGTGGAATTAAAAGATCCTTGCCGCCCGAATAATCTACAAACCCAAGGAAATGTACCAGCCAAATTTCACTTCTTGGAATGCCTCCGATTTTGTTTGGCATGTGTTCAAGCAAACTGCAAAATTTGAGAAATTATATTATAAATCTTACGTTTGTTATAAAATTTACACTTTTCGCCTCTGACAAAAATCTCATATGATTTTTTTTTTTATACTTCCGTAAATGAATCTTGAATATATACCAAAAATAACCCTCTAAGTCTCGAGTTCATTGAAGTATTTTAAGGCACCGAGAAAAAATGCTAAACTTCACCACTCTTTCGGTTTGCTCGAGCCGGTTTTTGTCATTGTACTTTGTTTTCACCTGTTGTAGCTTTCACGTGGTTTTCCCTGTAATTAGTGAAGCGAACTACATTCCAGCGTGTTGTAGTTTTCATGGGCCATTGACTCAACATTCATCTGACTCGCAAAGCGTAGCAAACAATGTCACGCAATAACAAGCCAATATGCATTATCTTTTGTTGTTGTAGTTAGTTAGTTTGATTCCCATGATGGAATGTAGTCCGCTTCACTGATTACAGGGAAAACCACGTGAAAGCTACAACAAGTGAAAACAAAGTACAATGGCAAAAACCGACTCGAGCAAACCGAAAGAGTAGTGAAGTTTAGCATTTTTTCTCGGTGCCTTAAAATACTTCAATGAACTCGAGACTTAGAGGGTTATTTTTGGTATATATTCAAGATTAATTTACGGAAGTATCAAAAAAAAAATCATATGAGATTTTTGTCAGAGGCGAAAAGTGTAAATTTTATAACAAACGTAAGATTTATAATATAATTTCTCAAATTTTGCAGTTTGCTTGAACACATGCCAAACAAAATCGGAAGCATTCCAAGAAGTGAAATTTGGCTGGTACATTGCCTTGGGTTTTTAGATTATTCGGGCGGCAAGGATCTTTTAATTCCGCAGATATTAGCCATTCTTTTTCAAGGAAATCTTTGCGGCATAAATAACTTTGACATTTTGGAGCCTGAAAAAGTCCGTTCGAATAACATAAAATCGGCCCAATGAATGCTCTCCAAACTTGCTGTGATTAATGTTAGCTACTCAGGGATTAGTGCGAGGGGTGTCATTTGAAAAGTTTAGGTCGCGCAACGCGTCTGATGGCTGCGTATTATAAACAAGGGTGTGGTTATAACGTTGCTATAGCAACTCCGATCACAACACAATGCACACTACAACAAAGTTCAAACCCTCCAGGGTAACCATGTGAAAGTTCAGACCGGTACAGGTTTTTGAGCCTGAACAGCAGGCAAACAAAGTTTGGTGGTGGAGAGCAGAAAAAATTGTAGGCAGCCTCCTTAAGCTCAATATTTTGTACACAAACAGGCTTTCTTATCGCCAAAGACAAACATGGAGGGTGTAATCTTTAGATATAGGGACGAGGTCAAAACAATCATGGTGCTTTTTAGGTGCCCGATTTTGTCAGGGGAGGTGGTGGGTGGCGGGTCAAAGTACCCCACCCCAACCCCTACTGAATTTGAACGATCAGTTTCTCGAATGTTATTTTTATCAGGTACCAGATTTATTACATAAATGTACTTGCCTCGTGTTGTAGAAAACGATGGTGAGCCTAACTTTATTTTGAGATATATTTTGCAGTCAAAAATTGGAATTTTCTTAAAAAATAGGTTGGTGGCTTCAGGTCATACTTCATCCTCCCAAATCGGTTCGCCCCAGAATGCTTTTATTTTTACCTCTAAACTTAAGGGGAGATGATACTTTGATCGGAACAAAAATAAAGATTTTCTTGAATATTTTTCCAGCTTTGTGCAGACCTTGTATAAATTTGGTAAATTATGCACGGGAACTGACAAATGTTTTTCACAAAAAAGTTTGATTAAACTTTTAATTAAGGTGACTCATTCGAAATTCAAAATGCACCCAACTGTGTCTAGAGCGCAAATCTGCGTCGCCAAACTCAAGGCTATAGCTTTTGTGTCTTTTCCCCTATTGTTATAATTCTTTTTTCAAATCCTACTTTAATGATGTATAAATCAGTTATTAATAACCGATCTTCCTCGATCAAACATTTTTAGAAGTCACAATCAAAATTTTTGTGAGGCCTAATTTCATATTCAGGTCGTACTAGAAAAAAATTTGCCGGTTTTTTTTTTGCTCAAACTCCAGGAATCGATTCCAGTTGAAGTAATCTCAAATCGAGCTAAGTTACAGAAAATTCGTCGAAACAGAAACGCGGTAATAAAAATGCCGTCAACTTTGGTCAAATTAGAAGGCTGATTCAGCTTGGCTTGAATTGAACTTTAATAGTGCTCCGAAAACTCATTATTTGGGGCTCTTCCTTCGGCACTATGTTTCCAAATGTTTCCAAGAAGATCGGTTATTAAGAACTTATTTATACATCATTAAGGTAGGATTTGAAAAAAGAATTATAACAATAGAGGAAAAGACACAAAAGTTATAGCCTTGAGTTGGGCGACGCAGATTTGCGCTCTAGACACAGTTGGGTGCATTTTGAATTTCGAATGAGTCACCTTAAACTTCAACTAATAAATAATTCAGCAACTCAACTTATCTTTTAGGAATTCTAAAAAAAAAATCATTAGAAACTATGTATTTATTCAATTATCTACTAAAAGTTTTTTGGATTTTGTCACGATCATAACTCAACTAGAGCGCGTGCTCCCAATCCTTTCAATGTTCTAATCACCGGTAGGTGAGCAAGAGAAAACAAAACTCTCGACCAATCAACAGCGCGCGGAAATTCTTAGCACTTGAGCAATTATACTAATAACCAATGTTAAAACAAGTCGCGCGCATTAAAAATTCTTTGATATCCATTTCTCCATGGTGACCATACTATAAGAACAGATATACTTAACAGCCTGTTATAAATATTTCTTACCGATCGTGCAAGTATGAACGTTTCAGGGCTTTTCCTTCATGTTCTTTTTGTGCGCTTTTTTAAAGCGGCACTTTCAGCAAAATGCAAGAAGTCAATTCAACTTACCCAAATTAATTTCTACCTCAAAAATCACGTATACGACACCAGAAACGTCTGCATAGATGTCGGAGAATGCCTTATGGAGTGCATTAACGACGGCCGATGCTACAGCATCAATTTTCGCGAGGAAACGAAGACTTGCGAATTGAATGATGCGAGCAAAGAGCCATTTCCCCTGGATTTCATACCCAAGAAGGGATGCTTTTACGGGTTCAACGTATATAAGGTAAGTTCTAGTTTAAGAAATATATTCCATCTCTTTTACTTTACTTTAATGACGGACCACACGAGAATTAAGAATGAGAATTAACTCTGTTCAGATGTTGAAGAATGCCTTGAGTGTTTCCTAGATGTTGAGCGAAATATTGGACCGAGAACTACACTAGCTTGGCTAGCCTCTACAGAGGGCAGGCAGTTGCAGAGAACCGCGCCACTATAACTAAAGCTTTTTCTCTAGTATCTGCTCTCGAACAAAGCCAAGTCTGAGAATGGCTTTAAGGGAACACCCTGGCATTATTTTGAATTCCTACTATAGTATCCTTCTCAACGCAAAACTAGGTGTCTTTACTGTGAAAGGCAAGTATGGGTACAACTGGTGTTATTTGTCATCAAGTAATTTTGAAGGAATCCGATATAGACCAAATCGGCTAACGCTGTTTACATGTTGTTGCCACCCAATTCAGATCATGTGGTGATTCCTTTGGGTGGATACTTTTGTTAGTTCTGCACATACACTCGTGCACTCGGTCGAGTGAGAAAAATGGACAATTGTAACTACCCAAGGGAATCATCACATGATCTGAATTGGGTGGCAACAAGATGTAAACACCGTTAGCCGATTTGGTCTATTAAGCAATTATATCACAAAAACCGAATTCAATAATTGTTTTATTTTACATTGATTGAAAATATTTTCGCCATGAACAAAGGTTATTTTTCTTTCAATTCTTTTACACAAGCGCTTTTTTTCGGGGAAAGAATTCAAGTGCTCTGGATGCATTTCAATCGGTAAAATCAAGAATCAGTGACAAGCTGATTCTTGAAGACCCTCAAATTGCCTGATTCCCAAAGTGAAGCGCGCGCTGGTAGCCCACGCGATTTCGCCAAAAAACGACAACTAAACTTCTTGATATGATAGCTAGAAAAATTTATTATATACTGTGACCAGATACCATGTGATAACACCAGTGAATAAAAATCGTATCAATGAACGATACGATATCATTCATCGCAAGAATAAAATGCATTTTGTTCTTTATTTTTTGCCATTTTGACTCAGAGTATATAATAAACAAAGACTCGCTCGTTCGCATTATGACACGAAAACTCGTGAATAAAAACGATATCAAGTTCTTGCCATGTAATAATCTCTATATATTACTTTGTAATTTAGCAAAAAAGTTCCTGCGCATATATGAAGAGTGTCTTCCCTCATACTGCAAGCGGCTACCACCAAATTCTGGTGCATGGAAAATTGCGAACTGTATACTGTGACATGGAAAAGTTTGGTGAGTAAGAGTACTCCCCCTGAAATACGTTACGGTTTGAACGCTTTGTTTTCTAAATATAAGTTTGAAATGTTGCATAACACATAACACACATCCTTATTTTAATTTCATCCATTATTTTGGGATATTGAAAGTTAACCATGCGGGTTTCGGGTTGAGACACTAGACAAATGTTAGGGTATAATCTAAAGAGCCTGTGTCAGCCACTCCTTTGTTATTGTTTTCGATCGATATTAGAAGACGAATTACTTGTAAATGATTTACCAAATTCAATCCAGAACATTGCTCTATATTCTCTAAATCAGCCGATGGAAATGGATGCTTTCACCGACTTGGTATGTTGTTATGCTGTTAAAATGATGGCTGACACAGGCTCGTTATTAAGCGCTGCATTAAGTGCCGCGCTGCACAGCCTAAGCGAAATGCGAAGTAAACGCAATTACAAAGTAAATCTGATTTAAAGGCCCATCACCAACCGGGAACCTTTGCGCCCAGTTTCTTTTGTTTTCAAATTGATCCATTGTTTTTCGGGTGCTCTGATTGGCTAAGAGTCCGCAAAGGCTCTCGGTTGGTGATGCCGCCTTTAACTTCGACATTATGAATTATGGGAAGGAGAAATGACGGCGCACAATGATTTGTGGGAAGAGCTCTATACATATCAAGATAGCAGTGTTGCCTTTCTAGAGATTGACCGGGCTTCCTGTGGTATCTTGTCTACCTTGTTGCCAGGCTCTTGACCGTGAACAACACAGTAGAAAATGCACATAGCATCTTTCCTCGAGTATATTTGAGTTTTGGTCGAGTTTTAAGCTTTCTAAGCCAATAGAAATAGTAAAAAACTTACTGGGATTCCAAATATGGTATGCAGATATTTCCTCATAAGGAAGTTGGAGAATGTCGACACTTTTTCAAGGGAACTATCTTGATATGTTCACACACTGCCTTGCGCGCCGTCATTTTTCCTTCCCACAATTCCTTGCCTCTCATCCCAGAAGCTTTCGCGCCTTCTTGTTCCCTTTTTCTGAATTATTTTAGCGACTGGGTACGATTTTCCGCACTTCAAAGAGAGTTTCCCATTTTTCTAGGTGGGGGTGGACGCTTGTAGTGTCCATCAGCGGCTCAAGTGCTGATCACACTATCAGGCAAGAGACGAACTGCTTCAACTCCACTTTGTGTGTTCCCAACCCTCAATCTACATTTGCAGCGCGGAAACTCTCAGACGCCGACATCCACGCTATCGCAAACGTCGAAGGTAAGCGCCAACTCAGCCTAATCGTCTCTGGCGGGCTCCCTGTGTTGAGTATGACGTCACAGGATACCCTCTGGAGACCTCGGCCCAGTCTAGCCTACGTACCACAGGTTCCCCAATAGACTTCTCACACGTCGACCTCTCTGAGGATACTAACAAAAGCGAGCGAAGCGAGCCGAGATGAGTCGCGAACGAAATGTTTTTAAAGGACTTTGAAAAAAGTCTAGTTCCCCAAGCTAGACTCCAATGGGAGTTTAAAATAATTAAAGCCGAAGTAGTTTCAATACCGTTTCAATGTTTATTAACTTCACTTACATGAACTGTGCTTCGCTAGCGACTGTAGTGAGTCATCATATAGCCCACTCTTCTGTAAGAGAAATAACAGTACAATCAATAAACTTTCATTGAGTCATCCTGTACATAAGAGTCCGTTTTTTAGCGATTTCTATTGCACCAATCTCCCTCTATATAATGTCAAAGTACAAAGAAGGCATGTCCAGGGAGCAAACAAACAGAAGCGTAGGGAGGGATAGTAATCAATAATAAACGTGACAGAAATCATTACTGTTGTGATTTTCTCTTTCAGGGACGTTCAGGATAGATGTGCGGAGTGGTCCAAACTCTCCTTTTACTGTATTTATCGAGTAAGTTAACAGATAAATCGGGTGTTAATGATGCGTTTTCCTTCACAGCATAAGTTGCGGCGCAAGGCACGCCCTTACCGTGATGCACCGCGCGCCTCCAGGAGCAACAAGCGGTGACTGGGTACGGGTTTGGTTTGAAACTCATTCACGAGGTCGAGTCTCGTTTTTTTAATTTAACTTTTTCAGATTCCAAGTGGAGCAGACAAGTTTGACGCAAGTTGCAGAGGGGAAACAAGAAAGTAGGGCCGTTGCAGTTAGTCTTGTCAATATTAAATTCCTAGACTACTGGTCCCCCAAGGGGGGGGGGGGGGGGGGGTCACTCCCATATTTTAGGGGCGGGGGTGCTCGTCGAGAACTTTCGATTTTACCCCTAAAAGGTACCTAAAATGGCGTCGCTTAGTTGGTTTTGACCCCTAAAAGGTACCAACAAGACGTATTTCCCTCGTAATTTTCTCTCGCATTTTTTTTACAAGGGAAAATACGTCTGAAATTCAGGCTACCAACAAGTGTGATTTGCTTGATTTGTTAGAACGGACCTCTAACTGGTACCTTTCTAGAAACAATTGGAAGTTTTCGAATTTTACCCCCTAAAAGGTACCAGAGGCCTG
The DNA here is from genome assembly GCA_033964015.1 of Scolanthus callimorphus. Classification (NCBI taxonomy): domain Eukaryota; kingdom Metazoa; phylum Cnidaria; class Anthozoa; order Actiniaria; family Edwardsiidae; genus Scolanthus; species Scolanthus callimorphus. The sequence goes on from CM066922.1 coordinate 20,009,686, forward strand.
ATTTTAAACCCTAAAAGGTACGACGAGCAAGCTTACCTAAGGGGTCTTGAGCACGCTTACCTAAGGGGTCTTCTTTCTAACATAGTGGCTGTCCGTCAGGCCTACCACTGCAGGTTATTTTTTGGAGAGTTTGTTTTTTCGCGCAAATATACACGTGTTCTTGTAAACGGAGTGAGGGTTGTGTCTTCGTTGCGTAGGTTATCAAATACTATACTAGATGTCATTCATTATGCGCGCAAAGCGCGCCGAAATTTTTACTTTAAACTTAACTTCAAAACGAAACTTTTCAAATGAAAAAAAAAAAATGGCAGCCTGCATATGTGCATGCTTTTTTTTTCTTTGCTCTGACCCTGCACGATTCCCACGATTCCCCCCCCCCCCCGTTAAAATTTCTAATGTTCCGTCTCTAACTAAATACGAGACAGTTTCTTGGAAAAGAAAACCACAGAAGCCTTCGCAAAAACACAGTTGTGCCGCTCAAAAGTTATAAAAACACAAAGCTCAAAAGAACTCCCTCCATAAAGTAATTAGCCAATCAGCGTACAGCACTGTTTACAATTTCGATCCTTCAAGAACTGTTGTGTTTTCTGATGTAAAGGAAATGCTCTGAAAAATGCATATCATATATTATTATATAGACACGAGTGTTTTACTGGGAAATACGCCACTCGTAGATCTCATACGAAGCTACATCCGGGTCCTGAGTGACATATTTTCCATATCCTCACTAGTGAGGATATCGGTCAAAACGAAAGTGCTTGGAAATTAATTTGGAATAATTTTTTCTTGGTTGTCTATATAATAAAAAGAAAATTACACGGTGTCTTGAAGATATGAATTTTATTTTCTCGTGTCAAAAGCAATATTTTACTCACTCGCTGCGCTCGTTCGTAAAATATTGCTTTTGCCACTCGAAAATAAAATTCATATCTTCGCGCCACCGTGTAATATCCTCTATATACGGCAAAATTGTGAAATGTTTTGCAAACTGGATACATTTACCCTATTAAATATATTCGTATATTTAAAGTGCTGACCCCTCTTGTAATTTAGTTGCTCAATTGAAGCTACAAAAAGAGAGAATAAACATTTTATTTATTTAATGCCTAAACAAAATGTTATTCTAGCGTCTCTATTCTAGAGTCTTCTAGCGTCACGAAGTGACGGGCTGTTTTCTTGTTATTATTATATTATTATTGTTATTATTATTATATTATTTTTGTTATTATTATTATTATATTATTATTATTGTTATTATATTATTATTGACGTTTTATCACAGCTATTGTAGCTGGAAAATTTCAAAGACATCGAGCCGCATCCCGCAGCCTTGGGTGTCTTGCTATCCATCATTCACGTTTCCAGTACTCTCCTAAGAATTCTCGCCAACCCCAGCAAACAGGCCTTCTGCATAAGTTCCAGATCGCCAGCCATGTCCAACTTTTATTATTGTTATTGTTATTCCCATTTTTGTTCAAGCTGCCCTCGGATCATGATTTCCTATTCACATCCGTACGATTGGGAGTCAAACGAATGCAGTAATAATTTGGGATATCACATTTCTAATGGAGGACATACAAGTAAGGATCAGAATTTGCGCAGGCCCGTAGCCAGGGATTTCTGTGTGTGTGTCTCGGGAGATTTATTTTTTATTGAGAAACCGCTAGAACAAGCAAGTATACAAAACTAGCTGCTTGCGCATCCCCGGAACCCCCCTGGCTACGGGCCTGTTTGCGGTGACAGTTTCTGTGAGGAATGTTTCTGATTGGTAGACATTTTCTTGCCAATTTTGACGTACAACACAAGAAGCCAATAAGGGAAGCGGTCAAAACATCTGTACTCGACCGGGACCCGATTTTATCGCGGGAGGTGGTAGGTCCCGGGCTGTACCTACCCACCCGTTTTTTCAATGCCCATTTTCCCCATGCTCAAGTAAGGGGTGTTGGATTTTAATTGCATGGATGCGTTGCTCTCGCTATGAAGAAGACGGTGCTGGGCTAATCTTTTGTATTCATTTATTATTTTACGAGATATTCGCAGTTAAAAATGGCTATTTTTTCCTAAAAGAAGGTTGGCTGCGGTATACACCACCCCATCGGGTCCCATTCTAGTACAGATGTTTTGACCACTTCCCTAACAAATATTTCGCTAAGGTGACTCCACAAAAAGTCCAGGCGGATTTTCTGTAAATATAAATTTATTTTTATAATATTCGTGTGACGGATATCAAACTTGGAGGACAGTAGGAGGGATCATTTAGCAATAGTTTAACATATTTCGATCTATATTTGCGTTGATATTTTTAATAATATCCCAGCTACAGTTGACCCCTTAGTCTTGTTCCTCTTTAGACATCTCTAAAACAAAATTTGGCTATCATTTTTGCACGATATCTCAAAAATTGGGATTCAATTTAATTGCATCGGATATTTAGAAAGTCTTAGCCAATTCGGCTACTGATTTGCGTGAAGCACTTACAGTGAAAATAGTGAGAAAGTATGGTGATGTAAACACGAGAAGCGTACGATGAAATTTAAAACCACAAATGTCGAATTAAGAGTGAGGGAAGGGCTCAAAGCCCTCGCAGATACCAAGATAAGTTATATATAATATCGCAGAACTACCGCAGCCATAACACATGGATGTTCTTTTCACCATTAGTGTTTGACAACCACGATGACGGCGAATGTGGCGAAGATTGGAGGTCCTCAAAAATTGGTAAGCATTCCCGGCAATCTAACTCAACATTCTCTTGGCCATAAACATGATAAAGATGATGATGATAATAATGTCGATGATGTTGTTGCTGCTAGTGATGATAAGTGTCGGTGAATGGTGTTATTGTTGTTGTTGACACCTATGTTGTTGTTGATGATGTTGATGGTAATTTTGTTGATGATGATGTTGTTTTGTTGACGCCGTTGTTGATGATGGTTATTTTGTTGACGCCGTTGTAGTTGTTGATGTTGGTGTTGTACAGGGCTCCTGGTTGTATTAATGACGCCGTTGTTGTTGACGCCGTTGTTGTTGTTGTTGGTGACGATGATGTTGTTGTTGTTTACGCCGTCGTTGTTGTTGCTAGCGCTGTTGTCCACGATGATATTGACGGTAATGGTGTTGTTGATGTTGGTGTTGATGTTGTTGACCATATCAAGATAGTTCCCGTTGAAATGTGTCGTTTTCTAAGAATTTCCTTACATGGAAGTTTCTATTTACCATATTTGGAATTCAGAACACCGTTTTCAAACGAATGACGGATACTTTTTGCTCCGTTTTCAAAAAGATTTGCGTCCACACTTATCGTTTTCGTATCGTTTTCGCCCGTCCACACTACAACGCGTACCCGTACGAAAACGCTCTTATGCATTAAGTGCGCATGCTCAAATAAGGTCAACGCATGCGCATTACAATCTGTCGGCTCGCGAAATTGGTCGGTTTGCAGTGATGACGTCATCGTTTTCACATAGCATCGTTTTCACCAGTCCACACTAGAAAACAGCGTTTTCAAACAGCTCCGTTTTCAAATTGCTCCACTCTGGAGAGCGTTTTCGGATTGATCCGTTTTCGAGGATCATTTTCGGCGTTGTAGTGTGGACGATAGCCGTATCTGGAGCAAAAAGTATCCGTTTTCGTTTGAAAATGGTGTAGTGTGGACGGGGTCTAAGGCCCTGTCCACACTAACGCGTTTTCAAAAGTATTCGTTTTCAAACTGATACGGATTCGGCAGCGTGTTAGTGTGGACGGGAGATTTAGCTCCAAACAAGCGATCAATTTTTATTTGATGTTGGCGTGTGCAAGGACAGTCTCAAATTTATAATGGTACAGTTGACGTTATCGTTTTCATTTTTATCCGGATTCGTCCGTCCACACTAAAACGATATGTATACGGATTCGTTTTGATTACACTTTCGAGAGCGTTTCCAATGTTATACGGATTCGATGAAAACGATCAGCGTGTTAGTGTGGACGGAAGGCCTAAACGTATCAAAAAGTATACGGATTCAAACGAAACCGCGTTAGTGTGGACGGGGTCTAAGGCTCCGCTATTATCGGCGGAAAAGTCACCTCGACTTCGTCTCAAAAATCTTTGTTATGTGTTTATTGTAGACGAGAGACGAGCCATGTATGGATTATACCCTTACAATGGACTAGCGACCAACCTGAACGGGCTTGTGTTTGTTAAATAGACCCAGAAACCTCATGCAAAAATCAAAGTAAAACAGACAGAGCGGAAATTACCAAAAATAACTTCGCCATATTTCAAAATATAAGCTCAAGATTCCGTAGACAAAGAGTTTCTGTGACCAAAAGCTTTAATTCCAATTTTTAAAGAAATTTGAAGAATATGACTTTTAGATATGATTGAACAAAGATACTAATTCTCCCATAAAATGGCACAGAAACCAAAGTTTCTATATTTACTATGTACGCCCGAATCACAGTCAGAAAAGTGTCTATTTTTAGAACTAGGATTCCCGCGAAAATTCGTCATCCACAGGGTTCCCACTTTCTCGCCACGCAAACAGTTGTGAGATCCAGTCTAAAATAAATCGCAGATCAATCGAAAAATCTTTAAAGTCGCAAAGAACTTTCGCGCGCGAAATTCAAATCTAAAATAAACACTTTTCTGACTGTGATGTGGACAAATACTGTACGAAAGATTCTAACTCTTGTTAATCCACTCTTGAGTTAGCCTGATATCTCAAAGACGTATCCATTAGAAAAAACGTCATTTTTGATATTTTGTTCTCCATCAAATGAGTCTGCATGAAAAAAATCAAGCTTATCTGAGTTAACCCGACCTTTACTATTTGAAATTTAGTGGTTTAGCAGGTTTGTCCGCTCTGTCAGTAAAACAGCTTTAAGTACAAAGAAGCAGGGCCCCATTCTCGTACCCAGACGCTTAGGGTGCACAATGGTTTGTGGGATAGTTTTAGCAGGGCGCGCAGAGAGTTATGTTTCCAGCGCATGTCCCACAATTCATTGCGCGCCATGTCTAGTACTCGTTCCCAGTCCCTACTGCTCCAAAACGATTTTCATAGAGAAATCGATTGGAAAAGTCACCGCAAAAAACGTCTGGGTGGCGAGAAAGGCAGGGCCCCGTTTCTCAGAAAATGCGGTAATTTCAGATCACGTGGCATTCCCATGAGCATTCTCTCTTTCTTTTTCTGCTACGCACCGAAGTATATATGAATATAACTCATGAATTGTAGAAAACTACAACAGTTTCTATCATTTCTCCGTCTATATCTTTAAAAATAGCATCTATAAAATATGAAAAAATCAGAAAACCACAGAAAAGATTGGCAGCATGAGGAAATAACGAGATGGACAGATTTTCCACTCATAAATTAGGAATTTACGCAGTTTATGATAGTTATACAAGAAGGATTGCATACAAAATAGAGGGCATTAGCTTCTTTATGTCTAAACGATCTTTCGAGTTCAGTTGCGCTAAGAAAACAGACAAAAACAATGGCTCGCATAAAATTTTCTGGAGATTTTTGCAAACTGTGTGCTGCCACTTTTCACCGATTTCGCATGTAAATACATCCATTTTCAAGACATTTTTTCCATTGAAGACAATTCACTGAATGAAATCTCTTTCGTTATAAGCTTTATAAACTTCCATGTTTTAAATGGGCTCAGTAAAGAGAAAACACAATTGTAGTTATTTCATAAAGAAATAGAACACATTTTATCCTATGTTCCATAGCCTGATGGTAGCACTTGTATTCTATTTCTTAAATAGTTATATAATAAAGTGGAATATCTTTAGCGAAATTAAGGTTAGTAATCACTGCCTTTGGAAATTGAAACTGGGCGTTATCAAACGGCCCCACAAACCAGCACAGGCCACACGGCGAGGGAAACAATGATAATAGCCCCGCGTAGTGCAAAAATACAGAAAATGTATGAAAAATATGTTTGTAGAAATAAAGCTCACAGAAACAGATATGGACTTGAAACCGATTTGAAATGTCTCTCCCTTGAGTCTTGTAAGACGTGTATGGACTAAGTCTGGACTGGACCTATAAGGGGGCTGGGGCGAGCCGCGCGGGTTCCCTGTGGATGCTCAAAATAGATCTGGCCGGGCTGCTAAGCTAGATCCAACATGGAGGATTGCATCGAAAAATCGAGTCGCTAAAATTTCTGGAAGTCCTCGCTCATAAATCAGTGTTTTCTGACGGTCTACCTTCACTTCCAAATAAGGTAAACAATACTTCCAAATTTTGGTTTTGGCCGTGAGCGTTTCATTTGTTTCAGGGTAATTTTGATACGGAGAAATTCTAAGATGTTTCAATGGAGATTTTCAGCCTCCATTTGTTACTGATGTTTCTCCTGTTTAAAAATACAGCTAGTTTATTACCAAGGGCGTCTCGCTCAAAAATCACTCAGATCACTGTGTTTCCTGACGATCTGTTCTCACTTCCAAATAAGGTTAAAGAGCCTCTGTCAGCCTCCATTTTGTCAGCCTAGCAACATACCGAGACAGAGAAAGCATCCATTTCCATCGGCTGATTTAGGGAATGTAGTGCAATATTTACGATTGAATTCGAAAAATGAATAATAAAACTTTGTTTTTAGATGGCTATTTCAAAATTTCTACACGTAATTCGTTGTCTGATATCGACTGAAAATAATAACAAAGGAGTGGCTGACAAGGTCTCTTTAAAACTTCCAAATTTTGGTTTAGTCCTGAGCGTTTCTAAGTAACTTCCTAAAGTTGACAGGACTTCTTTCACAGTTTTTGTCAGAACCCTTTTCATAACTCGCTTCAAAACAAAACAAAACTTCACCTAATAAATAATTCTGCAGCTCCTTGACTCCCCTTCAATAACGCTTTCCGAAAACAAAATAATTATTTATATGTATTTAGTGTTTAATTATGTCTTATCCAATGTTAAAACAAGTTGCGCGCACGCACAATTCTTTCATATCCATTTCTCAATGGTGAATGGTTATGGCCATGAGGTGTTGAATAACGACAATTTTTCCTATGGGTAAAACTGATTCCTTAAAAGGAATCACATGCTTCTGTTCAGTCCCAGATTCCCTCATCTGTAGAGAGACAGGGAGCCCAACTCGCGTCATTCGTGCTGAAAATTCCCATTCCCAGGCTCTCCCCGTCTGCGCGGCAAAGTGATACAGTCATCGTTGATATCCAGCAATTTGTTGACAGTCTCTGTACCTCCGGGATAAAATTCCTTGTACAAATGATCCAAATACGAGACCAAGCGACTCCTCTGAGGACCCGAGGCACAATGATTAGCAATCCATTGAGCGGTGCGCTTGCTTACAAGTCCAACAACAAATTCTTCCCAAACATGCGTGGAATTCGGTACATTGCGAACCAAAATTTCCCCATCAATGGAGTCTTTCCGAGGTTTAACTCGAAGCCTTCGTCTGAGGCAAGGCGCTGGATCGCTTTCTGGCAAGCAAAGTTTATGTTGTGTTACAACTCGGGGCTCCAGTCGACCTTTCCTCTGTTCCAAGGAGTGTTCTGATTTGTATTTATAGAGCTGGGACTCTTTTTCTTCGTCGTAAGGGCTGAAAACCGGATTCGCGCGGGCTTCAATGACATCTTTTGTAAAGCTCAAAGGAAGCCCTAACGGAGCTCCACTCAATATGTGCTCATTCTTTCTTTTCTGACTCTCAAGTAGAATATTTTCTCCTTCAAGGTCTTCACCAATTATTCGTCTATCAGCATAAGACATCACATAATCTTGGATGCTTCTCATTTCTAGGGAATTCCTCCGAGTTCCGGAAACATTCGCCAGAAGCTTCAAATCCGTCGTGAGCTCTTTCGACCAAACCAAAGATAAACTCGAATTTGACGATAAATTTTTCTCAGAACTAGAAGAAGACTTCGTTCTCTTGGCGACGCGTCTCGGATACCTCCATAGTTTCTCCGAGAAAACATCTTCAAGTTCACTATCGGAAAATTCGTGGTATCTTTCCGGTAACGGAGGGAGATTTTCCTTCGGGATTTTTGCTCCTCTAATTCTTGGAAGCACTATTTTACGCTCAACTTTGAATTCATTTCCAGAATGTTTTTTCATCATCGAATACTTAAAAAAATTCCAAAATTATTTACTTTTCAGTTCAAACCTGAAATAAAGCTACTACAAAATTTAATCGTTGGACATTCCAACACTATACAATTATAAATGGTTTTGAAAGATCTATTTTATCTTTTCAATTCTGTAATGATGTGTTGCCATGACAAAACAATTCTGTTTTCACAACGCTATACAAAAAAGTAATGGCGTATTGGTTGTTAATTAACCAACGGGTTACTAAAACTGTGACAACTTCATTCTAATAGGCTAATAACTGTAACAATTCCTTAGTTTGTAACTTTTTAATGACCTAGCTAATTGGACCACCTAAAATATGTTTTTTTCTAAAACTCCGTTGTTAACAAGTTGTTGACAAAACCGATCTTTATCTTTTAGCAGTGGGCGGTGCAAGGTTTTCAATACGTTATGAAACTTTTTCAATTTTATTTGGTGTCTATTGAATGAAAGGGAATAAAACAGCAGAACACCCGCTGCAGCTGCATTTTGCGTCGCTAAAACAAATTGATAAAACAATGGTATGACTAGTTTTACGGGAAAACTAGGTGGTCTGCGTCGGCGGAGACGTGAACATGAACAACAACAACCAAAGGTTGAGATTTATGTTAAACGCCGTGGAAAAATGGTGTTTTGCTGACGTTTCGAGCGTTAGCCCTTCGTCGGAGCAAAGAGCTCTGATAAAACAGAAGGACGTTCAGCACCAAACTTTATGAATTCGGTAAATTCCCCGGGGGGGGGGGACTCCCTATATTGGACTATACGGGGATGCTCGGCCCGAAAGGGGTAGGGTTTTCAAGCTGGAGGTATAAGAAAGGGGTAGGGTTTTCAGGCTGGGTATAAGAAAGGGGTAGGGTTTTCAGGCTGTACTGGGTATAAAAACAGTAGGGAAAATTGTAATTTTGGTATAAAAAAGGGTCTGTATTTCACCGGTTTTTCACCCGCAACGCGAGAGCAAAACCGTTTCTTTTTTAACAGAGCACAAAGCCGATTTTTCAGGCTTGGTATAAGAAAGGGGTACCTTTTTCGGCTTTGGTATAAGAAAGGGGTACCTTTTTTGCTCTGAAATTGGTATAAAGAAGGGTAAGGGGTCCAGAATCTGGGCCGAGGATCCCCGTATAAAAGTTTTGGGAACTGACAACGTATTCTACAGTAACGGATGAGAATAAGCCTATGTACCACAGGGTACCCGACTAGCCTTGCTTAGACAATGATAAGCGTAACTTTGATCAGACGCGAAGGTAGGAACTGACAACGTATTCTACAGTAACGGATGAGAATAAGCCTATGTACCACAGGGTACCCGACTAGCCTTGCTTAGACAATGATAAGCGTAATTTTGATCAGACGCGAAGGTAGGAACTGACAACGTATTCTACAGTAACGGATGAGAATAAGCCTATGTACCACAGGGTACCCGACTAGCCTTGCTTAGACCACGATAAGCGTGACGTTGATCAGACGCGAAGGTAGGAAGTACCAACGAACTCTACCGTAGCGGATGAGAATTAGTCTATGTACCACAGGGTACCCGACTAACCTTGCTTAGGCCATGATAAGCGTGACGTTGATCAGACGCGAAGATAGGAAGTGGCAGCGTACTTTACCGAAGCGGATGAAAATCAGGCTCCAAGGCCAGCATAGAACGTCTCTCCTGATGAAGTGTAAAACAAAGCAAAAAAAATTAAATAAAACACTCCCGTGTTAGATAGCTCCTCTCGTTACCCTCGGAAGTGTTACCATGGCAATGGGCGTCTGACTCCAACACGGACCATTCGCCTATGTCACAGAAGCGCCATCTTGAATTTTTCAGCCTATTTATTCAGCATGGAAGCGAGGTCAAGCAGGGTGCGAGTTTTTGCTCATGTTGGAAAGCGAAGCTTGATGCTGGGATTTATGGTGCAAAAGTTGACCAAGCTACCACAAAGTACTCTTTATTTGTTTTAGAGCCAAAAGTTTGATTGGCTCATTGTTTTTTCTGCTTTGCCGGGTCATTCTGGAAACAAAATGGCGGCGCGTGACAAAGGCGAATTGCAGTCGCCTTTATCACATGGCGGCCATCTTGGATAAATGTTTTGTTCTTGCATGTGCAGCCTCATCATGATTACGAGTTTCTACGGGGAAAGCAAAACATTTTATCCAAGATGGTTGCCGTGTGATAGGCCCATACCATCGGTTGCATCTACCCGTCTACACGCTCGACAAAAACATGTTCTGCCATGTTCTGTCATATCAAGATAAATGTGTCGCTTTTGTCAATGCCAATCCGTGCGTGACGCGGGCTACCTGTGTAGGTATTTCCGAGCTCCTGGGGACCAAAATAAAGATGGCGGCCTACACGAATAACGTTTCTCTCCAAAATCTGCAAGTTTTGACGAACCTTGATAAATTAGGGTAAGAAATAAGCTAGGAAAACTTCCGGAATTCCAAATATGGTAAGTAGAAACTTCCATATAAGGAAATTTTAGAAAACGACACATTTCAACGAGAACTTTCTTAATATGTTTTCCCTTCAAAACATTGAAGTTTCTCTGTCAAAACTTTAAAGTTTTACATGCAGACAGAAAAAATTGGAAAACATTTCATGCACCTGATACGATTGGGAGGACAGATACGACTATATGCACACGGAATTTCTGCAGAAACCCATCCATGGGAAAACTGAATTTCCCACGCCACACGCATGGGAAGTGTTCGGGATTCCCATAGATAGCCATGGGAAATCAGAACACTTCTCATTCTTCTACCATGGGAATTTCAGGTTTTCCCATGGATGGTTTTTTGCAAAAAAAAAAATAATAATTCCCGGTGATGGAAACAAACCTTGTTGGAGACACACGCCTATTGCCATGGCATTGGCTCAAAACAGGAGCTTCAAAAGTCAAACATCGTCTGAGGAAGATTAACACGTATTAACTTAACTAGGACTGGTCTGTTTCTAAGCAACACTTCCCTCAGTTAAGAATGTCTCCGAAGCTTTGTATAATTTCTATATGATATGCATAAATCGTTTGGTTTTATTATATTCCATCAAAATGCGCAACCACGTCATTACGAAGTCTAAGAAAAGACGATTTTACTTAGTAGAAGAATATTTAAAACAAAGTGGGCGTTTTTTCCCTTAGAAATAGCCTTGTCCTTTTAAAACCACCAGTTCATCGAACAATACCTTAAATATAAATGTACCTTTTTCTAGTTATGATACAGAATTTAATTAAAACAGATTTAAATTAATATGGTTAGTACAACTCGTAAAGGGCAATTGTAACTGCCGTGGGGAAGTTTAAATTTAAGAGAGTTTAAATTGTCAAACAATAGCGAGGGGAGAATTTGTGTTCAGCAAGCCAAAAGTAAATATAAAATACGGTATTTTAGCGCGTTTGAACAGAAGCCTGGTGCACTGTGTTTTCCCAGCTTCAATCTGTGGTGCACCTGCTTTGTGAATTAATTAGGCACAGCTAATAATTCTTTTGTCATCTATGAAATTGTCATCGGTCGCTTAAAGACATGTGCACAGTTACAGGCTTCAAGGCCAAGACTTGAGTACGAAATATTTCAAACTGGGAGGGCTTGGCTCTTTGGAAAAAGCCGTAGAATACAGGTAATGACTTTTTCGCAGCGGGAAGAACGCGAAATCTAAAACACGAGGGGTTTTATAATACATGTCAGTGGTACGTTTTCGGGTTATAAATCAGTTAGGTTGTTGTATTATGTTTCTAAATGTCCTTATGAGTTTGTAGCGATCGGAAAGTGATGTTTCAAAATGGAACAATATACTTTAAAATCGTTTTTTAAAGCACGTATAGGAAGCGAAATTCGGGAACCGTTGCAGCAACAACAAAGAAAGCGAAGTTTTTATCATACTCCTAGTTCATAAAGTATGGTTATTTGTAATCAAATCTTTAAGTATATTCGTTTTCGCATAGTAGGAGTAATATTATTGTTTAAATCGAGCACGCCTTAGCGGGGAAAACACTTTCGTGAAAATACTTTCTTCGGAGATTAACATTTCCCAATGTGTATCATGTTTTTGATCTAAAAACCGAAGCGAGGTCGTTTATTATTAATATCTTGGTCAGCCTGGTCCATGGAGCCATCTGCAATTTAATCAATTAGACTAAAGAAATTCAAACTCATCATAAAGTGAGTTTGCTTCTGCTAGGCGCACCTGCCAACTTCAAAATACATAAGCATCCTCAACACGCGTAAGAAGTCGTGTTCCAAAAATCCTAAAACATCTGAAATTCCTAAAACATTATTGGCTAAAAAAGAGAGAATTTATAACACAATTAGACCAAATTTCTTGCAAATGTATAACTTTTTGTTGTTTTGTTGTTATATTTCGCGTAGAACGTTTTTGAAATATAACCAATGTGTGAAATGTTTTGTAGTAGTTTGTTTGTTTATTTGCCTCTTTGCAAGGGACCCGGGAATGCTATAAGCAAATGCAAACAAGTCTACTTGTAGTTTATAACAAACCTCCACCAGGAAAGACATTTTAAAAATAAATTCATTGTCCTTTTTACTGTGAATTTACAAGCAGCGTTTGAACATCTAATTTATCCCAAAAAAATGAGAGTATAAACGCTAACATGATATTTTGACTATCTGTTATTCGCAAACAAAATCTAGGGATTGGGCCAAACCAATTCAACATCTGATAATCCAACTTCAGTTTAATAACATTTGTGGAATCAGTTCACCCATGTTGAATGAGTTGAATGGGGCGCAAACTAGTTAAACTTTGTTGAACGATGTTAACTACCAATCATATTGTAGTTCAACTATCTGATCTTACATCATATCTACATGCAAGAGAATACACTCTTTGTAGAACGTATTTTAAGAGAGATCACGGCGTGCGCTTGAGACACGGCATAATCACTGCACGCTTGGGGCACGACGCGGTCACGGCACGCTTTGAGCACGACGCGGTCACGGCACGCTTGGGGCACGACGCGGTCACGGCACGCTTGGGGCACGACGCAGTCACGGCACGCTTGGGGCACGACGCAGTCACGGCACGCTTGGGGCACGACGCAGTCACGGCACGCTTGGGGCACGACGCGGTCACGGCACGCTTGGGGCACGACGCGGTCACGGCACGCTTGGGGCACGACGCAGTCACGGCACGCTTGGGGCACGACGCAGTCACGGCACGCTTGGGGCACGACGCGGTCACGGCACGCTTGGGGCACGACGCGGTCACGGCACGCTTGGGGCACGACGCGGTCACGGCACACTTGGGGCACGACGCGGTCACGGCACGCTTGGGGCACGACGCGGTCACGGCACACTTGGGGCACGACGCGGTCACGGCACACTTGGGGCGCGACGCGATCACGGGACGCTTGGGGTGCCTACATGGTAACGGTACGCTTGAGACAGGACTAGATCACGACACGCTTGAGACGGTACGCTTTAGACATGACACGGTAAGTGACACGAACCGATCACGCACGCGATTGAGACACGGCATAATCACACGGCACGCTTGGGTCACAACACTTTCCCAGCACGCTTGTGTCACTACACGGTCACGGCACGCTCGAGACTCGACCCACTCGAGACACGATACAGTCACGGCACGCTTGTTTAACGTTCACGACACGCTCGTGTAGCGATCACGGCACGCTTGTTTAACGCCCACGGCACGTTTGTGTAACGGTCACGGCACGCTTGAAATACGACACGGTCACGGCATGTTTGAGACACGACTAGATCACTCGACACGCTTGAGACACGACAGCCACGGCACGATTGAGACAGGGTACGCTTTAGACATGACACGGTCGCAGCATGCCTGTGACACGATCCGATAACAGCACAACCGGAGACGACGCGGTCACGGCACACTTGACACACGACGCGGTCACGGCACTCTTGAGACATGTCAAGGCACGCGTTTGAGCCCGCCACGATCACGGGTCGTCACATCCATGTTCGCTGGCGTGACAATCTTCATTTCAAACGAAATGCTGCAAAATACCTCAATATAGTTCTTTCATATTTCACAGTCTAGCTGGGGCGACACAGTTGAAGAAGCTCCGAGTACGTTCGCAAAGGATTCTGGTTAGTGGCGCGCGGAGTACATTTCAGATCCGCTTCTTCCGAGTCATCAAGCGACACAAGAATCCATAGGGGACACAAAATATGCCTGCCCACGTCTTCATTCACGGAAATAATTCCCTGGTTGATGTAAATGGCGCGTAATTACACCCGGAAAGATCTATCTTGACATAACCTATCCAACAGAAATACTCAAAGTGATCTTGGAGAAATCTGTGAGGCCAAAAACGCATTAATAAAATAGTAGTTCTCTGCGCTGCTGTCGGGAAAGCTTGCTTGACACTACAACCGAAATAAGACTCTTGCACCAGGTGCTTCCGCTCCGTCTAAATTCAAATTGCTGTTCTAACTGAAAGCATCGTTGGAAATGGATTTACGGATTCTACATGGGAGAAGCGCAATGCAAGAGGCGCTTCTAAGTCGGAGGTTCGATGCTGAGCGAGAAGGAAGAATTCTGGAGTTTTATCGAGGTAGAGAAGATGGGATTATTGCGACAGATGTCTTCGCAAGGGCATTTGGTTCAGCAGGCGCTAAAAACAGCTACAGGGAATTTGATCCAAGAGGTGAAAGCGAGTTTAAATGGAATCGACCGGAATATGCAAGGTGGGTTGAATTTTACATATGATATGTTCTAAGTACCCGACTCGTTTGACAAGCAAGGACTAAATGTCTTTAGCACACACAACAACGCACCTGCTGTCAATTCATATCTCAGAAAACAAAATCCTGAAAGCTACGCGAGATACCGAATTACAGTAATGCAAACTTACTCGTGGGGTCACATATATTATGCCATTGCTATATCTCTATTAGTTTCTCTCAAGTGTAATGTATATTGCTTATATATAAAGACGGTTCATCGACTCAAATTGATGAGTACATTTTACCGACTCGGAAATTTTCTTAGCAAGACTCCCTGGGGGATAGTCTTTTCGAACTAGCACAAAATACATTATTAATTCCCTAGTGTTTGTCAGAAACCATAGGCTGTCTAATTCAATGTGTTTTAGCTGTATATTTATTTTCAATTGTGATAGGTTTTATTTACAAGTTGTTTCTCTCCGGGTCTGTAGTATTTATTTTTTATTATTCAGAACACTGGAATAAGGAGTCGTTTCAAATAAATTTTTCATTAGTCGAGGATGTAAATAAATCATTTTGCATTCTCGCGTTAGCATTAAACGTATTTTTATTCTCACTAAAAATGCTTCAACTAGAAAAATATATTCTTTAGGATTTTTAAAATGGAGCAAAGGCAGTTAACAGTTTGTATATGATGTTTTAATTGATTGTTATGTTTTGAGTTTGGGTCTGCGAATCAGAGGGAGAATTCTAATTTAAATGAATATTAATGTTTTTTCTGCTACGCATAACGCGGCTGGTAGTCTCTACGTGTAACAGGTGATCTATTTTAATAATATGACTTTTCTCGAATTACAGCTCGAAAAATCTAGAAGACACTTTTAGAAATCCATTGTGGAGAACAATGCCTTTTGATATCTGTTGAAAGCAAAGATAACAAAGACAGTCGTGTCAATTCTGGGCGAGTGTTACCACAGAGTCAGCGTTTGCTGCGAATGAGTAGTGTCCCCGGGGACACGGGGAACGGGAAAAGGGGAGAGGGGAGAGGGGAGGGGAGAGGGAGAGGGGAGAGGGGAGAGGGGAGAGGGGAGAGGGGAGAGGGGAGAGGGGAGAGGGGAGAGGGGAGAGGGGAGAGGGGAGAGGGGAGAGGGGAGAGGGGAGAGGGAGAGGGAGAGGGGAGAGGGGAGAGGGGAGAGGGGAGAGGGGAGAGGGGAGAGGGGAGAGGGGAGAGGGGAGAGGGGAGAGGGGAGAGGGGAGAGGGGGGAGAGGGGAGAGGGGAGAGGGGAGAGGGGAGAGGGGAGCATTTTTGATTTATCATCAGGCTGAACAACTTGGAAATTTTACAACCAAAACTGCTAAATCTTACGTACGAATGGCTAAATCCTTGTTTTAGGATTCTGAGTTGTTTCTGTAGACCACTGGTCTTATTTTTATAATTTTTTGAAACAATCATCAGAAAAATTGCGCGAAGATTTTTCGTACAGGAGGGACTTTTGTAATAATACCACTGTTAGAATATCGGCTCGCATAAGCAAATGCGGCTCTTAAAAATAAATTCAAACAAATAGTTAAAAGCACCAATAGTCGAGGTTTAACATAACCAGAGCTCAAAAATATCCAACCATTTTTGACGCGACGCGAGCGAGTTAAAAAATTTCTGAAAAACGCCTTTAATTTTGTTGGAGTCACCTTAATGTACTTCCACACTGCATGACATTTTTATGAAACAAATGAACAAAGAACAGCGTAACTGCAAACGTATGAAGATTAAAAGTAAACCCCTAGCGATTTCATAGTGTTATTCACTAGAGAAACTTAGGCGATATAATCGGATTTAATTCAAACAAATCTGCAGGCCAATGATAACAGGGAGCACGAAGTAACTACAAACCTTTCAGTGGTTATAAAAGCATACAAAATGACTTGTTGTCATTATTTGTCGAATTCGATAACATTTCCATTAGTAATAAAACACCTGTTTCAATTAACGTTTCTCCTGAAACCTTCATGAGCCATGCTTCATAGGTTCACAATGATAATATTACGAACAAAAATATTTTCTTTTCTTTTCAAGATTCACTCGAAAACGTACAAGTTTTGACTAGCACACGATCGGGAAGCCATTCAACTGCGCACGCAAAACCGGTTCGTAACCGGTATTATTATATAGCTCGTGTTTATTCGATCAAAACGCGCGCTCTGATTGGTTCTATCATGGTCACGTGGCGGGCTACAAATACAAATTCAAATTCAATTCTGGCTACATCGCCAGAGCGGGAAAATAAAAATAAAAACATGGACTATTTTAACCGTGTATTTTCTATTTGCTATATAATAAAACACTTAATGACTGCACTCTCGGGAAACAGCGAGTTTTGTTTTCCCTCGACTTCGTCTCGTGAAACATCGAGATTCTCGGGAAAACAAAACTCGCTGTTTCCCTCGAGAGCAGTCATTAAGTGTATAGTGTAATACGGTTTGGTAGTGTAATACGGCTTAACCGGGTAATACGGCTTTTGGCGTGTAATACGGCTCCGCGCCATATCTGCACTTAATTTTGACCTTATATGGTAAAATGACGTCACAGGCGTATAATACATGGTCTTACGAAGTAACGTTAATTGAAATTGGTATGTACTCTCTCTAACAGTAAAAAAAAAAAAAAATGCCGAAGAATCACACGTGACATGCGCCTGTTTCTTATCTTTGGCATTCACGTTTATATACATGGAATTATCTTTAGCTGCGCTGAAATGAAGCGCCAGCCAGTGAGAGCTGAAAGAAAGCAGTTACTGCTGAATGGCTTTCCTGTCAGCCAATCAGAAGCCGAACTGGTCAGTGCAACTGCTAAATGTGGCTTTCCGTGAGCCAATCAGAATCTGAACTGGTCAGTACAACTGCTGAATGGCTTTCCCGTGATCCAGTAAGAAGCCGAACTGGTCAGTGCAATGCGTTACGGTGTCCTTTCAGGTAACACGCGCGCGCGTTCAAAAAGCACTCTATTACCGATTGATGCATTTGCACGACCAATCAAAACGCAGATGCTTTGGTGAGTTCAGTTCTTTTTGGCTTTTTTATAAAAAAATATGTTCAATAGTGATACTGATAGCCCTAAAGGAACATTACAAATCAATCGCTTTATTCAAGGGGATCATCCACTATTCCGGATGTTTCCTGCAAAAACTGATGTTCAACTTAGAGGTCGTGGTCGATAGCATTATATGTTAGAGAAGATATCGGTCTTGAACAGGCTATCGCTAGGAAAGCCTGCTAGTAACTCGATTTCCGCTCATCTTTCATCGATTAACTGATGCTTAATATCCGCAATTTTTTCACACGAGGTCAGAATATGCTCATTGAAGATTGTAAGCATAAAATTGTTAAAGAAACAAAAAAAAACGCTTTCCCTCTGCCAAACGTTTTGCTTACCCTTGTCACAACTGCAACTTCTAAAAGAGTGCACGCTCATTACGTAAGTTTGGCATTATCGGACCATTGAAGA
Source organism: Scolanthus callimorphus (assembly GCA_033964015.1). Classification (NCBI taxonomy): domain Eukaryota; kingdom Metazoa; phylum Cnidaria; class Anthozoa; order Actiniaria; family Edwardsiidae; genus Scolanthus; species Scolanthus callimorphus. The sequence goes on from CM066922.1 coordinate 20,027,917, forward strand.
CTGTGCCTATTCTACTGTTATCAAAGTTGGTTGCTGGTTTTGATTGGCATACATTTTTTTTGTGATTTGGCCAAAGTGTTTCAAGTTATACACTTCATTTGTATTGTTCTCGCCAGTCTTCTTCTGAACATGCTCCGAAAGTTTTTGTCACGAAAAGAAACTGTAAACTCGTCAAGCATTTCCAGACATCTGTCACAGGTCTGTCGAATCAAGAATCATTAGGATCAGAAGAATTAGCAGTAGATATTATTGTAGAACACTTCTTTATTTGTAATTTCTAAAAAAAAATGTACAATTTTCTGGTGATTTGCCTATCTTTACGCGCAATTCTTTACACTTACCAGGCCTGGGAAGCCTGTGTTACATGTAAAACCAAGTCACTATGCGTGACATGGTGTCACACAAGTGCACGTGTCGGTTCTGTGGGACCACAAAACTTCCCGGTTTAGGAAATATTCGTATACAGACCACAATAAATCAGTCAATAAGATAAAAGGAATGTAAAATATGCCTTACCTGAAAGACAGTCTCGAACCAAACACACATAAGCTCACTTTCTTCATCGAGCTTTGTTGACTTCACACTTTTCTTTCTCCGGTCCATGAGTCAAGTCACTCTTTGACACAGTCACACTTTAGAGGAGCCAAACAGTTCGGCAATTTTAGGCTACATTCATAGCCATTAGCTTGTCTGGTAAGATAGAATGCATCTCACTTGTTTCATATATAATATTCTAAGGTCTCAATTCAAACTGCAAGCTAAAAACAGCAAAAAATACCTTTCTTTTGACGGGCTTTTGGTACTCAATCGCCTCGTTCTATTTCCCGCCGCTCGTTCAAAATTAGTGACACATTGACTTACCGCTGACCCTAAAGGGTGGACCATTTGATCTTTGATGGGGGGGGGGAGGGGCTGGAAGAATTGGTATGTGCAATAATTCTTTTTAATTCTCCACGCTGGTGTATAATATTTATTTCGTAAAATTACAGAGAATTATATAACGAATTTTGCTCTGCAGGAATTTTTTTCGGCCCTTCGGGCCATGCAGGGATTTTTTTTCTTTAAAATCTTCCAGCCCACCCCCCTCCCCCTCAAAGTTAAAAAAAATGGTTCACCCCTAAACCGCCAAGCTCGTGTTGGCCGGCTTGTTTTGCTCTGTTCGGTTGAGATACTTCGTCCGGTTCAAGATCAGAGTGAAACTTCTTATGGTAAGAACTGACTAATACTTTGAGGAGTCTTTTGAGTTAGGCATTGAAAAGTTCAGTTGTTGTTTTGCCTGAATCTGTTCTCTTTTATTCGTTTCCGACAATTACAGTGTGTCATGAAAGTAGAAAGGCATTTTGTGAATCCAAAAGGTCCACAGATCACAGATCACAGATAAATCCCCCTGGATTAAATACAATACTTCTAGGGAAAAATACAATGATTGTATAGATAAGATATCGCCTCCCTTCACTTCACTAGTGAATCCCACCTGGAATTTCCCATTCATCCTGTGGTGGAGGTATGGATCTTTTCTGGGATTACACAATGCTCATTTTGCGGGGGTGGATCTAGGGAAAGGGTTGTGGGGGTCGCAATCCCCCCCCCCCCTCTATGAGAGTGAGAGATTTGATGAACTATACAATTGTATTAGTAGTTATTAAAATGTAGTACAGATTATAACCAGTCCAACTTCTGTTTTGGTATGTTTTTTTAAACAAAGTCCAAGATGCATGGCTTCCATGCAAGGAGGATTGGAACCTCCCAGAATACCCTGCGCGCCCAATTTATCACTTAACACCAGTCATGCGTTACTTAAATCGAGTGTTTCGCGGCAAAACTAGGTCACTTTTGGAGAGCTTTTTTCGTCATATCTAGGCACTTATATGCATATACTTTGGTATCTACGCATTCTTTAACTTGTATTTTACCTATGTTTTGCAAAAAAAACAGCAGTTATTGCGAAAAAGTTACGAGTCGAGACGATTATTCTTGTGCTCTATTACACAACTGCGGCCTTTGTACTTGGTCACGCGTTCAACCCCTTAGTTATAAATGTACACAGCCTTCTTATGATTGGATACATTAGAGATTTTTGGCATGTATATTGTAATATAAGGGTCACACAAGGCTAAGGAGTCAAATGTACTCTAATGTACTCAGGTTTCGATGAATGCGACCCGTTCAAACATCGAGCATAAATTGGCGTGAGTTGTCGATCATTGCTAACCATTTCCGGGCACTCTATTCACAATATGGGGATCTTTTCCATCTAGATTTAATTCCCTATCCCTGCTTGAGTTAGAAATAGGCTGGATATTACTACATGTTACTTCAAGACCATGAAATACCAAGGTTTTTGTGTTTTAATGGAAAATCGAGCCATCGCTATTATCATTGTGACGAGCCAGTGCGACAAGACGATTAATCTTCGAATCAGTTAAGCTAGTGCCATATTATTCTTTATTCGATATCATGGGAACTCAATGCTGTCAAATTGTTTTTTAAAAGTCATACAACACAGTACATTGGAAAGTACTCAGATGATTTCATGATTTCCTGGATTTACAAACTCATAGACGTGAACGCAAATCTCAGCGCAAAACGGACGTGTGTTCTAGTCACGGACAAGATTGCTCTGTAGTATGTTAACAAATAATACGGATACAATGAGGAGGTTCAACTTTGTCCAAAACCAGTAATTATTGTAGAAGTAGGCACTCTTATCCTGAACCTCGTATTAGTAGCGGGTATTACGTTATTACTTTGCACAAAGATATATATTGTAACAGGCATGGGTTTGCTGTGTCTCACATGTGTGTGAGACTGGGCCGAGTAATGGTAGTTTATAAGGAGCGATAGCAAGTCTAGGAGGTAGAACTGGGAGTTGGAGCGCTGAACGGAAGTTTGAGATTGCAAGAGAAGGTTTTCTACTGCCATTGTGAAAGGTTTCTTCCCCACGATAAAGTAACGCAGCTAATAAAATAGCAAAACATTAGAAAACCTGGTTACATTTGGCGCCCAACGTGGGGCCTGGCATTTTGGCAGAAGCATGACCTCGTGGCGGCGATTCAAGAAATATGGTCAGTCAAAGGTGAAGGAATTGAGAGCTGGTTCAAGAATATGGACAGTTTGAAGTTTCAAATTGCAAAGTTTCGAAACTTTTTGGTCAAGAGAGCGGGGATGTCGTGTTGTCGCTCGGTACTTGATCAAGTTTGTAAGTTGCACAGTTCGAGAAGCGAGGAGAAGTGACAGAAGTCAAAAGCGTGGACGTTGACATTGAACACTTTGGATTTGGGAACTCTGTGTTTTCAAATATGTGAACCTTTTCTGCAGGAGAATTGAGGAGTTTACACTTCTCGACAGCCATTTGCGTGGCATCTGTGGTTCGTTCAGGCTTGGAAGTTCAGACCTTCCAGAAAGAAGCACATTCCGAGCGGAGAAAGCTCTTGAAGACGGGTCTCATCGCTTGTCTTGCCGGAACAAGAACTTTAGTCTCAGGGATGTATGTCAAGGTGGCCAATTCAATGTGAAGCAATGATTTTTGAACAAATTCCACGCAAGTCGAACACTAGAGAGGAAAAGTTGTTTGAATCAAGTTGCATAACTTGCTCAAGAATGTAGTTTGCTTCAACGCAAATTTCAAAGGAAAATCACTTTCGCTGTAAAAATCTAAATTGCTGATTTGAGTAATTTATGGGACCATTGAACTGGAAAGGAACTCCCTAGAGTGTACATAGCTAGTCAAATGATTTCAAAGTTGTTTATATATTTTTATAATTATGTTTTTTTAATAAGAAATAATCGGACTTTTAAGATCTTAAAGAACTGCAATTGTAGTGGTGGAAAGAACACAAGACAAAAAAAAAACAGGGAAAAGTGTAACAGGCATGGGTTTGCTGTGTCTCACATGTGTGTGAGACTGGGCCGAGTAATGGTAGTTTATAAGGAGCGATAGCAAGTCTAGGAGGTAGAACTGGGAGTTGGAGCGCTGAACGGAAGTTTGAGATTGCAAGAGAAGGTTTTCTACTGCCATTGTGAAAGGTTTCTTCCCCACGATAAAGTAACGCAGCTAATAAAATAGCAAAACATTAGAAAACCTGGTTACATATGAAGTCACTCGCTGTAGCGGCTTTATCACTCGCTGTAGCGGCTTTATTATCTCGACAGGCGCAATCGGCGTGTGCTGAAACCGAAATACGGATGGAGCCTTCTGGTCCAAAAAGTCTTACAAATTTATACTAATGAAATCACGAAATTGAAGTCTATTTATTGCACGCGCGATCGTTAGGAGTCCATGTATTTCGGAGCGATCACTTCGTGTTGTTGTCTCGACGGAAGCAAGTGACAAATGACACTGAGACATCAAGGACGCCGCCTTAATAATATAAACCATACTGATGCATTCTGGGAAGGTATTCCAATCCTCCTTGGCTTCCATGCATGTGTTTTACCACAAATTTATTGGACTTCACGACTAAGAAAAAATCTAGTTAGTTATCAACAACGGTCACAGGAAACATTCTACAAATTGAAATGAATTGTAGATTTTACATCTTTCAAGTAAAAATGAAGCACCTGCATTTAATTATTATTTTATATATAAAAAATGTTACTAATTGATGCTGCCATGGTATAATTTCCATAAGTTTTGTTTTTGCTGATTGATCTGGCAGATATAATAACCTTCCCTCTGCTTGGGCATAATGTTTCATCCCTATTTCGGATCATGTGATATTCCCATGCAGAGGGGGGCATAGGGGACCCTCAAATACCATGTCCAAATATCAAAAATACTGTAATGTCACATAAAATTGCAAATATCATGTCTAGATCTTGCAAGACCATACAATAATCATTGCATTCGACTAACAATGTTAAACTGGTTCAGGAAGCCAAGCACAGAATGTTTTTGTATGGCATAACTTCAATACGATCAAAAACAAATTGTAGCTCACAGCTCTATGAAATCCCAGTCACTGCAGACAATACCATCATTTTTAAACATTTTAAATAATCCTGCATACCGAGCATAATCAGAATATCAAATTATCATGTCTTTTTGGCAGGCAAATTTGTTCAAATACTGCAATGCTGTGACCCCTATGCCCCCCTCAATGAGTATTCTCTCTTAGTTTCTTTTTCTGCTTTGGATCGAAGGATGCATGAACATGGAAACATCCCAAACAAAGAAAGATTATTCAAATGAATAATGCCACCTGTTCTGAAATGGGGAATTTTAAATTCACTGAATTGGTGAAGGGGGGATTTTGTGGGGGTAGATGCCAGGGGGGACCTCCCTCCCCCTTGCTATGCCACGTTCTTGCCCACACCCTCATGCTATGGCACTGACCATATCTCCTGTGAAAATGTACAGACATATGTAATTACAACATAGAATATTACACAAATATTGTAAAGTACTTATGATATTCTAACTTTTGTACTTATATTAAATTGAATGTGCATTGAAAATGAAAGAATTTTCGGGTGTTTACAAAAAACGCCAATCATTTTGTAGAAAGCATGCGCAGAAGGCATGATTCCTGTCCCACATGGAACTAGCCGGACTAAAACAACATATAGTCTCTCAGGTGAAGCTTTTTTAGGTACTGCTCTACGAGAGAAGACCATGCTTAGACTTCACTAGAGTGGTCCCCTTCAGCTTTTAGTCTGTAGGGGATATTTGAAACAATGTGCATTGAAAATGAAAAAAATTTCGGATGCACAAAAAATGCCAATCGCTTTGTAGCAAGCATGCGCAGAAGGCATGATTCCTGTCCCACATGGAACTAGCCGGACTAAAACAACATATAGTCTCTCAGGTGAAGCTTTTTTTTAGGTACTGCTCTACAAGAGAAAACCATACTTGGACTTCACTAGAGTGGTCCCCTTCAGCCTTTGGACAGACGTAGGGGATATTTGTTATTTGATACAAATATCCAACTGTTCAAAGACTGAGGGCTGCACTGGAAGGTGTCCTATACAGAATACTAATTGGTCTAATTAGTATTCTGTATCAGATACAGAATACTAATTAGATCAATTAGTATTCTGTATCAGACACCTAGCCATGTGGTATTGGGGGTTACAAGTAGTGTCACCTGATCCGAATCCAGTGCAGAGATTGGATGAGCATCCTATGAATAATGGATGAATATTATAAATATTATTATTATGTTCTTGGTGTTCACATGACATCATCAAAATCCTAACTTTGAAGCTATGGACTCTATGAAACTGTGCTTTTCAGGCCAGTTACAGTTCCACAATAGGAGTCTCCTCAACACTTTTAATCGGATTCCTGTTTTTCGCTCCTGAGATATCGGTGCTTCAATTTCTGTCATGCGAACACTAGTCACGCTAATTTAGGCATTGATTTCTCGCGATATATCAGGCAATTCTCCCGTTTGGAGCATTCGATGAAAGGCAACATTTCCCGATAAGTGCAACTAAATCACATTTTGGACGATACGAGCTCATATTGTGGGCTGACGGCACATTTGGTAATTTGGCCGCCATGTTGGAGTCCTTCCGAGGGACTCCAACATGGCGGCGCCATACATTTTACTGTAAACAGTTTGCACATTCGTTCGCTTATAGTTGACGCGTACGTGCGAGAAAAATCGCCGCGACTCGTGCGACAAAAATTGCAGCAAAAATTACAAGTGTATTTCTTTTCGACACTCATCTGAAACAACTTCGTCCTCAGGGTCTTCTTACCCTGGTTACCAGAGGCTCGAAGCTTCACTCGTTTACTGACACGCTAAGCCAAGACGCCTTTGTAAGGGAGTGAAGCTTGGAGACTCTGGTACACCGAAATTCCCGGAAATTCTGGGTCAAATGGAAAGCGGTGCAGGCCGTTCTCGGACTTTCGTCCAATCGTGGCTGTTCTCGTGAATTGCCGGATTGAGACCTTTCCATTTGACTCAGAGAACTACTGGGAATTCAAACCGGGATTTTTTGCCAAATGGAAAGCGCTCCCTGACTCCCATCTGAAATTATGATCGATGACCAGCTTTGTGTGAGCCCGCGTTCCTACGTCTCTATGGTAATCGTTCCTACTGAAATTCGCTCTAAAACGTATTTGTGACGTAGTTGCCAGAAATTAAAAGATAATTTCGTCTTGGTTAGAATTTGATTTTTTTGTGCTCTTTCGTCATCGCTCGTGCAATAATTACACTCTCAGAAAAAGACCATCGATTAAACAGTCATCAACGGTATTATATACATATTTTATTATATATCCATCATAAAAGATTAGAGACTAAAGTGTAAGACCATCTGAGAGAAAACATGCCTTAGTTGTTTAGGCAGGTGGAAATTATTATAGGTCCCCAGGCTAACTAGCACATTCGATTAAAAAAACATGACCTTAACATGAAATGTTAGATCGTACCATTATCAGTGAGCCGACAGTTCGGCGCGCCAGCGGATCTAAACATTAAAAGCATTATGTGAGGGTAACCTGTCAGCTCCATAAGTGCGACGACTTCTTAAAATGTTCGGAAATAGTGAGTCCACAGTTTCTGAACGATCGATTGAATTCTGCACGACGAACGAACTGTCAGGGTAAATATACAAACTAAGCTAAAGCTTTGCCATTTTTCGCTTATCAAGCTGTGTTTACTTATTTTGCCATTTTGGGAATTTATAGCTAACATCTGCCTTCGCCCATCGAAGCCACTTCCGATCAAGGCCTCCATAGATTTCCCAAACATTAGATGAATCCCTGCCGAAATATTTAGTCGGCATTCACAATTTACAAAATCTTCCACGTTATATTAAAACAAGCAAACATTTAGGGTTGTTCTACGAAATTAGTTTCAGCTTGACTAGCAAATCTCACTCAGCCAGGTAGCATTTAGAGTATTAAATATCACCTAAACCCCATAAGGACACGTGGGATTTGTTAAAAAGATTCCCACAGAATCTCTGATATTCGACCATTTTCGCTCATAAAATACCATATACAGTTTCTCCTATCTACACTTCGCTACAGCATTCTGCGTGCACTTTTGAGCAAAAAATACTGTTTCTTGTTCGTTAAAAGTCCCGCTCTCCTAGATTTGTTTCTTCAGTATTCTCAAATGAAGTAGGGCCAGCTGTTTGCTGTGTATTTTGTGTTATGCATATATAGAGGACATTTTTTACTCATCACAAATTGGCAATAATTCTTTTAGAATTTAGCGCTGCCCGCACCGTTATATGCCTTACAAAACTGTTACGAAATGTGCATTATTTTCTCATTTTTCTCTTAAATTGAATTACCAATACTTTCTGTCTGAAGCATTAATAAAAATATTTTCAATATTTCGACCAGAACAGACGTCGTTTGCTCTGAACGCTAATCTCCAAAATATGTAATACGAAAACGTTAATGTTTTCTATTCATTTGCGAAACATAGAGAGCCAAGTTTTTAATTAGCGGCTATTATATGTTATTTATATTTGACTCAAGCTGTTTCAACTTGATTGCTGAGAATAACGACCTCCATTTGTTAGGCTAGCAAAAGTTTATATGATGTATAAAAATATTTATAAGGTGCGCTACACATAATATTTTTAAGGTGCGCTACATAATATTTAAAGAAGGTACCCTTGCTAAGGGGTACACTTGTTATGTTTAGGCTTAGTAGCGCACGGATTTTTTACCCCATGTAACAAAATGCCTCCCGCCGTATGGAAATAGAAATTATTATCGGTAATTTGCTCCTTGCCTGTAATGTAACCCCAGTCCTGCATGGGTGCGATAGACATTTTTAGCGCTTCACTTTGTTTTGTACTGTAAGTGCTTTTCCGGTGCTTCATTGTCGAGATCGGTCGAATCTAGTGATTTAAATAACAATTTTGAAAACTATAAAAAAATCACCAACTTTCCGGCCGCATCAAGACCTAAAGTTGTGAAAATTATCCTCGGTGGTGCATGACACCAAAAAACCCCACAAAAGTAAAAAAAAAAGTTTTTTTTTTCATTTTTTTCCCATTTTTATATATATGATATATATTTTACTTCCATTGCTTCTGTATGGGTACAAAATACAAAACAAAATTGTGTTCAAACATAGCCTCCATCTACTCCTCTAGGTCTAGCCATATGCACAGGAGTAGAAGTCAATTTTAAGACTGGATTCTGAATTTATAAAGGAAATTGGGACTTTGAAGCCTGGTTCCCATATAGTCGTATCAGGTCAACCGTGAAACAAAAGGAATTGGAATTCTTCTATTGTTTCACGGTCGACTGATACGACAGGACGACTGATACGACTATATGGAAACCAGCCTTGAAAGTCGCGGAATGCTGGAATCAACGCGCGCAATTCGATGGCGGAAATGATTTCAGTCATATTTCTTTTTTGAGAGAGGACATAATTTGTAACCATGACATTTAACTCTCGCGGGACTGAAAATGTACGATCTAAAAATAGATTCATCTACTGCAGTACTCCGGTTTCGCCTCGCTCCCAGCACGAGTTAAGGGAGGCTCCTGTTGATGGGCTCCTGGTTTAACTGATCACACTTAAAACAGCTTTCAAGTTCACCTCGTATTACTACTATTAACAGGATACACATCAGTTGGCCATTGACTCTAAATACTTTATTAACCGTAATCATTAGATTCCAAACTGACCACAGGGATCAAATAGCAGCCGGCTGCCGGTGATAGTCGCGGCTCTTTTGCGACTTTTCCGGCGCCATTTTTAGGTAAAAAAAATATATAACAACAATCACGTTAAAAAAGCAAAAATTGTGTGGAAACTTAAAGAGTCTTTGCTAATTGTTTTCGTTCGATATTAGAGGACGAATTACGTGTAGAAATCTCTAGTAATAAACATCTAAAAACAAAGTTTCAGATTTGATTTTTACCAAATTCAATCGAGAAAATTGCTCTATATTCTCTAAATCAGTCGATGGAAATTGCAAATTGTGTAGCAATTTTGCGGAAGGAGCAGAAATTGCTCTAAGATGAGTATACTGACATTACCGCATCTTATCAAATGCCCTGGAATATTATCTGCTTCCGTTTTTGTGCAGGCTATTTTATTGTACTAGTGTCCACAAAGCTGGCGAATTTGAGCAGAAGTTTTGAAAAATGATTTTGAACCCTGGACCATATTTATAATGGTACTTGAACCGAGTGGAGTGCAATTTGGTCTGAGCCCCCGTTCACATGAGACCGGTAAAAACCGGACCAGTACAATTCTGGTACGTTACCACCTGTTCGTACGGTACCGGTACAATTCTGGCACGTTTTGCAACAGTGTTCACACGGCCTAGCCGTGCGAAAATCGGTCCGGTAATGCAGGTCCCGTGTGAACGCGCGACGGTACCGTACCAGAATTGTACCGGTCTCGTGTGAACGGGGTCTGAAATCATACTTTACGCGTGATTTTAAAATCAAACGAGCGTATGATTTCAGACCAAAATTGCACGACACGAAGTTCGGTAACTATTTTATTTCATCCATTCCATTTTGAAATCATTTCCATAAAAAATTCGCACCAAAATCATTGCAAAACAAACCGATTTTGAGTTGTAACAAGCCCGCGCTGCAAATAGATTGATGTTTTACAACGATGTTGATGCAACAAAATCTTTTCTATAAAAAAGTGAAAAATTAATACTCTCCACTCAGTTCAGTTTTTATTTAATTTTATATTTCATGCCTGCGATATAAACACGAAATCCTATATAATGGCGTTTTTTTGTTCGGATCAGTTCCCATTTATTTCGACAGAGAGCGTCAGAACAAATTTCGTGACAACAATCATAATTGACATTTGCTTCAACATTATTTACCGACTTCGTAATCCTAAAACGTGCTTCTACACTTGACTATAAATAAACCGTTTTGTCTGGAAAACAAAACCAACTTGAAAAGATTATTAAAAGTGTCCAAATTCACCGTCTTGGCAGTGAATAGTGAATAAATGATTGACGAGTAAACATGGTAGAACGAAAGAACAAAGAAAGAAAGCACTTATTACCGGTAGCAAATTCCCCCCGAAAGTTTAAACAAAAGGACGATCAATTTCGTGAGCGAAACAGCAACACGGAAAAACAACGCTACACCCACATTTGTAAACTTTAGAAATCTTCGGGACGGAAAAATACCAATATGCTTTATAAACTATTCGAAAGTATTTTCATGTGAAGCTTTTGACCTTTTTATTTCGTGATTCGGAGACAATAACCTCTATTTAAGCCAGGTTTTGGACAGAAGTTTCCATTGTTCTAATTGCCTGTCAATTTATGCGCAGAAAAGGCACCACACGAATAGCGGATACAATTTGCATTCTAAGCAGTCCATACTCCTTCGCTTCTTTCTTTTTTTTCTAAAATGAGTGTTCCCAAGATTTCGCCCTTTCTTAGCACACTCTACTATTCAATTCAGTCTGGAGTTTAGATTGAACGAGAGCAGGTTTTGGGTTTTGAAACTGCTTGTATGAAGCTTGTATAACTTGTGTACAAGAAACACCTGGCTTGTGAAAGAACAGTGGATTAGAAAGGCAATGACCTGTTTGAACTGGCAATAAAATGGAAATAATAAACGTTGAACATTATAGCCTTGCAATTGGGGCTTCTTTTTCTTCTATCCGCATAAATAGAACTTAACGGTTTTGAAAAAAAATCAGCTTATATTACCCCATTCATCAAAATCAACTAAAATGTTGTTAGCATCAAAAACGCTTTTATTTCTATAGAGATAATTGAACGAAGTCGTTTTTCTTTAAAGAGAAATTGACTGACCAGGTTTTGAATGAACTATTAAATTGAGCTCGGCAGTGGATTAGTCTCGACTGATTTTTGCAATTCTTAGCTATTTTTCTTTCAATGGAAATTTTTCAGCGCTCTAAACCCAAGTTTCATAATGCCATCTTTTCCATTGTATTACCCTAGAGTGTACTTGGGGAAATTAAATTAAGTCTTGAGAGATAATTTCTAGATAATTAATTGGAAATAGCTGACAGGTTTTTGTTGACACTCTGTGTTGAGCAGGCTGCGGGAGTCAAACCATTTCCTGGTCAAAGCGAACGTTCCACTGCCCTCGAGCAAAAAACCTGTGCTCCAGCTTGTCAATAAAAGCTGAGTCGCTAATTGCGACCGCATGACCTAATACAAGCACATGATTGGTCGAGGAGTTCTTACAAAAACATGGTTATTTGATAAAGGCTTTTTAATCTGTCAAACGTTTAGGTGGTATCTGAACTTCGTGCATTTATGTTGACTCAGCCGCTAGTTTCAAACATTTCAAACCAATAATCCCTTGAAGTGACTCGAGATTTGAGTCAAGGGCGGACTTTGCCTGTTTTCAAAAACTCGACGTCGTGGCAGGTTCGAAGTGTCAGGTCTCTGCGAAATATTTTCCAAAGCAAAGTACCACCATGGTATCCCTATTTTCAAAACCAGTTTCAACACAAGATACAAGGCAGATACTGAAAAAAGGTGACTACATGTATAGTTGATGATATATTGACATTTTCTAAGATACGATACATTTTTATTTCTCGACGAAATGCTCAGGTTCAGACCCCTGGAACTTGAACAATTTCACACCTTTTTCTTACAACACTGTGATGTTCTACAACGTTTATATAACTATCTTTGCATCATTGTATGGTGAGAAAAGAGGGCTACATAATCGTCAAAGTACTCATTCTTTAACACGTTCAAAAAGCCAAGCTATAGATTGTTCGGCACTTAGCAGACATACGGCAATTGGAAGAGGTCTTTGTGCAGGATTTTGCAAAACAGTGAAATTTTTATTGTGTTGGTATTTTTTAGGTAATAGTAGGGTTTGGTTTTTGCTCTTTTAAGCGCAAAAGAGCCAAAGTAAAATTAGAAATGTAGTTCTCTCGTAACTTATAAGTTCATATCGATTTTCAAACACGTTCCGTTCCGTTTCGAAATTACCAGCGTTCACACATAACAACAAAGGGAATCAGGAAGACTGCACTCTATCTTTCCTCGATGGCTTTCGAGCAACGAAATCTAGACAGCGTATAAACTAGATAAATTATCGTTCTTTGTTCTTACGAATTCAGTATATTCTTTGGAAAAAGTTTAGAACAAAAAACTGAAGGGACAGGTTCTGTATTATTCTTTGCTTGTACCCGCTCGACTCTTTGTCGCTAAGTCCTAACCGACCTAAAAAAAAAACTGTGAATACTTGAAAGCATTTTCACTTACTTTTCTCCAAAATGGCGTACCTAGTGCAATTCTCTTTTACTTCTATAACTGTGCAAGCTCTTCGCCTATCGTATCATTTCGAAATGCTTCTCCAAAGCAGAGGACGCGTTTTCGCGCCTTACGTGCAGAGAAACAAAAGAAGCCACCACAATGTTCACAAAAGACCAGGAACTGAAAGTGATATCGCTATCAGTTTGTGCAAAGATGGCTTTCGAGTCGTTATTTTTGTAGACAGACACAAAGCTGGATAAACCCGCAGACAAAACACTCGTGCATCTTTTCCCTTCAAGAGTCCCTGTTTTAGATGCGTTTTTATATGGTGAAGATTATACGGTTTTGGCGAGGAGTTCGATGAAAACAAAGGAGCTTTGGGCGTATCCAAATCGTAAATGCAGATATTTTTTTTACCATATTCTTATTTGATTCCTTTTACTATCTATTGGTTTGCAAAAATGTTTTTTCATGTGTTCGAGTCGATTTGAAGTATGGGTTTCCGCGCGGTTGTTTCCCTCTTAGCTCTGTATTGAACTGTTTCAAGGTTGTCTTTGTTCGTCAGTCTTTGCTCAATAAGGGAGTGGGGTAATCATTTCTCGTCTAAAACCCTTTCAACTTTACTGTCATTTCGACTTTTGTAATTAAGCTGAGATTTCCTTAATACAACGACTTGATGGGGAGTGAATTAAGCAAAATAAGTTTCGTTATTCTAATTTTAGAGTGTATTTTGCAACGTGAAATATTCGTGTTCGTTCATTGTTTTCAAGTCATGCTGTTGATTAGTGAAAACAAACTGGAAAAGGAAACGAATTTGAGTTTTTTGAAATATTGCTTAATTAAGTTTACCTCATTTTTGACAAAATATAACTTACAGCTTTTAACTCTCGCGTCCCGGTGCCCTCTTTTTTAAACTTTCAATGCATAAATATTTCAAACCGCTCAAGCCCAAAGTAGTTTGTTTCGTGTTTCGCTGTGTACGGTAAGGCGTGGTTCTTATAAGGGAAGTTGACTTTAATCTCAAAACACATAGGAAGCAAAAGAAATTCCGTTTTCTCTTCATTCTCTCATACTTTATGACTTTGGTTTAATTTAGCTTAATTGTCGATCTAGGAAAAATTATTTTTTTAGCAGCAATTCTGGCTGCTGGCTAAACGATGTATCAACAACAAAGTTCTTTTGTGCGCATCAACGCCTCGAAGCTTTTTTTCCAGTTTTTAGTCATGACTTATCAAATTAGACGCAAGAGCAACCTTGTTTCGCGATGAATTTTCGTGTCGTCAGAAAGCCAGTCGACTGCAATAGACGAAAAAGGAAAGGACCTGATTGGCCTAGATTGTTTGACTGGCGTAACAGAGAAACCCCTAATCCCAAACTCTACCTGGCTAAATGATCACTGTATAACATGTACATACAGTACAGTTTCAGTTTCTTTGGAGCCAAACCCAAAGCGACGTTTTGAAAACGCGCTGCAACACAAAACAACGATTTAATGAGCCTCTGTCAGCCGCCATTTTCACAGCATTACATAGCAACATACCAAGTCCGAGAAAGGATCCATTTCCATCGGCTGATTTAGAAAATATAGAGCAATATTCTCGATTGAATTTGGTAAATCAAATCTGAAACTTTGTTTAGTGACTATTGATTTAGAGATTTCTACTCGTAATTCGTCTACTAATATCAAGCGAAAACAGTAACAAAGGAGTGGCTGCACGGATTCTTTAAGCTGTAAAGAAAGTCCTCTAAAAATTCCTGTTGCTTAAGGAGCATGTTTTCCAGTACAGTTTTTTACACTGCAAATCTCACTTGTTTATCTACTTTCAAGAATCCTTTACGATGCTAGAAGTCCCTTTTCCGCGCTGTTTTCGGAATTATTATCCACATCTCTTTGAACAACGTCAATAATATCTATTTTCTTTTATGTTTTAGTTTGGCTGACATCTACGAAGGGGCTTTACGCAAAGTTCTCAGCATTCAACTCAACCTTAAAATCGACGAACAGCAGCCTTACAATCAAGACGGAAATGACGTCATACGAGAAAAAGTGTCCCCTCCACGCCCCAAGGCCCTCAGGCTGGAGGACCTCAAACAGAGTGAGGAATATCGATACCGCAGGAGAGCCCTAGATGAAGAAAGTGAACCAAGAGTCCCTCCTCGGGGACTCACAAACTTGCGAAAACTAGGCGACCGCAATTCCGAGGGGTCTGCGTTTCATGTCCCTCCGAAAAGAAGATTCGACGGTCCAGGGTTCCCGCCGTTGGAAAGAGAGGCCAGTTTTCACATGGAACGCCTTGGAATGGTTCCCTCGCATTTCCAATCTCATTTACCTCCAGGATTTAGTGCCAGGATGGACGCTGCACGTAGCTCTAGGCTAGCCCCTCTAGGATATGTCCCCTCCCGAAGTACCACTCAAGAAACGTACTCGCAATACTCTAGTCATCACCGAGAAATCCCACCTTTGTTCCCAGTCCGCTGCACAAGTCGCGACCGAGACAGCATATTATTACAGCGAAAGCATGAGTACGAGTCAAAGGAACGGAAAACCCCGGATAACCGAAGAACCCCGGATGTTGCACAGAAGAGCCCGGATCTTAAAACTAAAATCCCGGATAATAAACGCCGAAGCCCGGATATCCTGCACAAAAGCCCAGAGAGGCGGCGACCGAATGGATTTAATGAAAAGTCGCTATGGAATAGAAACGAAGGAAAGACACCAATCAAAGTTGAGCGGGAGGATTCAACTTTCGAGAAGATTAACTTTGAAGAGAAATTCAATAAAGCAAACGAACAAATTACAAACATGACTTCGTTTCGTGCCGGGCCTTTGTCACGCCCATCGGAACGCAAATCCCCATTATCGCTCAGATTTCGCCCGTATAGCCTCCGCACCAAGAACTCACATGGGCTTACGATGAACGGCAAACTTCCTGATAGTCAATGCCCGAATAGTTTGATAAAAGCCGGGATTGAGATGGGTATTAAACAAGAAAATAGAAAAGTTCCAACCGTCCAGGAAGGAGAGAAAGAAGAGTTTCTGTCTAATTTGGGACTTGCAAGGATTTCAAAATAATTTTACCCTTATAAAATTAAGTCCACATATTAAAGGCGCGATCAAAGAGTATAAGGATAAGATGCCGATAAAGTGTCGTACACGCAAACTAGGTATTTAGGAGAATACAAGATCAACTCTATGACTTCTCTTAATAAAATCTTAGAGCGGATTTCAGATGAGTGTCGAAAAGTATTTATATTTTGCGTTTCTCGTTTCTCCCTCATTTCAACAAATCAAATTTTGAACTAAACGCAGCTGTGTATTTAGTAATCACGTGCTCACCGCGTATAGTGTTTTAACTTGACATGGCTTGCAAAGAAACCAGTCACGTGCTCACCGCGTGAAAGTGGTTTTACTTTGGCTTGTGATTGGCTGACGAGGAAGCCATTCTGCAGCAACTCGTAGTTTATGTATATAATCCATGATTGGCTTGGTGTGTTAGTGCATTTATCTGGAATTTGCTCTATTGAATTTAAAAGTTTGCTTTGGGAACTGGTTGTTTTCACGGATGCTGTACTAAAATGGGACGGGAAATAGTTCCCAACTGCGGGCTACATGTTTCAACTTCTCACGTTAAGATTTCTGCTTAAAATACAATCATATTTAAGTCTATGTTTGATATAATGTACAGTTCTGAATTCATAAACCTTTATTTCTTCTTTTCCCGTTTTTTAAGTGGATGCATGAAGCGACTACAAAATCAAAATAAAACTTATAGTGACCACACGTCGATGTCCTTTTACTTCCTCCCGACCTATTCCCTATCACAGGGAATTTCCATGAGAAAGCTGAATTTCTTACAAGGTACACGCCGCATGGGAAGTGTTCGGAATTCACATGGATAGCCATGGGAAATCTGAACACTTCCCATTCTTCTTAGACGGGAAATTAAGCTTTTACCATGGATGGGTTCCTGCAGAAATTCCCTGTGTATTATTCAGTGGAATTTACAGTCGAGCAAACTGATACTGCGGTTTATCAGTGCTTGGAGCTAATATTTTGTCGACAAGTTTTAACGGTTTGTTTTGCGTTTGAAACGGCGCGTTGTCAAGGCGAGTTATAATATTGGAATGTCGAGTTTCAAAATCACGAGCTCATATCAAGAAAGTGCTGTCGTTTTTATGGCAAATCCGCGCGGGTTGCCTGTGGTTTTCAAAACGTGACTCAGGCCCCTCGGCGGGGGGTAAAAACAAAATGGCGACCAAGAGAAGGATGTTTCTCGAGTATCTGCAAGTTTTGGTCAATTTTCCTGCTTTTTTTCGCTAAGATATGAGGACAAGTACTTACAGACCTTCCAAATAAGGTAAGGGGGATTTCCTAATAAGGAAGTTTTGCAACGTCGGCAAAACAACAGCTTTTGGCGAAATTTTCTTGATATGTTTCCATGACAACGACCTCCGCTTGACAACGTTCTTTCTAGACACTCAACGTGGAAACCTATAACGACAAAACTATAGGCACTCCAAGCTTAACTGGATAGCGCAGTAATTGCGTTGTGGCTCCCGCCACTAGACTGCGTGTACAGGGGCGTAGCCAGCGGGGGGAGGGGGGGGGGCGGGGGCACACAGGGGGCCACGGCCCCCCTTTCTCGGGAGATTTTTCCATACATTTGCTGAAGGATGTTTTCGTCCCATGTTTCACTATTCCCCCCCCCCCTCCCCCAACCAAAATTCCTGGCTACGCCCCTGGTGTAGCACCTTAGTAGTTGGCGATCGTCCGTAAATACAAGAGACGAGCCTTTGCTACGTGCATTTTTATTCACATACGCGCCTCGTTTGGGTCTCGAGTTTTCTGTCACGTTCAGCCACAGGCAGCCCAAGCTAAGGATGCCTGTGGTTCAGCGCACCACGCGAGTCCCCCATTCGACAAATAAGAAACTGCAATCAGTCTATCTCACCAGTGAAAACGAAAGTGGTCGCACTTCCGAAAGGAAGACTTATGCATGATGTCGTGAAACTTAGGTGCCCCTCAAAAGCGAACTGAACAGAAGGGCAAACATCCAGAGGCGGATCCAGTACTACTCTTCCCAGTAGACCGTTACACCTCTCTCGGTTTTTCAGCCCTAAAATTGATCGTGTGATCACTTTTTTTGTACCACGTGATGAGTTGCTTATGTACCACGTGATCAATGTTTATGGGCGTAAACTTTGAGAGTTCATTGTTTTCTGCATTCCAACGAAGTCTACGCCCAAAACGGTTGATCACGTGGTACATAAGCAACCCACCACATTGATCACGTGGGTTGGTACTAAAAAAGTTGATCACGCGATCAATTTTAGACAGCCGCCCGGCGGGCAGAAAAATCGAGAGGTATAACGGTCTACTGGGAAGAGTAGTAATTTTAGAAGGGATTGGGGGAGCGGATAGTGAAAACATTGGACGAAAATTTGCAAATTTCCTTCATCAAATACAGTTAATGTATGGGAAAATCTCCCGAGAAAGATGAGTCTCGGCCCCCCTAAATCCGGCTTATCTCCGGTGTA
Organism: Scolanthus callimorphus; assembly: GCA_033964015.1. Classification (NCBI taxonomy): domain Eukaryota; kingdom Metazoa; phylum Cnidaria; class Anthozoa; order Actiniaria; family Edwardsiidae; genus Scolanthus; species Scolanthus callimorphus. The sequence goes on from CM066922.1 coordinate 20,046,619, forward strand.
ATAACCATGTGAGTGCGCACGAACTGCGTCACAAAGCTTCCTTTGTTTGGTAGAACGAATCAGGATGAAATAAGAACTGAACACAAAGGTGTCCTCTGGGAATGGTTATTACACCGGAGTTAACCCCTAAATCTGCCCCTGACATCTGTACCCATAGGCGTTCCCACCAAAATGAGACCCTGCATGAAATTCGCTGGATGTCGGTAGTCGGTAAAACTATAAGTTTTAACTTATAAGTGTGTATTCATTATCACTTGTGTGCTGCCAGTGCACAAGCATGATTAAACCGAAAGTCTGCCTTTCTTCTTTTTTTGATTTGCATATCAAGAAAGTGCTGTCGTTTTTATGGCAAATCCGCGCGGGCTGCCTGTGGTGTTCAAAACGTCTCAGGCCCCTCGGCGGGGGGCAAAACAAAATGGCGACCAAAGAGATGATGTTTCTCGAGTATCTGCAAGTTTTGGTAAATTTTCTTGCTTTTTTCGCTAAGATATGAGGAAAAGTACTTACAGACCTTCCAAATAAGGTAAGGGAATTTCCTAACAAGGAAGTTTTTCGACGTCGGCAAAACGACAGTTTTTGGCGAAATTTTCTTGATATGTTTACTGGATGACTTCTGATTGCGTTGAGATTTGAAATGCGCTCTATTATTAGGTGCATTGGTGTTAACAATTATTCCTCTTGCTCTAATAGCCCAAATTCGGCCAAATTTTAGTCAATGACACTAGTAGGTCAACAATTTGTTAAGCCAAAAACGTTTTCTGGTCTGGTCATTTGCCATTTTCTGGCTTTCAAATCCGACACTTTTCGCTACTAGTAGGCTATAACTTATAGCCTACTAGTAGCTCAACCAATCAGAAGGCAGCAATGACAATAAACCATGTCCCACTAGCGGGATTTGACCAAAAGCCATTATCTTGTTTGTGTTTTATGTTCAATAGGGATTTTGGAGTGGATTGGATAGCCTTCCACAGGTTAACTCAGTTCGAAACTCGGTGGTAAGGCCTTTTGTTATTTGTGATAAAATGATGGAAAAAAATTTGAACTGCTTTTGTGGGCGTGCAAGTAATATAAATCATTTGCCTATCCACACCAATGCAAATTCAGCATTACTTGACTCGGAAAAGGAAGAAAAAGAAAAAAATAGGACCATACTTCCAGACAAAGAGCTGAAGCGTCGTATGGCGACCGTACGGTTCTTACGCCCACGCCAGAGATTTCGGCCCTGACAGTCGCTATCCTGGTGTTGAATTGCTCAGTAGCTAGATACCTATGGGTGAGAGTACGCCCGGCCACCAAACCATATAAGGACGCCCCTTGTACCGTTAGTGAACAATCAACTAATTGATTATTCATCACCAACGTATTTATAGGTCTGAAGAGAGTGTTAGAGATCCATGTGGGACACGTTGTTGGTTTTCTTTAGTAACTTTTCTCGCGATAATGCAGAAATGTTTTTCACAGTTGCCGTTTAGTATGTTTCTTTTCTCATAATCCAATAGTAGGCATTAAAATGACTCTGAAATGAGTTTCTTTTTATGTTGTCTGTTTGCGCATGCGCACACACGTCATCTCGTCTTATTATATTTTCCATGAACAGACGGCCATTAATCCCCTGAAGACCATCTAAGGATGCCCAGAGTGTTATGCTCAGTAATCTCTAGCCTGTGTACATCCGCTACTAACCTACAAGAAGGTTAGTAGTGGATGTACACAGGCTAAGTGATCTCTGGTGGTCCTTGGCTAAGTAATCTTGGTTAAGTAATCTCTCCGTGACCCTTGAGAGCGAGAGGTCTAATTGTTTTAGTATCACCCAACTAGTTGGACAAAAAAGGGAAAAATTGTGTTAAAAATCACCAGAAACCTCGACAAACCGAGAAGCGGCCGCCATATTCTTTTCATGCTCAAATCGCTACTAGAGGTCTATTGATAATCCGCTAACGTAGCCAATCAGAATGCAGCATTGGCAATAATCCACTAGTTGGGTGATACTAATTCAGAATAAACTTCGATAGCCGGAAAACATTTTTTTGGTCGTTTAGATCGGTATTTTTAATTTATCCAAGTTCATGTCGGTCGGTTAACTTAACCACATCCAGACCCTGACATGTTGCAAGTGAACTTTTCTGGGATTTTCGTTTTTGAGATCTATGTACGGAGTCATTGATGGAATCGACTTGGTGGTTGACGCTTGAAGTGCGATTTATCAGAAACGGAAATCGCAGTTCTTTCATTTCCCAAAAGGACGAACAGCTATGTAGCTGCAAGTCGGCATATCAAGAAAACATTGTCGTCTTTCTAGAAATAGAGCGGGCTTCCTGTGGTGTCTTGTCTACCTTGTTTCCAGGTTCTTGACCGTGAAAAACACAGCGGAAAGTGCACTTAACATATTTTCTCGAGTGTATTTGAGTTCTGGTTGAGTTTGAAGTATTCTACGTCAATAAAAATAGTGAAAAATTACTGGGATTCCAAATATGGTATGCAGATACTTCCTTATAAGGAAGTTGAAGAAAGTCGACAATTTTTAAGGGAATTTTCTTATTATATGGTAGTTTGTTACGAAGTCACGAATCAAGTGCATTGTATACGCACGTTTTATCCAGGTGGATTGAAGAACACAATACTGAGCTATGAAATGATTACGAGCCTGGCGAGTCGAGGCGAGTCGACTCTCCCGTGATTTTTTTTTTGGCGCACGGGATTCCCTGGGCCGCGAAAAAAACACACTTTCGAGACAAGTTGCTGGTGACGTTCTCTGTAGCCTGAGTTAACAGACGCCCGCTCAAAATCAAAACATTTAGATTTTGAGCGGGCGTCTGTTAACTCAGGCTACCTGGCTACGTTCTCTGCAACTTCCAACGTAAAGGTTATCGGTGTTTCTGTTACAAAATCTTGCTTTGTATCTATAAACATACTCCAACGCTGTTGTAGATACTCTTGACTTTGACTTGCAATGTTGTGATACTTTGACATTGCAACGGTATGAGTTTTCAGGGGCTGATCGAGGATCTCCGAAAAAAAAAGGGGGGGCAAGCTCTTGCAAATACAGAAATGTATGGGGAAATGTATCGAAAAAGGGGGGCCCGGTACCCCTGAGCCCCCTAAATTCGCCTATGTTTTGTGCTCGCGGGACAAGATTTCACAGAGATGTTTGGCTTGACCACCACGAGTCACCTTGACTAAAGTGGGCTGTCGCGGGTAACCTGTGTCATCTTTTCTCAGGCCCGCTGTTAATACTCCAAATCAGCGGTTACTACCAGTAATCCTAAGCGCGTTTTCAATGTTTCTTCAAGAAGAACAAAATGTCTTCCCTTCTCTTGAATTCTAACAAAGCTGGGGTTCAATTTGAGGACAAATGGCACGAGCTAAAACTAACAGTGAACAAGCTTCTTAAACAGGAGCCGGTATCAACACACGAATGGCAAAATTTATTCTGGTAAGTCGAAGGCTTCCTCCCAGGCGCCATTTTGAATTTATCGAGACAGCGCGCAGAAAAACCTACAAAATTAAATATCAGTATATGCCCCCCGCCTCTTGAGCAAGGTTAGTGTTATTGAGTATATTTATGGTTATAAATAAAGTTCACTTTTTTCCTGTTATGTCTCTGGTCCTAGGCTTCTGACGAACGTAAATTTTTATTTATACTGATGTGATACCGGAATTGGTTTTATCAGTCAATAAAATAGATGTAGATGTTTCCGGCTAGGTTCGAGGTCCGCCGATCACTAAAGAATCGCTAAACTTTGCATTTCTTTGCAACTTATTATCTTTTACCAAACCCGAAGAGCCAATACCTCTCTATTTGGAATTGAAACGAGCAGATTTTCGGTGCGAAACTTGGCGAGGATCATGGCTGGTCGAGGTTTAGAGCGGCGATTGAGCACTTTGCTAGTCAATACACTATACAGGATGTTAATAATAATAATAATGATATCAATAAGTAACTTAATAAATGAATATTACTGTGGCCTAATTACTGCCAGGTTCTCCATCTGGAAGGCCTCTGGTGTTGCAGCAGACACTGTCGATGGCAGGAGAGTATTCCATATGGGAATACTTTTAGGAAAAGTGAAATTTGTAGGGATTTGATTTTGAACCTACAGATGTGGCTGAATCTGTACTGACGGTTTAGCACATGTTCTAGGATCTGTTTTCTTGAGAAACAATGGACAACAAACATAGAGGGCCCACAGTAATTGGCTTTGCTGTTGTGGTGTCCCTGTCTACATGTCGTGTCAATTTTTTAGTCTTGTTTTTCTCATCGCACATTATTATTTTTTTCCTTTCCTGTATTATTTTGTAGACGAAGCATAATAAATAATAAATAAATAATAAAAAATAATAGAGACTTCCAGCTTGTCTGCCACCAGAGCCTCTGATCATCTGTCAAATTGTGTACTCTCATTCATTCATTGTTTTAAAGGGATGTCCATAAAGTTTGCAACTGGGACGAAAAAGGCCCACAGAAAGTCTTCAAAGCACTAAAGGAAGAGGTGTCAGTATTCATTAAACAGGTTCAAGAGGTGAGCTATGTCTCAGAAACCTGAGGATTTTTGGGGATTGGTACATAAAAATCAGTGGATATCACATACCTGTAAACCCCTGAAGTTCCAAAATGTGGAGAATTCATCAGAACCATCTCCTTTCCCCGAGTCTTTTGACCAAAACCTTTCTGAATCCCTTCTGAAAACTTCAGAGCCCTCTCCAATTCTTTGCCCATGGTACGGACTTGGTTTGACTTTTTGGTGCCTCAATATGAATCACAGAATATTGAAAAATCCCAGAGATTTAATGAATGAATAGAACATACCTAAGAAATACTTCACTAGCTAGAAAAACATTTTAAATTTGTGCTTCCTCAAGCAGAAGTGGTTGCTTCTAAACATGGACTTTTTTATTTTAAAAGGTAAAATGTGAGGCATTTAAAACAGAATCGTTGGTACATCTTACTAACATTACCCTTTTTATTTCCTCAATCCTGTAATTCAGTAAAAAAAGGCAATGAGTTCTTTATTTAATATTTTCTCTAAACACGAGAAATCCACTAGTTGAACAACAACAACTACGTCCATTTATTTCTCTGTCAAAACACTGCCAAGTCTCATCTCCTGGGGCCTCTAAATATGGGCAACACAGGAAGCCAAACTACACAGGAAGCCCAATATATTATGCTTTCCACTAAAATTCTAGGCATAAGATAACATGATTGTGATCTTTTTATCACAGAGGGTATTGCGGCATGAGGACGATCACTCCTTATTGAAGGCTTATATCTCTGAGTGGGCTAAGTTCTTCACACAATGCAATTACTTGCCCAAGCCATTTGCGACACTGGAGTCCAACCTCCAAGGCAAAGCAGGATCAGGCACAACCAAGAGGCCATTAACAGAGAGTGTTACCGTACAGAAAGTGAGTCACTCGAACGCTTGCCTGACAAGCAAATAAGTCAATAATTCAAATTCAAACGTTTTTTTACATCATTTGGCCAAGGTCTTGTCTCCCTAATTCCCAAATTCATAAATGGCTACTGATTTGAATAACTATTGTTTTCACCTCACTAACCTAGAATCCAGATGAAAACACAAAAGCTTTTTTACACAAACTTGAGGATAGTGAAGCAAAACAATATATTCAAATCGGCAGCCATAAATGAATTTGCTATATGAGCCATTTGAAGAATAGAAAATTGAGACATAAATAATAGTGTCTTACTTTAAGTGCCTTACCGTACCTCAACAGTTTCCTCTATGGTTGGGTTATTGATTGTTTCTGATTTTATGACTGATCAATCTCGTACCCAGAGCCGTCATCTTTTGGCCATCATCTTTTGGCCAGCGGCAAGATTCAGGTCTCTGGGGGAATCCAATTTGTGAGCATGCGTGGTAGGTCAAAAATGTAACGAACTTTCATACAACGTTCAAACCGGAAACCCAGAATCTGGGTTTAAAAAAGTCGATTCCCCCAGAGCCCTGAATCTTGCCGCTGGTCAAAAGATGACGGGCTCTGGGTACGAGATTGATGACTGATGTATTTTCAGTTGATGCTGGACACTTGGAATGAAGGAATATTTTCTAGTATCAAGAACAGACTACAGTCCAGTGCCATGAAACTAGTCCATGCTGAGAGAAATGGAGAAGCATTTGATTCCCAACTTGTTATTGGTGTACGGGAATCATACGGTAAGGATACAGTATTATTAGAAATTAGTTTCTTCTACTCTTGTACAGCATGTTAACATACCTGCCAACCTTGTACAAGTGAAAACCGGGAGATTGGGAAAGTGTTGTCGTAACCTTGTCTCAAAACCAAAAAAAAACGTTGCTCGCTTAAAATCTTGAGGTTTTAATGCAGAAATTGACTGAGCGAGTTGATTTCCCGGGAGATTAATGGTGAAAACCGGAGATTGGAAGATTTGACTCAAAACCGGGAGTCGCCCGCCTAAACCGGGAGAGTTGGCAGGTATGTGTTAAGGCACTTTCCTCTCACCTCTGTGGACTGGGTTCGATTCCCATTTGGGGCAGTGAGGAATTTTTCTCTGCTGTTTCAACATCATAGGTTGGAGTGATTAGTCATTTCTCCAATAAACGGAGGTCTGGTCTCTCAATACACTACTCCAAAGGGATGTAAAAGAACTGCTGGTCTGGTCACAGTTACAGAACTCACTACAATGTCATATAGAGTGGTTTTTACATGACTGTAGCAAAACCAATTGCAAAGTAATTACACCAATTCTGAACAAAACCTATAGGAGTAGTTACAAAGTAATTACCAATTACTCATGACGTCATCTGAAATCTGCTCTATATACAATCACATGTAACCCCACTCATGATTGTAAACTGCACTTGGAAACTCTGTAGTCTGTATCTTAGAGATCAGGCATCTCGCAATTTGTAAAGCCTATGGAATTAATGCATACATTAGACACTGTTTAGAATTTTTATTTTTTTTCATGTGTTATTTTAGTGAACTTGAGCTCAGATGTGTCAGACAAGCTTGCAATCTATAGAGAAAACTTTGAAAAGGCCTACATTGATGCTACAGAAGAATTCTACAAAACACAGGCATCAGCACATCTCCAGGAAAATGGAGTCCAAAATTACATGAGATATGCTGAGAAGAAACTAAAAGAGGAGGAACAGCGAGCAGAGAGATATCTGGAGACTAGGAAAGGGTGCAATTCAGTTGCTGTGGTAAGAAGGAAACTGGGAATTGGAAACAATATTCTTGGTTTGATATAATATCACATACATGTTGGAATTCTGTGGTATACATAGCTTTCTTTGTCAATAAGAGCCCATTTTAACAAGTTTCAAAATTTTAGTAGAACTCAAACAGGTTTCAAATTTCTTGGAGCATTCTAGCCCTAGCATTTTGTTCATACCGGTACAGTCCTAAAGAACTGGGACGAAAAAAGGAGCTGTAGTGGCAGGCTGTAGCCCCCAGTTTCTTGCCAAGTTCTGTATGACTTGCATTTCTTGGGGGCAGACAACAACAAATTAATTATGGCAGAATGTATGTAGATCAACAACATCTTGAAGCATCTTCCTTTTTTGTCATGTAATGCAATTACAAGCAGTTCAAACAATCGTTAGTGGATAAATTTTCTATCGATTTTTAGCTCCCCCCAAGCTAAAATCATGCTCTTATGTCCATGAAATTGTAACAAGTAAATTGATGATTTCATTGTAAGCCATAAGGTCCATAAGGCTTGACATCAAAAACTCAACCTCTGAAGATCTCAACAGAACACAAAAAGTCATGATTAAAAGTGAAGGATCTTTCCTATTTTACTTCATTACAGCTCACTGAATGCTGTGTTAATGTTCTGGTTGGAAGCTTTAAGGAGACTATTCTGGCCGAAGGACCTGGGATGATAGCTGACAATGAACTGAAAGTAAGTCACTGCTGCTACTAAAATAATAATTATGATACCAATAACTAATAATGCCTAACTAATAATGTACCTTAGGAGTTAGTTAGTTAGAAACTTTATTTAAAGAGGATGGCACGTAATAGTACACAGTACTAATAAACTTGTGGTCCTCTAAACACTAAAATACGAGCTATGTACATTAATTAAAAAAACTAGTAACATTAAAAAAAAAATATATATATATATTTATTTATGGTACAGTATAGAAGGTACGGAGTCACACCAACTCGAAGTTCTTGAGCCATCAGCAGGATCAAAGGAAAAGAATCTGACTATGTGATCCTCGTCGTTCTCATTGGTAGTTGGCTGGACTTGGACCTATCTATACTCTCTCTCTATATATATTTATGTATATACAATAAATGAAGAAATAAATAAGTGAATAATATAAAAATAATTAAAATATACATTAAGGATTAAAATGTGAGACAGGTAATTGCTCATTTAAAAACTTACGGCGTAAAGCATTCTTAAAAGATTTAAGGTTTGCCTCCTTCTTAAGGTTTGCAGGTAGGGAGTTCCAGTCCTGAATTGCAGTAACAGTAAAGGTTCTACCTGCTTCAGTAATCCGCTTATACCTTGGAGTTAAAAAATTTAAACCATAAATCTTGTGTTACGGCTATTTACAGAACTATTTAATTTTAATTTATCTGTCATGTATTCAGGTACCTAATAATTCCAGTAGCTTAACGATCATAATGATGCTGATGATGATGTGCTAGTAGTGTCAATGATGAAGATGATGATCACTAGGGTGATGATGACTAGGGTAATGATTATGTTGTTTTGGTGTCCACAACCTTACTGTGCGACTACGTCAACTCGGGCATCCGGTAAAAAGTTTGTCATTTAGAGATTCAAACCATTTTAAGAAAAATTTAATACCTGCAATGCGATTGGTGATGAGTAATTAAGTTACTTCTGCTGATAATTTTCACAATTTTGAGAGAAAAGTGAATATTTCGATATCTGAGATCTTGAGCAAGTCAGGATCCTTAGTTCTGTACTTGCCTCCTGATTGGCTAACTTCTTACATAATGGCCCGGTTGACGTATGTAGTTGCACAGTAATTCTGAGCCAAAACTGAGAACAAAATCTAGAAATACTCCTAAAGCGTCAAAGATGTCTCCTGACTCAACTATTTTAATCATTTCTTTCCAGAGCTGCTATTAATGTTTCAATTGATGGACAGAGTGAAAGGTGGTGTGGAGCCAATGATACAAAACTTGGAGTCCTACATTATCACCACAGGACTAAACGATATGTTAGCTACTGCAGAAACTATTACAACTGTAAGTATAGTCTAGTTGAGTTGCACCTACAGTAGTTTACATTAGTGATTTTAAGTTGACACATACGTGCGACTAAAATCACCTTGACTCGCGTGACAAAAATTGCAAGTGTAAACTATAGAAAACAAGAAAGGAATGAATGTTTAGAATACCCTTGGTACCAGAGTCTCCAAGCTTCACTTGTTTACAAAATGCATATTTAGTATCACGGCGTCTTGGCTTAGGGTGTCAGTAAACAAGTGAAGCTTCAAGCCTCTGGTACCCAGGGTAGCACCTAAACTACTTATCCTGGAAAATTCTCTCAAACATCCTGGAAAAGGTTTTTCTCTACAAAACTGTATGAACCCTGGATGTACTATAGGGATCTGAATTGTCTTCAAACAAATTTTTGATTTTCTATTTTTAGGATTCAGAGAAGTATGTGGAGCAGCTTCTTGGTTTGTTCAATCGCTTTAGTAAAATGGTGAAAGACGCATTTAATGATGATCCAAGGTTCCTTACTGCAAGAGATAAGGTAAAATGAATGGCATCCATGTTGTTAGAAGACAGCTTTAATCAAGTATCCATCAAAATCCTACGCCCGTGATTTGAGCCCACTCGCCTGCATGATTGACAAGGCCTGTCATGCTTGAGCGTGGGGTCAAATCATGGGCATAGGATGTTGAGAAAGGGGGGGGGGGGGGGGGTACAATGTATAGTGCCCCTTTCCAGCTTTCCGATTTTTTAAAAGGGGGGCCACAGGCACCCCAGGACCCCCCTAGCTACACCCCTGCAGGACCCCCTAGATACACCCCTGTAGGACCCCCCTAGCTACACCCCTGCAGGACCCCCCTAGCTACACCCCTGCAGGACCCCCCTAGCTACACCCCTGTAGGACCCCCCTAGCTACACCCCTGCAGGACCCCCTAGATACACCCCTGCAGGACCCCCCTAGCTACACCCCTGCAAATAATATCAGCAGAAAAAATAATTGGTCATGGAATGGGCTCAATAAAATGACCAGCAAACAGGGGACCTACAACCGGGCAAGAGAAAATAACCCTAAGTTTTTCATCATATTCTTTTGAAGGAGGCTATATTCTTAATTTTTATTTAGGCTTTCAAGGCAGTTGTTAATGACACTAGTATATTCAAGTTGGAGTTGCCAAGCAAATCAAAACCGTGAGTACACGTTTTAATATCATGTTGAGGGTTTACTTCATTCTGTTTTATATTAAAGAGGACATACCACGGAAAATCAGAGGATATTTGTTTCATACCACAACAAAAAGGCAAAAACAAAAACAAAAACGCGCGCACGTGTGCGTGCGTTGGTTCTTTTTAGCGCGCGCGCGTTGATGATGGCGAGTTCCGTTGTATATTATGTTCTCTCCTCTTGAGGTGATATGCACTTTAAAACAATTAGAGATCGAGTAATTTTTCGTTTTGGCGGACAAAATCTTGTACCAGCTGAGTAATATCAAAGATATTCAAATTCTGTTTACATTTTTCTTAAAGCTAGAGATGTTACTCATTCACTGTAGTAAACACCAAAACAAATTCCAAGTGGAGGCATAGTTAGTAGAGGGGTTATTGTCACGTGATCTCGCAAAACTCAAACAAAGACATCGCGCCTTTGAAGTCGGCCGCCTTCCTAACCATTCCCCTCTACTAACTATGGTGGAGGCTGTAAAAATAATTTTCAAAGTTGAAACAAATAGTGCAAGCACAAGATAACATTTGTTGTCAATTTCTGTCCACTATTTATTTTTTCTTAATGCACATTTGTCGCTGCGTGCGTATAATAATCATCACAACTTTTGTGACGTAAGCTATCTTTATTTGCCATCACGAATGGCGAGCATGTATCACGCATGTATCACGCTTTTCTGACAACTACTCGAAACTATAGACAAGTCCGGTAGTTGTGTAGCAAGTATTAGTCAATTCCATGTTAAAAGGCGAATCACCTTTCAATGTTCGCTTGTACCAGTCCAGGGTACAAACTAGGTATGGATTAAGTTTAAAATCCATAATATCCGTGTCAAGATTCCATATTCCGAATTCCGTGTAAATATCTTTGGTAGGCATTCGACCCACTGTCTGAGTCATAACGTAAAGAGCCTGTGTCAGCCGCCATTTTGTCAGCATAGCAACATATGTACCGAGTCAGGAAACATCCATTTCCATTGGCTAAATTAGGAAAAGTAGTGCAATATTTTCGATTGAATTCAAATGAATTTGAAGGAGCTGTGTCATGATTTTAGCACACTTTTGGTGATGTAAAAAACATACAAATAACTGATGGATAACCAAATACTAGTCTAGGTTTGTTAAATAGCCCTTTAACTACAAAGCGATCATGATTGTAGGCTTCACGGACCTATTACAGAGTGGATGGAAACGGATTGCAGCAATGAGTTTTTTGAAATCTTGTCAGGATGAACAGTTTTAAAAGTTTAAAGTTCAAAATTTGCTTGTAAATCGGCAGTCTTGCCGCTAAAACTTACCTACATAGCCAATTAGGCTAAAACCAAGTGATAAAGTGATTTGGGGATGATTACATACAAATTTAGAGCTGTATTTACGAATTTATACAAATGACCTTGACACAGCCTCTTAAAACTTTGTTTTAAGATTGCTATTTGTTTTAAGTATTTTGTTTTCTAAAATCGAATGTAAACAACAACAAAGAAGTGGCTGACTCAGGGACTCTTTAAACTACAAACATGGTCATTACAATTGTGGTGGAGATGCCGGACCTTTTTCCCGTGGCCGTCACGAACACCTGATCGGTTCTCCCGCGAAAGCTCGCACGTGCTCGGATACTTACAACAAACTTCCTGTTTCTCCCCCGACGGACCTTAACAATGCGTCGATGTCGGATAGTACAGCCGAGTCGGTCTTTTACTTTGATCAGGAAACGCTCAGTCGGGCCGGAGTTGTGCAAGGTCAAAACGGCTCTGGCTCTCCTACGCGGGTTTGCCGGAACAGTGAAAAAATCTTGTGCATAGGTCACGCGAAGAAGCACTGGTTTAGCAGTTATGGAGCCACGAGAGTAGCGTTTGAAGGGGTAGCCCCGTTTCGTAGCTCCTGTGACTAAAAATCGGAATGGAACGCTGGGAGGGCGGAATGTTGCGTAGAAGTGGGCGCCACTCGTCCCTTTGGAGTCAAACGGACAGTTTTTAGGCGGCGGTCTGTTTTGTCTACAAGGACGAGCCTCAGAGATGACTTGCTCACTGCTTCTGCCCTTGCCAGCATAATTATAACTCGGGCTTTCTGACCTATGGAAAACAAAGGAAATCTTTATCAACTTGTAGATTATATAGTTTTCTTCTAGCCAGTTTTATGCAAATGATGCCACAACATGAAATGATGCTATTTCAATAAAGGTTGAACCTTTTAATTTATGAAATTTTTCAAAGAAAAAGTCCAGCGTTTCGGTTTGATTGACGGCTAAAAATCGCCAATCGCCCATCAAAAATCGAATTTTGAGGTTGCGTAGGAATGCATACAGTGGTGAAGGCTATTAATAGGTATCAAACTTTTTAGTAAAAACATTTTTGGCCAAGCATTGCTCGAATCCCCGAGCAAAAAATATGGGAGTTCCCCCTGGGGTTTCTTGGCTACGATGTATATCTCGTTCCTTCCTGCTTCTCCTCAGCTCAAAATCACCTTACCTATCAGTGGGCTTGATATCGGACTGGGGCTTTTCCACGCCGCATCAACACAAACACGTGATCAAAGTCAATGTTAGTGTTGCTTGTTGCCTTGACAACGTGAGTGTGTTTTCCCGCGTTCCGTGATACAAGTAGGCGCCATCTTCCACTGGTCGGGTTCTTGATGGTATAAACTGCTCCCCTTGTCATGACTGTCTTTTGTGGGCTACGGATTACAGGGCCTCCAGGCTTATAGAGGGTAATTGTTGGTCCTAGTAGAACAACGAGAATAAACCAGAAAAAAAAACACGTCATATTGGGACTAGTCTCCTTTTGCAGCCGTAGCGTGACAGAGACCGCTATGGCTGCAAAAGGAGACTATCTTGGGACATAACGGAATCGGGCATCAAAAATAAACTCTTAAGCCTGTAGCACACTTGCGACATAACGACATAAGAAAAGTATCACGCGAACAAAATTTCAAAACGTTGAAGTCCACAAAAATAGCATAAGATTGCTTTGGTGAACGGTAATCTAATCGTGATCCATGGAAAATATTGATTATTTCCAATGTTTTCCCATGCTTTTTTCGTTGCAACATAACGTCCGTATGTCGTTATGTCGCTAGTGTGCACCGGGCTTTACCAAATGCCTATAAGGGGGCTGGGGCGAGCCAAAATAGATCTGGCCGGGCTTCTTATAAGGTAGATCCAACATGATGCACCGAAAAATTGCTAACATTTCTGGAAGTTTCTCGCTCAAAGTTCAGTTTTTCTGCCAAATGTCGCCGAAATTCTTATCTGAGGAGGGGAACTGCCGTCAAAAAAGGTTAACACGTCCAAATTTGGTTTTGGCCGTGAGTGTTTCAAAAACGACGGTTTTGTTGAGGGTATTTTTGATATGCGTACCTGAATTTGCCGTTGTGACTGTTATTGTCAGTTCTTCCATTGTGTTGTCTACTTGTATAGCGTATTCAGAAAAGGCAGACCGCTTTCTTCCAGCTCCCACATATTTGCTGCAAGGGGTGAGACACGCTGAACCGCCCAGAGAAGTTCTCGTCAAACTAAGTTAGAGAAAAACAAGACATTTTAAAGCATTTCATTAAGTATCCTTAATTTAACAAATGTCTGGAAAATGTCTAAAACATAAATAAAAATGCCTGAAAAATGTCCAAGTTAGAGTTTTTTCATTGTAAGCTTGCTGGATTATTAATGTAGAGATGTGTGAGAATCGGCTTGCTCTGATGTCCATATCCACTCGAGAGCAAATTAAGAGGAAATCCATTTTGAGATCGAGCAATGTCATGTTTTGGTGGATAAAATCTTGTACCAGAGTAACATCAAAGGTATTCAAATTATGTTTGCATTTTCTTAAAGGTTACTCATTAACTGTAGTAACACCAAAAAAAGGTGTTTTCAATTTCATTCCACTACCATTTCCCAAGAACTTCAGTGTTTAGTGTTATTAGAAACGGATTGTTTTAACAAGATATTGAAAACAGACTCAAAGAAGTTTACAATACAATGCAAATGATCTTGGCACAATATTTTCACTGTTTCTCGAACTGCTGTCGGATTCCTTCTTAAAAGCATTTACCTGGTAAGTTTCCTCAATTCTGAGCTGCTCCGCAAACGAAACATACTTCCACACGTCTCGCAAGCGAGGGTCTCAAACGGCTTGAACGAACTCTTCCCGCATAACCCGGTGGTGAAAAAGTTGACAGTGACTCCCATGTCTTTCGCTAGTTCTAGAAGGTAATCTTTATTTCCCTTCGCGTCTTTAGCAGAAGCATCTGTGAAGACATACAGGGGGGACCCCTCTCTAACGTAGTCCAGGGCGGCTAGCATTCCCGTAAAGGTCAATTCCGGGCAATCTCCTCCTGCGTGGGCTCGAAGCTTTGCAATGTCTTTAACGAATTCGGACTTCTGATGCTCTTCTTTGTGAATCAACGGGCCTGTCCCTGTAAACAATTTTCACCGATAAATCTGACACTCGGCGATGTTAAGTTATGGGAGACCGGTTTTGCTGAGGCAATCAGCAGCTAGGAGACTAGTGGTACTAGTGGAAGGGGAGGTGGGAGGGTGAAAACGTTTTAAAGTCTTACCGTCTTGCGAAGATGTGCCGAAAAGAACTGCATGCAAAAAGTCAGACAAGAAACGATTACCGAAACAGCTCAACAGCTCATATAGCACCGAAGACTACTGTACCCATTGGGTACCTATTTTTTTAAAATAGGGGCGGATCCAGGATCTCCAAAAGGGGGGGGGGGGGGGGGAGGGGGCCCAAAGTAAAACAAATGGAGGCCAAAGTTGTAACCTTGCTCTTGCAAATACAGTACATGTATGGGGAAATCTACCCCCCCCCCCCCCCCCTAAATCCGTCCGTTCCGGGCTTCTTGTGCTGTACGCTACCGCCAAAAATGGTAAGAAACGTTTTTCGCATAGACACATCGGAAAAATAGTAAAGATTACCTGGATCGTTGAAAGGGGAGAGAACAAAATCGACTGGTTCGCGTCGCGGATGGTTGACAATAGA
Source organism: Scolanthus callimorphus (assembly GCA_033964015.1). Classification (NCBI taxonomy): domain Eukaryota; kingdom Metazoa; phylum Cnidaria; class Anthozoa; order Actiniaria; family Edwardsiidae; genus Scolanthus; species Scolanthus callimorphus. Next base: position 20,062,017 of record CM066922.1, read on the forward strand.
TGTCGCTATAGATTTCGCGGCGTCGATCTCATCTGCCATGCTGCCGGTATCATCGATAGCAAAGGCCAGTGTGACTTCTCCTTTTACACTGAGAAACTTTTCAAATTCCGCGCTTGTCATGCCACTTTTAACCAGATCCGTGAAGGACTTCGCTGAGCGACTTTTATCGCCTCGTTTTCCAAACCTTGTGCTTTTGAGTTTCATGGAAGAGTAAATTCCATAGCCAAGAGCTTGCCTTGCAAATTTATAGCTTCTTTTCTTTACCGCCTTCTGGATGTAGCCCCTGAGTTTGACAAGTTTTCCTCTTGTCGACCTCAGGCGATTTCCTTCAGCCTCAAACACTGCTTTCTCAATCTCGTCCACTGCCTGAAGAAACTTGTTATGGGGTCCCTGCTTCTTGGGTTTAGGCGCAGGCCTTGGATGGCCGGCGTGGCTAACTGTCACGCTGTGTACTGGAAAAAAGGAAAATAAAAAGTGAGTCTACTGTGACCTGCTTGGGAGCACTTCATCCCAACCCAGATTTTATTGCTCATCCTTAATTAGGATCGAATTAATTACAAATGTGGCTCAATAAAGAGACTAGGTAACCTTGGATATCACTTTAATTCATATAAATAATTGTTCTACAGTAATATCTGGTGCTACTCTATCCCTATAGAAATCCAAACGAGATATTGCCCATTTCTCTTTCATGGAGACGTGCTAACCTATACAAACTTTTCTATTCTATCTATCTATGCATTTATAATAATTGTCTGAGACAGATATTTCATTCTGGGTCTTCTTTATTTCCCCATACAGCTCTGTTTCGTACGGAACTAGGTGTTATGCGTTCCGCACACCTCAGTGGGGTCCCGCGAATGATATTAATTGATTTAAGACTGAGCTCTATTCTTTCACTTCTTTCGTAAATTCCTCAGGAGGAATTTGTCCTTGTGTCTACATTTACTAACTAACTCACTGCGCTTGTTCAGGCTCGCTAGCTCCGGGTGACAAACTATGTAAAACTGCTCCGCTAGACATAACGGGCACCGCTATGTCTAGAATTTATGCATTTATATTTTTTTACCACTGTATGCATTACTACGCGACCTTAAAAATTCAATGTTGCGATAGGCGATTTTGCAATCTCACCACGCCTTTTATGCAAACCAGCTTTTTTATCCTGTAAAAATAGTGGCCAGCGTGGCAAAATAATGATAAATGTATGTATGTATGTGCCAAATGCTCTTCCCAGAACTCGATGTTTTAGTTGCTTACTCACCACCATGAGCAAATAACGGGGTTGAACTTCGGCGACGTCTTCTTGATGAGCTGCGTCTTCTTGTTGAAGTGCGTGATCTTGATATCCCGAAGACCGACCCCTTCGAGGCTAAACATTGCGAACACAATATAATAAAGTTAATGGTTTTCTCCTCATCGTGAGGGATTGGTGGACTTAACTGGCTGCATTAGATGGCGCAAATTGCTGCCGCGTAGCTTACAATCATGAGGGCTATTTGACAGTATAAATAGTGCCTCCGAGAGCCAGGTTATTACACCGGGAGACAATCCCCTACTCTTACGAAGAGTGCAATGGGTTCTTTAGCGTCGACCTTGAACAGGGGTAGAAGGGAAGGCGGACGGGACCTCGGTTTATTGTCTTAAAAGACTAAGGAAACATGCAGTAGAACTGAGTTCAACCCACAATATGAACCTGTCTCGATTACGACTCGAACAGAAAGCTTCCTCGACATTCCTCAGTCTGCTCCAGCCGGGACTCGATCCTGGCCCACGGCTGTGAGAGACCCAGCGCCTTTTAAGGTTAAAACCTTAACACTGAGCCAACCAAGCTTCCTTTTCTATAAGAAGCACGTCAGGTCCGCCTGTGCAGATAGATTGAAATACTAAAGACACGTAGAGACATTTATACTTACAAGAGGTGTACTTTGAAGCTGTTGGCGTCTTTGCCTTTGAATAACTCATCAAGGCAGTCCTTGCATCATCAAGGAATGTGAATCGTAAGGAGTTTGTGCTTGAAAATAAGAAAAAAGCCTCTAATAGAAGGCAAATAAGAATCTTCACGTTCATCTCTTGACGCTGCGATTGTGAACAATCGAGTATTGTAGATCTTGAACGTTTCGGGGTTCTGTTAGCTAGCCCGAGAAAAGCTCGGTGTTAAGTCGACCCCTTTGTCCAGGACAGGGAAAAAATCGTGTTAGGTGCTTTTCCGCCTCCGGTGAGCTTGCATTTAGTAAAACTGATGTACGCTATGAATTCTGAAGATTTATTATAATAATCAACCATGCTTAGACTATGCTATGAATTCTGAAGATTTATTATAGTAATCAGCCATGCTTAGATTATGTGCTTCATTCTTCTTTTTCAAAAGAACGCGAGTTTTTTCGTGATACTATATAGATACTATAGTGCTATTGTACCAAATACTGGAGGCGGAAAATTGTTAAATGTTTGAGAGTAAAATGAGTAACCATAAGAACAAAGTACGATCAATAACTTTAATAGAGTTTGTCAGAAGGGGTTTATTAGTTGGATCACACGTCCCTGCTTAGATTTAACTATATAGAGCAGATTTCGTATGACTGTGAAAAGTGGTGCGGTACGGAATCTGGCCTGTTGTCGATACGGAATGAAATCGCGTAGTCGCGTTTGTCGCGGCACTTTTCAAAGTCATACGAAATCTGCTTTATAACGATATGACAGTGTTTCAAAAAGCTAAAATTAAAAACTAAATGTATAAAAAGACATGAAAATATAACGTATTGCCTATTAAGATTTTTTCATTGTTTGTGGCAAGTGTTTATTGAATAAATTTATCCAGTTGTTATTCCTCAAGATTTCTTCATGTGAAGATTTTATTCCATAGTCTACTATGTTTATTCATGCGGTTTTATACCTAGTGAGAATTCAACTCAGCATTTACTGATGGATATATGTGTAGAAGAAATATTTTCTTTAGCTAATTTATATAGTCTACATGTATTCGATAAGTCTCTAGCTCATGTATTAGATGGGGGGCGGGATACAGCAAACCGTTTTCAGGGCATTTTTTTAAGAGCGGTTTCTGTAATAGAAAGTTTTCTATTAGAAAGTCTAATGAAGCGGCATCCTTTTAAGAAGGAAAGGTTCGACAGAGGAAGCTCGACGTTTGTGCTGGGCCTTAGGTTTTTTGATAATTTAAAAACGAAATGTGTCCAAGCTATCAGATGATACAGTTACCCGACAGTATAATTTCGAAAAACGGGTTTGGGGAAACAGAAACATTTCGAAAACGGGTCTATTTTTTACACTTTTCTCGATTTTTGAGATATTCGTGTTGTCTATTTATCGATTTTCTTTCTTGCACATACAGTTTATTTATAGTATATATTTGTACTTGAGAGAAGAGGTAGTAAAATCGTTGAATTTTGGTGAGAGAAAATGGAAACAAAGTGTTGCGCGTATCCCTTAATTGGGGTGTCAGGCGTCGCGCTAGTAACGACTAGTATGACTGCTATTTTTATTTTCTGTTCAATCGGATGACCTAACTAAAACCAAATAAGCACCCAACTCGCATTGCAGACTCACAGAGAATAAAACGCAGTTGAAAACTCTATGCAAATTTTCAGTTTGAACTTTTGAAATGTGAAGAACAATAGGAACCCTTTGGGACTTACTGTATCAGCCAATCACAGCTGTTGAATAACATAGATCCAATTGAAAACAAAGCGCAAAGGTTCCCGGTTGACTATGGGCCTTTAAAAAATTCTAAATCTGCTGAGTCTTTATGTGGCTTTTATTTTGTTCCAGGGGAGGTGTATTGAGCGTCAAACCTCAGCCCGAGTCTCGCTGTCCTGAGTTACTGGCAACTACTGTGATATGTTACTTCGGAAAACAACTTACAGCAAGAAATTGACGTCGGACGAGATCGAGGCTAAACTCAAGGACGTGGTAAGTCAATAAGTACGATTGTTATATAGCGAGTGCTCACTCCAACCGAGCGTGCGCTCTTATTGGCTAAATCAAGGTCACGTGGTGAAGTACAAATCAAATATTCCCCGATCAGTCAATATTTCGAAAAAATATTGACTGGTCGGGGAATATTGCTTTCGCGCGTCGCGTTTGAGAGCGGGAAAAATAGAAGTTTATTGTAAACACACGTGTCTCTTTAAAAACCTTTGCTAATTTTGATAAGTTTTTGCTAATGCAAGAAAATTGTGGGATTTTAGGAGTGTTTTTATTTTACACGATGCAGTCGCGCACACACTTTTAGTTCTCTTTCGTTTTTGAAATACATTTGTTTTGATTTAATAATTGCAGTTTATTTTTTACTATATAACAAAACACTTAATGACTGCTCCCTCGGGAAACACCAGTTTTGTTTCCCTCGAATCTCGATGTTTCCCTCGACTTCGTCTCGGGAAACATCGAGATTCTCGCGGGAAACAAAACTGATGTTTCCCTCGGGAGCAGTCATTAAGTGTATAATGTTGTTTACAAAATAACTGAATCACTTACTTGCCTGACGATGCTCCTTCCCCCCACTTTTCAGCAGATTTCCGCATGTGTTCTGTAACTCAGCCCCTCTACTTTGTCATACATTGTCTGTAATGAGTCCGTCCCATTTCAAAATCTGTTCTGCCGCCAATGTTATTCCAACAATTTGTTTTCCAGTATTCCAGTGATTCACTATTACTTCGTAAACCTTTTTCAACTGGAAGAAAAACATTCATAGAACCGTTCATAGCAACTATTCTGTCGTGTTGCCGTCGGGATTGACGCCGGAGGATTGTCGGGCATTGCTCGGATGTACGAATGCTGTTGTCGTGTTGCCGTTGTAATTGACGCCGGATAGGCCTGTTATTGAACTAATAACTTTATTTCACGCATTCCTTTTCAGTTATTAGTGTTAAAATATGTAGTGAACAAAGATGTTTTTATGAGGTAAGTGGACAGACTTCCATATGATTTCCCATGACTTCCCTCCCACAAAAACCAGGTCCGTCACTTGTAACATTTTGATGTTTCAACTTATCTCTCGCCTTTTTGTCGGGCATGCCATGTAGCCTTAAACAAAGGAGTTTACAAGTCAGCGCAGATTTCGGCATTTCGGATCCTTATCAGTTTGCCATTATATTTTGGGGTGGACCATTAGAAATTGGTTGAGGGTGGGAGGGGGTTGGGGGTCAGGTTGTGCAATAATTTTTTTTTTCGGAATTTGTATGATGTTTTTTTTACTAGCTTTGATCTCTGCAGAATTTTGTTTTCTAAGGATGGGGAATTTTTTGGGAATTGCCACCCCTGCCCCAATTTCTAATGGTCCACCCCTTATAAATTGTTTTGTAGGTATCATAAAGCCCATTTAACGCGCCGTCTAATATTAGACACGTCTGCTGACAGTGAGATGGAAGAGAACATGGTGGAATGGCTCAGGGTACGTATACTCGTGGCCGCCATTTTGGTGATTACTAAAATATCGAGGATAAATTAATCACTGTATGGTTCGTCTTTGATGTATCTAACAAAATGGAATCTAAAGTTACAGTGCGTACTTTAAATACGAAAAAAAGTAAATAAAGTGTATGTAGATAAATGAACGGGGCATGGTCACACACCAAATTATTGTCATCAAAGACCAAAATATTCTCTGAAAGTAAGTTAGTTTAAAAGAGTTCGTTTAAACAGTATAGAAAATTTCGTTGGATTCCGATAAAGGATTGCTAAGATATTAGCGAATTAAGATGACAATTTGGTGTTTTGAAAAGGTTGAGGAAGACCTATTTCACTCAAATTTCCTCATGTAAGCTGTAATCAGAATCCGCGAATATCTTTGCAATCAATCCTACATCGAAATGACCTCACATTTTCACCATATCACGAAAACACTGATGCCATATGTTCTACAGGATGTAGGAATGCCCGCAGATTATATCAACAAGTTAGCTCGGATGTTCCAGGATATCAAAGTCAGCGAAGATCTTAATCAAGAGTTTAAGAAAACCTACAAAGATAAAGGTATCTGTACTATTCGTGATTTGCGATGTTTTTATGCGGGGGATGTTTCTGTTTGGCTGCATTTATCTCACCTGAATTCCCGCTATTTTTGGCGCGCGCGTGTCATGACACAGGAAGCCCGTTATAAAGATTTTGAAGATTATTTCTTTTCTGTGAGATCATTCGAGGAAGTAAAAAGTTTACAAATTTTCGTTACAAGGTGACTGATTGGGACGCCAATAAAAAGAAAACAAAAACCAAGTATTATTTACTTTCAAAACTTTCGCAATTAATTCCCCACAAATATTTAGAGAGCAGTCATTATTTATGTCAGGGGCAAATTTGCCCCTGTTTATGTCTAAAGGGCTTTGAGATTTTTATTGATACTTGGAAGAGGGTCAAGAGGTTTTAGGGGCTGTATGAAAAATCTTGCCAGCCCACCCCCTGACATAAATAATGAATGCTCCTTTATACCTACACTCTTGGCCCGATTGATCTATTGTTTTCTACGGGTACTTGTCTGGGTCAGCAGACACGATGAACGTTTCATAAGGGGATTTCTCTCAGCACTTCTCAAGCTAGGCGTCGGTGGTATAGTGGTGAGCATAGCTGCCTTCCAAGCAGTTGACCCGGGTTCGATTCCCGCCGACGCAGCTGATTTTTTTTTTTCATCATTTCTTTGCTTTCAAAAATGAAATTTTGAGATTATCATACAGCGAAAATTGTACTCGATCGTTTTGAAATGCCAATGCCACTCAGGAAAAGCCCATACGTTTTTCTTTTCGTTCATCTTATAGTTGCACATTTCTTTGCGATATCCGCGGGAAATGCAATACGACGTTTTTATCTAGTCTTTCAGCCGACTCAGGGAGTGAGTGATTGACATCCGACCCCCACAATACTCGTTTCTAATTCGGTTATCCACAAGTTAAAAACCACCCATTGTCTGTTTATTGCCCAAGGCGGAGGGATCGATATCGGGAGGCCAACAATAAAGAGACGAAAACCAAGTCGAATATTTACTTTCCTATTTACTTTTTCCTAACGATTACTTTAAATTATTGAACGATTACTTTAATTAATTATTTTTAATTATTTTAGGTTTGGATCTTCCATTTTTTATCTGCAGCCCCCAACAGAAGAGTTTTTCCGAGGGGGTATAACAAAATAGCCTTTTCCAAGGGGGTCAAACCGAAAAAAGGCTCTTCCGTGGGTTCTTTCGAGGGGGTGCAATAAGAGCCAAAAAGGCTCTTCCATAGGTATTACCGAGGGAGTAGAGCAATAATTTCCGAGGGGGTAATTAAAGAAAATGACCTCTGCATCCATTTCCATCGGCTGATGTAGAGAATATAGAGCAATGTTCTCGATTGAATTTGGTAAATCAAATCTGAAACTTTGTTTTTCGATGTTGATCTAGAGATTTCAACACGTAATTCGTCTTCTAAATCGGACGAATTCGAAGACAATAACAAAGGAGTGGCTGACACGAGCTCTATAATTCAACTGATCATTTCTCAAAAAATAGGGCTAAATATAGGGCATTTTTCCAAAATATATAGGGCCAATATAGGGCATCTAGAGAAAATATAGGGCAAAAATAGGGATAGGACATTGGTAAAACTTCCCAAACCGGTTTTAGGGAAAGTTTAAACTCTTTTGCGCGCGAAGCGCGCCGAAAATTAAGAGTCCAGCATGTTAAATTACCGCATGTTTAGAGAACTTTGATATGCATGGTACAAATCGCATTGCCAAAATTCCACTTTCAATCTTTTTCAAGAAAGGGTTCAGGTTTTTGTGCAAAATATCCAAAATATAGGGCATTTCAAGACAATATAGGGAAATATAGGAGAATCTTAAAAATATAGGGCCGGTTGAAGGCCGGCTATAATGAGCAGCTACCTGTCTTTTGCGGGTAGTTGTGTCTGGGTCAGTAGGTACTAATAACAACTGTCCACTAGGTGAATTCCCTAAATGTTATCAAGTTAGGCGTCGGTGGTATAGTGGTGAGCATAGCTGCCTTCCAAGCAGTTGACCCGGGTTCGATTCCCGGCCGACGCAGCTCATATATTTTTTTTCATCAAATTTTGATATAATCGTCCAGCGAAAATTGTGTTCGCTCGTTTTGAAATGCCACTCAGGGGAAACCCCATAAGGTTTTTTTTTTTTCATTCATCTTATAGTTGGACATTTCATTGCGATATCAGATTCGGAAAACAGTCGACCCGGGTTCGATTCCCGGCCGACGCAGGTTGCGATTTTTTTACTATTACGAGTTTTTCCTGCGTTTGTACGGTAAAATACCAAATACGCTAAACTGGCCAAAAATTGAGCGTTTTAGGTCTTTTGCGGGTAGTTGTGTCTGGGTCAGTAGGTACTAATAACAACTGTCCACTAGGTGAATTCCCTAAATGTTATCAAGTTAGGCGTCGGTGGTATAGTGGTGAGCATAGCTGCCTTCCAAGCAGTTGACCCGGGTTCGATTCCCGGCCGACGCAGCTCATATATTTTTTTTCATCAAATTTTGATATAATCGTCCAGCGAAAATTGTGTTCGCTCGTTTTGAAATGCCACTCAGGGGAAACCCCATAAGGTTTTTTTTTTTTCATTCATCTTATAGTTGGACATTTCATTGCGATATCAGATTCGGAAAACAGTCGACCCGGGTTCGATTCCCGGCCGACGCAGGTTGCGATTTTTTTACTATTACGAGTTTTTCCTGCGTTTGTACGGTAAAATACCAAATACGCTAAACTGGCCAAAAATTGAGCGTTTTAGGTATCGAAAATGCACAACAAAGCAATGAATAAGGCTATTACTAAAGAAAGAAGGCTGTCATGGATTTTGTGTAGATGCTGTATTAAATCCATTAATTTTTTCCAGATTCTATAAATATTAAAATTCTAAATGCCGGGGCGTGGTCAAGGGCGTCAGAGCGAATTCCAGTCTCTCTGCCAACTGATGTGAGTATAAGAGACCCTTTTCCAAAATGGCCGCCGAAAATTCAAATCGATTTTGTTAAAAAAATGAACACCAGCACTAGAACACACATCATCACTTTAGTAAAACAACAAAATTTCGCTGCATTACATCCAATATCTTCTGAGAAAACGAACATTGAAAATTTACAGACCTACAAATCTCTGTAAAATTTTCAATTTCCAGACTCTGCTTTCTCAGCCTACATGACATTTGGCATAACGAAAATTTAAAGTATTACTAATGTGAGGATACTCTTTCTAGTGCCAGTATTTGATTTTCAGTCAGTCCAATTTTAAGCGTGAATGTGCGGCGGCCATTTTGGAAAGGTTCTCTTAGACGTATAACTAGCCTGCGAGCTGGCTCTCCAGTCGTTGTTTTCGGATATTTTATTTGTTTTGGCGCGCGGGATTCCTGTGTCGCGCGGGATTCCTGTGTCGCGCGGGATTCCTGTGGCGCGCGGGATGCCTTCTTTCCACCCCGCGACACAAGGAATCCCGCGTGTTCATGGCTTTCTTGACTTTGACCCTTTAGTTCACAAGTTCTGAATAGTAATTTCATATTTGGCGATGAGTTATTTTAAGTGTTGGAAGTGATTTCTGCTCACGATTCTCACAATTTTTTGAGAAAATCGAATCTTTCAAAATCTGAGATCTCAAGAAAGTCAAGATTCTTTGTTCTTTATTCGCTTTCTGATTGGCTAGCGTCTTACAAGATTGCCCGGTTCAGGTATTCGCACAGTAATTGAAAATCCACTTCCAACCCAAAATCTAGAAATTATATAGTATACGCTAGGTACTACATTAAATTTGAATATTTTATACCGTCTTTAGCTAGAAGACTGTATACCGGAAGTAGAAGAGTTCTATCGCAAGAACCACAGTGGCCGGAAGTTGCAATGGCACCACCTCATGTCCAACGGAGTGGTGGGTACCCTGTCGAATATTTAGCCTTATTCAAAATAAGTCCGTTTTCAGTCCTTAGGCGCCATTTTTCTTCTATTAAGACACTATGGTGCTTTTCTTTTTGACGTGGGCCTTTTTGAAAAAAGGTAGAGTGTGACTATATTGTATGTTTGTTGCAGATAACATTTAGCAATAAAGTTGGAAAGTTCGACATTGAAGTAACAACGTTTCAGATGTCTGTTTTATTTGCATGGAACGAGCGTCCACAGGACAAAATTTCGTACGAGAATTTAAGGTGAGAATGAACTAAGTTCGAATTCACATATTTAAAAAACTCCTACAACATTATCAGTACTATACAGCCAACTATTACGATACCTTCTGCTGCTCGTGCTCCCCCTGTTCCTCCTCGTGCTCTGACTCCTCCTCTTCTTCCTCCTTCTCTCCTCCCCCTTTCTCGAGCTCCTTCTCTTCATTGTCATCCTCTCCCTCCTCTTGGTTGCCGTTCTCCTCCTCCTCTTCCACCCCTTCCTCGAGCACCTTTTCTTTGTGATCCTCTCCCTCCAAGAGGAGCAAACCTCGTGCTCCCTCTACTCTTCTTTCTCGTGCTCCTCTTCATGCTCCTTCTCTCTTCCTCCTTCTCGTGCTCTTCCCAACTCCTCCTCGTGCTCCCCATCCGCCTTTCCCATGCTTCTCCTCTTCCCCACGGACCTCATCCACCTCTTCGTGGTGCTCCTGTTTGTGCTTTTTTGTGCTTGTCCACTTCCTCCTTCTCATGGTCTTCCACCTCGTCCTCATCATTATCATTATCTGCATCATTACATTTATCATCCTCGTCATCACCCGCCATTTGTCATCACCTTCATCGTTGTTGCCATCATTATTAGTAATCACCATTACTACCATAATTCAGAACAGTATAAGGTTATAAAAAACACACGTCCGCTCTTTCTTTCAGATTAGCTACAGAACTTCCAGATTCTGAATTGAGAAAGACATTATGGGTAATTGAAGGAAAATTCATTTTCTTTATTTTTCCACTATATTTTTCTCCCATGAAATATTTTTACTATGTTTACTCTTTTATTCAGTCTATGGTATCTATATCCAAATTAAAACGCCAAATTCTACTATGTGAACCTCCAGTCCGCTCTCCTAAGGACTTTACGGATAGCTCGATGTTCTGGGTTAACCAAGAGTTCGCTTTAATGTAAGTAAAAGGAAATCCTGGCCTTGTTCAAGGTGGTTCACCTTAGTTTTAATGTGCTCCTGGCTGTCTGTTATGGCTAACTATACTGAAAAACAAGGTGGTCTCGATTTCTTGGCGGTTTTCCTCTGAAACGCTGTAAAAGAAGTTGTTAATGTTCTTACGGTTTAAGTGTTAGTCCTTCGTTAGAATCGTCGGCCTCTTTGCTCCAATGCTCTGACGAAAAGTAAGGACATAACGTTTACACTCGTTTCTAGTCACACGTGCACCCTGCGCTTTTCGTTTCCGAGTCGCGACTGGTGTTTGTTGGACGTCAATCAAGACTTTCGACCTAGCCACGGGCCTACGGTGCTACGGCTAGCAAAATGTGACCAACGAGCATTATTAAACCTAAAAATCCGCGGTCGGCCATATTTTGCTAGCTTGTGGGCCTGTGGCTAGGTCGAAAGTCTTGATTGACGTCCACGAAACACCAGTCGCGACTCGGAATCGAAAAGCGCAGGGTGCACGTGTGACTGAAAACGAGTGTAAAACGCAATCCATTTGAAAATCGAGTAACGATTGGAAAAAGTTATTGGAACAAAATTATTTACATCATATTGTAGACTTCTGTCTTACTGCTTTTGATATCTGATCTAAAAAAATCATTTCTTACAACACAAAACATTGAAAATGAATCCTGAAAGTTGTCCAAATCCATACAATTTGTATAGGTTGCAGCACTATGAAATGAACATCAACAGCCAACACCATATCTTCACAACTTTGAAAAATTATTTCTCAGGTTTCCTTGGGAATTTCTTCTCGGTGTTATCGGCAATTCTTTATTTTATCAATACCTTTCATTAAATGCTAGAAGCAAGGAAATTGGGTTTGTAATACTTTGTGTTTCCACTTTGTGTCAAGATTGCTCGATTTCTCAGCGGATTTCCTCTTAACCTCATTCTCCTGACTGTCCTGACATGCGAGTTACGTTTTACGTCTTCTGTTTTCGCAGTAAAAACGGCAAAGTGCAAAAGCGGGGGAAGGTCAATCTGATTGGTCGGCTCCAGCTCTCTACAGACAAAGCAAAACAAGAAGAGAACGAGGGAATTATAGCGCTAAGGATACTTAGAATACAGGTACGTTATTCAGTGGGTATCACTTCGTATTGACCGATTGCGAGGCGGGATATCATTCTGTATTGACCGATTGCGAGGCGGGATATCATCTCGTATTGATCGATTGACCGAATAGTTTTTACCTTTTATATAGAGTATCATTTGTTTAAATTTTTTATTTAATTTTGAGGGTTTTTTTTAACACCATTTGGCGACTAGTTGAAATTTTTCATCCCTTAATCTAGTCGTCATTTGCCATGAATATGGTCACAATGTCGGCCCTGAACGTGCTTTTTCCCCTTTCCCAACCATGCCTTACCCTGTAAAATATAAGCAAATAGCTTCCTGTACGCTCAATGTACCTATGTTTTTTTCGCTTGTAGGAAGCCATCGTGAAAATAATGAAGATGAGGAAGCGCATTACTAACGCTGCGCTGCAAAGCGAACTAGTAGAAATCCTGAAGAACATGTTCATCCCTCAAAAGAAGATGATCAAGGAGCAAACAGAATGGCTTATAGAACATAAATACTTAAAACGCGACGAGGAAGACATTAATACATTTATTTACCTAGTTTGAGATTTCGGAACTGTTTGAAACTGGAAAGCCATTTAATGGTGAGCATTCATCAGGGAAGCTTTTAATGGGAACTGTTAACATGTGAAGCCATTAATGGGAATGGCTGTCCAAGGAAGCCATTAATTGACATGGGAAGCCATTAATGGGAAAGGCTGTCCAGGGAAGCCATTAATGGGAACTGTTAACATGGGAAGCCATTAATGAGAATGGCTGTCCAGGGATGCCATTAATGGAAACTGTTAACATGTGAAGTCATTAATGGGAAAGGCTGTCCAGGGAAGCCATTAATGGGAACTGTCAACATGGGAAGCCATTAATGAGAATGGCTGTCCAGGGATGCCATTAATGGAAACTGTTAACATGTGAAGCCATTAATTGGAAAGGCTGTCCAGGGAAGCCATTAATGGGAACCGATGGGAACCAAAGAACTGTGGGAAGACTAACCTCGTCATGATTCACAGCGCGTAGTGCATTCTGGACATTAATGGGAATGTTAATTTAACAGTTCTTTTCTAAGCGCAGCCAGCAAGACCATTCAAGTTTTGTGAGCTCGTGTTGCTACAATAATGGATGACGTCAGCGTGAACAGCGCTATATGCTGCTTAGGAGTTTTACTTCTAAAATTTGTTGTAAATTATTTGATGGAGAATAGGTAGGGATGTGTACATAGAATCAAGTGAATTGTCTTTTATAAGAAAAGTAACGTATGCGACTATCGTAATTACCTTCCTTTCAACCTAAGCCTGCGTAGCAAGCCGCGCGCCCCTTCTCTCCTTTTCCCTTGCCCCCGGCCGCGCGCCCCCTTCTCTCCTTTTCCCTTGCTCCCGGCCGCGCGCCCCCTTCTCTCCTTTTCTCTTGTCCCCGGCCGCGCGCGCCTTTTTCCTTATTTTCCCTTTGTGCTTACTACGCAGGCTATTTCAAACTATGTTCTTATGTTTTCATTGCCTAAGCAACTGGCTCAGTCCTCTGGACAGCGGCCCCTCTATGCAAATCAGTTAACTCGTACCCAGGACCTTCGGGTCGTGCTACACCGATGGTTCCCGCAATCTTTAAGTCAATGTCCTCAACGCCTTGGACTCCATTTCGCCACACCTTATATGGCAGTGCCGTCACGCAATACACGGGCCAGCATACGCACCAGGCAGGGTGACAGTCGAAGCAGTGATTTAACGCGCTGTGATTGGTCAGTTGGAAACTCGCCCCAGTCACCTGGGTGAGAGTTAAGCACTCCATCTGGTCGTACCGAGCGGGGCCTTGGCGTTTCCACCAGTCCAAGATGAAAGGGTTGAAGTTGAACTGTTAAAAAGAACATCGAATATTTTGAGACTTTTTCCGAGTGTGGGTGAATGGGGTCCTTTATGGGACTAAAAATAGAGGTGGGCAAATGGGACGGCGATAGACTATCAACTAGACTCCTGGGGCCGGTTGCTAGAAGGTCAGTTAAGAGTTATCTGTAGATAAACGCTTATCCAACTGATAATTCCTGAACAAATCCTATACAACAGATAACTTTTATCCATGGATAACTTTATCCAACCTTTCAGGAACCGGCCCCTGACTATAATAGCGGAGCATCCACAGTTGTCAGATACAAAATCCCCTTTCTTCAGATAATTTCACTTTATCCATAATATAGCACTTCGACTTGAATTTCTACGGGTTGTCCCGTTTCCGAAACCCCCAGCAAATAACAACGCAAGTTGTAACGCGCGTTATTTTAGCCAAACCAGAACATTGTCTTGTACTCTCTTTTCAAGTATTTTCAGAGAAAGAAATTGAATCAAATGAAGTGGTAGTCATTTTGTGTGCTCCACTTTTAGGAAGTGCCTAACTCTATACACTATAAAAGACATCTAAAAATAGATCAAGACGGGTAAATGAGATGGTGGTAGATACCAGTAATGGTAAGTTTTGGACTCCCGGATTACCTGAATGCAAAAGTTTTTTCCTTGAGTTAACAAGGACTCCGCTCTGTCGAATCCTTCCTCCAGTTTTTGCTTCATTCCCGAGTGGGACGTATCGACGCTTGCCACAAAATGGGGCATTATCCAGAGGTCCCCGTACATGGTGCTGGGTCCTTCGCTCCAGCCATCATGGCCGTAAGGGTTCCCCCAGGGAGAGGCGCTGGGGTTTGTGTACCACCATTCAGGGTCCCGGATGCTTAGGTAGTCCCCTTTGCGGTTCAGCCTATTCAGCAAAAAAAAAGTTGGTTCACCTTGGTATACCCTGCCCAATGCACTGCTTCGTCGCCATTTTCACTCCCATCCCCCTTTTCGGGATATTCAGTGCCCAAGGAAATATGCAATTAGGTGTCCCTATGTATATGTATCTTTAAAAATGTCATGTTTTATAGAGCGGATTTCATGACAGCAGCAAAACCATCGCAAATTGATTTTATACACTTCTAAACCAATTCTGAATAAAACCTAGTGATTACCAATTACTCACGACAGTCATACGAGAACCACTATAGACTGTAAAATACACCTTTTTCAGAAAAGGTTGCAACGTTACAACTGTAACGGGACCACATATCAAGAAAATTTTGCCAAAAGCTGTCGTTTTTTCCGACGTTGCAAAACTTCCTTATTAGGAAATCCCCCTTACCTTATTTGTAAGGTCTGTAAGTACTTTTCCTAATATCTTAGCGAAAAAAGCAGGAAAATTGACCAAAACTTGCAGATACTCTTGGTCGCCATTTTGTTTTTACCCCCCACCGAGGGGCCTGAGTTACGTTTTGAACACCACAGGCAACCCGCGCGGATTTGCCATAT
Source organism: Scolanthus callimorphus (assembly GCA_033964015.1). NCBI lineage: Eukaryota > Metazoa > Cnidaria > Anthozoa > Actiniaria > Edwardsiidae > Scolanthus > Scolanthus callimorphus. The sequence goes on from CM066922.1 coordinate 20,077,530, forward strand.
TGGTGCAAACTGTTGTGTTGTCCCTGTCTATTTGTCCTCGTACTGTGTGTTGTCTAAGCGAAGCTAAAATAAATTATAGCCTGCGATGCGTCATGGGAGCAAATAGGTATACCAAAACAAAATCATTAATTTTTTTGATAAATAGCCATACGTATCACTATGCTTATGCCAAACAATTCTACAATACATCGCCCTCACGTGGTTAACACGAGAATTTCGTATGACTCATGCTGCACCGCAGGCCCGGGGGAGGGGGACTCCAATATTTTTTTGTCGGGGATGATCGTCGGAAATTTTCAGTTTCATCCCTAAAAGATACCAAACATGGCGGGCCATGGCGTGGCTCAAAAAATGTATTACCCTAAAAGATACCCTAAAAGATGAGGTCTTATGTACCAAGTAGGCGCGAAGGACACAGGTAACGGGTAAAAGATACCCATCAAGAAATTTCCGTGTTTGTTTCTAATTTATCGTCTTCTCATCGAATAATCTCTCTTTCTTACACGGGTTTTAGAAGCACCATCATAAGAAAAAACAATTTGGACAGTTTCGGCCCTAAAAGATACCAATCTACCTAAAATTTATTGAAGATCAAGATCACCCCTAAGAGACCAAACCATCGTGATTTTAACCCCTAAAAGATACGACGATCACCCCCGACAAAAAAATATGGAGTCCCCCCCCCCACCCCGGACCGCAGGCTACAAGAGAGCATTGCCGAAGTAGCTTTTTCTGAAATATATACTTACTTTTGTCCTTGAGGGACATGCTTTCCACAGAAAACCTGCATCACCAACGGGCGACCACAAATCTGATGCCGCACTTCGCTCAAATCGGCTTGGGATCTCACTATCGATATCTTCGGATAATTACAAAACTCTTTGTCTCCAATAACGGTCACAACGGATCGCCCCGGAACCGAGAACTCAGATTTTGTGCCTCCACTAGTGAATTGTTTTGGCGGAAAGGATTTAAAAGTAGATTCAGGAATAAGTACAATCTCACTCCCATTGCAACGAGCCATTTTCGAATAAAAGCGACACGAGAAAAATAATGTCTTTGCTATTATGGGCTTTCCGCAAAGAACGTTTTTGTAGAGTAAATACAGGTGCATAATTTGGTATTAATTATGTATTATTTATTAGCTTGCATTTCCAGTGAGGTAGACACAGCTGTTTCTAAGTAATTGCTCGAAAACTGTTCTTTTAAGACAACAAACGCAGCCGTTTACTTGAAGTTTGTTTTGGACTGTTTTCATTCTTGATTTTGGTAATTTTCAAGGCTGACTTTTCTAGATCACAAGTGTTATTTAAAAGTGCCTAAGGGCCGGCTACTCCTTTTTTTGTTTTGATTCGACATTGATGGCAAATCAACGCGAAGAAAGCTCGAAATAACAACCGTCTATAAACGATGTCCCGAATTCGATCGCTTTTTCATTACTTTTTTATTACTACAACAAATTTCCCTGAAGATGAAAGTATTAACCCAAGTAATGTACGGCAGTGAAAAATCTAGTGAATGAAGGATGGATAGAAATCCATGCAACAGGAATTCTGCTCTTCTGCTTATATCAATGTTGCGGCAAATACATGGACCTGTTATATACGGCAGTGAAATTCTGGAACTGGAACCATTGAATGTAGGATAGGTGGAATGCGATTCAACGCCATGCAACAGGAACTCTACTTGTATCATTGTTCAGGCAAATACTTGGACCAGTTATGGCAGTGAAAATCTAGATGGAACCAGTGAATGAAGGATAGGTGGAATGCGATTAGACGCCATGCAACAGAAACTCTGCTTATATCAATGCTGAGGCAAATACATCGACCAGTAGACGAGATTGAACAGCGCGAACGACAGCGGGAACAGCGTGCGTGCCATTGTATCTATAAACAACGCGTCACTCTTCACTCTCTCATAACATTTCTTAAGAAGCAAGCAAGGACAAAAAGCTACTAGAAATAACAATTTCAACCAAGCATGCGAGGGCCTCTTTTGTGTTGCTTTCCCGTGCGGCGCGACTTTGTTCAGCGGTTCTACCCATGCGATGTTCGGTGGCGCGCGCACTAATTCCGGTTTTACTTGTTTTTCCAGTTCTTCTTCTTCCTCCTCGTCCAGCTCCCCCTCGTCTATTACTGGTGCATTGTTCTTTTTGGCGTTATTCTAGAATAACAGATGTGTCATATAAACCTTAAGCTCCAAGGTGGTGTGAATTCCAGCCGTCCCTTTCCTCTCGATCATACCTCACTTTGCGAGAGAAAACCGTCTGAATTTGATCACCATGAGATTTTCTCATCCACTACGTAATCACAGCCAAGTAAAACATATCAAGAAAGTGCTGTCGTTTTTATGGCAAATCCGCGCGGGTTGCCTGTGGTGTTCAAAACGTGTCTCAGGCATCTCGGCGGGGGGTAAAAACAAAATGGCGACCAAGAGAAGGATGTTTCTGGAGTATCTGCAAGTTTTGGTCAATTTTCCTGCTTTTTTCGCTAAGATATGAGGAAAAGTACTTACAGACCTTCCAAATAAGGTAAGGGGGAATTTCCTAATATAAGGAAGTTTTGCAACGTCGGCAAAACGACAGTTTTTGGCGAAATTTTCTTGATATGAACCGTTACTACGTTTCCAAGACAACGCACGCCTTCTTCAACAGGCTGTCTGGCTCAGAAGTTCTCGCACGCTTTTTTGCTCGAGGGAGCGTGCGTTGCCATGGAATCGTTCACCTACACGTGTTGCCGAGAAAGGCTATGATTGAACCCCAACCAATCACATTGTACTGACCGATTTAGGGTCAGTAAGTACGCAATGGACTGCCTTGTACCAGTCACGTTCTAGCGTTTTTCGAGGTTAGAGCGACTGGGAGCGAGCTATTGTGAAAGGCATCATGGGAAAGGCGAGCGGAAGATCGCGCCGTCTCATTTCTTCGGTTGAGCATTCCCGTGGTCCTTTGCGACAGCGCCCGAGCCTTCCCATGATGTATTGCGCGTCTCGAGATTTTACTCTTCGCAAATCGCTGCGGGTTTTTGCGGCCGTTTTGACACACCTGAGACGCCTGGGCAAGAGGCAGCGCAAAAAATGAGAAACTCTCGAGGTAACTTCAGACGTCGTCTATCGCAATGTGAGATATCAAGATAGTTCCCTTGAAAAAGTGTCGACTTTCTCCAACTTCCTTATAAGGAAATATCTTGGAATCCCAGTAAGTTTTTCACTATTTCTATTAGCCTAGAAAGCTTAAACCTCAACCAAAACTCACATATACTCGAGGAAAGATGCTATGTGCATTTTCCACTGTGTTGTTCACGGTCAAGAGCCTGACAACAAGGTAGACTAGATACAACAGGAAGCCCGGTCAATCTCTAGAATGGCAACACTGCTGTACGACCGACGAGCGAAGGGACGGATGAAATTCAGGCTAGTTCTGAGGTCGATAGAGACAAGTACGGTTGTTTGTCCTTTGGATTCTACATTCATCATCATCATCATTAAGAATAACATGTCAAAATAGCCGATAGACAGACAGACAGACAGACTTTCTTTATACACGGACAAAACACTCAGTATACATGTAATTTTATATATAAAGAAAAAAAAACATATATAAACTACTACTGGTTTACATGTTTGCCGTGTGTGAAACTGGTTTAGAAATCACAGTATTCCAAACCATTCTTGAATTGACGTAAGGTGGTTGTCGAACGTAATTTACTTGGAAGATTGTTCCAAAGTAACGCCCCACTGTAGCCAAAGGATCTCTTCATATAATTTGTCCGCGGCCTCGGTAAAGCCAGCTTATTATTACTATTTCTAAAATTGTAGGAGGTTTCGCGGGAGGAGAATATATCCTGGATATAGATGGGTGTTTGATTGTTAAGGGCTTTGAACATCACGACAGCTTTTTGCTTAGCCCTTTGTACATGTAGCCCTTTGTACATGTACCCTGTCCCAGCCCAGCACACCGAGAACCCGATCAGACTCTTTTCTGCATGGCTCTTTTCTGCGAATACGTGCGGGCTGCCCCCAGGCCGCCGTGTCGAGGAAAATCCACATTGCAACCAAAAGTTGGATGTCTCTCAAACATTTGCAAGTTTTGGTGGATTTCCTGATTTTTTTTGTTAAATTATGACAAAAAGAGAAATTTCCTTATAAGGAGATTTTGCAACGTCGCCAAGTCGACAACGTATGGCCACAAAGGTCTTGACGTGGAAGAGAAAAGAATCAAAACTCTACCTTGTCTCCATGGCGATGTTGTTGCAGCTGCTTTTCGTACACGTAGAAATAATGGACAGCGGCATACTCCAAGAGAGCACAGAACACGAACACGTAGCACGCCAGGATGTACTGGTCAGCGGACATCACGTAAGACACTGAGAATAGAATCAACGTTATATCCGGAAAATTAATCATGCGAAAGTGTGAAGTCTCGAAACTTTGTCTACATTGTGACCAATCGATTTGGGGTGAGCTTCTCAATCCTTCTCGACCGTCATGCAACGCGGTCGTGGTAAACAAACCAAATGTGCAAGGCGTTCCTCGCTCCGGCCCTGTTCTGTTGCAGTATAGCGCTCGAGCTCGAAGAACTTTCACAATGGCAGTCAACGGCAGTGAAGTATGTCTAAATGTGCCAAGAAAATGACGAACTTCAAATTACGAAAACTCGATACCACGGCCGCGCTGCATGGCGGTCGACAGGCAATCTTTAAATTGCTGACAAATTTCGCGATTGGAGTATTTTCTGTGGGCTGTGCCCGATGGGGGGGGGGGGGGGGGGGACTCCCATATTTTTGGGCGGGGTGCTCGTCGTACCTTTTAGGGTTTAAAATCATGCCTCTGGTACCTTTTAGGGGTAAAATTCGAAAACTTGCATTTTTTTCTAGATAGGTCCGTTCCAGCAAATCAAGCAAATCACACTTGTTGGTAGCCAGAGTTTCAAACGTTTTTTCCCTCGTAAAAATACGAGAGAAAATTACGAGGGAAAATACGTCTTGTTGGTACCTTTTAGGGGTCAAAATCAACTAAGCGACGCCATTTTAGGTACCTTTTAGGGGTAAAATCGAAAGTTCCCGACGAGCACCCCCGCCCCAAAAATATGGGAGTCCCCCCCCCCCCGGGGGGGTCTGTGCTTGTATTGTGTAGCGCAGCATCAGTAACTAGGGGGCTTGAACAATAGAGCGGATTTCGTATGACTATCGTGTGTAATTCGCAATTACTTTGTAATCACTCCTATAGGCTTTGTTCAGAATCGGCGTAGTCACTTGGCGATAATTTTGGTTTAACTACAGTCCTTCGGAATGCGCTCTGAAGTCGGGATCAATGAATTGTTGAATTACCTGTCGGGAACGATTTCCGCTGACCAGTCAAAAACCCGCCAACAGCTAGTACAGTGATGATACCGAGGGCGCAGCGAGCGGGAGCCGAGTTAGGACTGATGAAGAATGATACCCATGAGAGCATGACGGTTAAGATGGTGGGGATGTAGAAACCGAGGAGGAAGTTCTGGATACGGCGACGGAACTTGAAGGTGGCCTTAAGTGAGCTGTAAACACCTGTGAAAGAAGATGTTAAGCATCGTAAAGCCCTGGCCAAACGAAACGCAAGCTCACGCAAGTTAGCCTTCTAGCCGGCTTTCCAGTGTTTGTTTTTTTTCGGATATTTTATTTTTTGGGCGCGCGGGATTCCTGTGTCGCGCGGGATCCCTGTGTCGCGCGGGACTCCTGTGTCGCGCGGGATTCCTGTGTCGCGCGGGACTCCTGTGTCGCGCGGGATTCCTGTGTCGCGCGGGACTTCTGTGTCGCGCGGGATCCCTGTGTCGCGCGGGACTCCTGTGTCGCGCGGGATTCCTGTGTCGCGCGGGACTCCTGTGTCGCGCGGGATCCCTGTGTCGACGCAAGTTGTGGCTTGTACAGACTTGCGTTCACTTGCGTTGAGGTGGCCAAACGAGATCGCAAGTAGCAAAGTAGTCGACTTGCGTTTCGTTTGGCCAGGGCTTAAAACTTAGAGCTGTTCCAGTAGCACGTGACTTCGCTGTTATCAGCTCAAATCTAATGAGTCAATCAGATTATTTCCCTGCTTTGTCTAGTGCAGTCGTCTGGCTTTCAGTCGAAACGTTCTCTGGGCATGGGCACCCAACGAGACAATGTTGTAAAATAGTTCAAAATGCCATGGCGCATTAACGTTCTAGAACAAAGACTTGCTGCCTTGAAAATGAGAGACGTGGACCATTAGAAACGTTCCCTGCTAGCAGATGCCTCATTTCTCTTCATTTCGCAAGGAAAAGAGACCTGTGCGCTTGGTCGAAACCGCCGTCCACAACCACGGACGGTTTGCTGACCATAGATATGCGTGCGCATGTAGTGGGCTCAAGTAACGGTCAGCAAACCGTCCAATGTTGGTGGACAATGTTGGGGGGGGGGGGGACTCCTCTATTTTTGGGGCGAGGGTGTTCGTCGGGAACTTTTGATTTTACCCCTAAAAGGTACCAAACATGGCGTCGCTTAGTTGATTTCTACCCCTAAAAGGTACCAACAAGACGGATTTTCTCTCCTAATTGTTCCCCTTATTTTTTTACGAGGGAAAATACGTCTGAAATTCAGGCTACCAACAAGTGTGATTTGCTTGAACGGACCTCTAACATGTACCTATCTGAAAAAAATTGCAAGTTTTCGAATTTTACCCCTAAAAGGTACCAGAGGCCTGATTTTAAACCCTAAAAGGTACGACGAGCACCCCCGCCCCAAAATTATGGGAGCCCCCCCCCCCCCCCCCCCCGGATCCCCGATAGATATTTTGTATCAAAAATGATAGGAGGCCCCGAAGCTCCGCCTTTGGGACTAACGTTTTTGATCGATAGAACTGAGAATCCTAGTTAGTGTCCCCAGGGTGAAGTTTCAGAAAAAAACAGAGACTAGAATTACGGAGGCAAAACGAACTACCACTAAAATAACCCAACTACGAATTCAAACTTGGTTCGAAAACACGGGAACTTCACCCCAGGACCAGGGTAAGTGAAACCACGCGTCAACAAATACCACCCCCCCCCAACCCCCCCCCGGGGTTCGAAAACACGGAAACTTCACCCAGGACCAGGGTAAGTGAAACCACGCGTCAACAAATACCCCCCCCCCCCCGGGGTTCGAAAACACGGAAACTTCACCCCAGGACCAGGGTAAGTGAACCACGCGTCAACAATACCCCCCCCCCCCCCCCCCCCCCCCCGGGGTTCGAAAACACGGAAACTTCACCCACTTCACCCCAGGACCAGGGTAAGTGAAACCACGCGTCAACGAGATATCATAGGATTCAAGTATGTTCCAAGCGTTCAGCCGCTGTGCGACTCGTGCGATATCGTTTTTTTCGTGCTATTTTCTTAGCGGAATCTAGCCTCCTCAAGCTTTGAATAATCCTATAATATTTTAGTAAACTTGTAAGAACAATATTAGTGTTAATTTTACGGCACTTCGGAGTTCGCCGATAAATTCCAAGAGTGTTTGAGTCCCGGGGGGGTTCTCCCATGTAAGAGTGATAGGGGTGCTCGTCGGGACATCGGAAAATATACCCTAAAAAATACCAGGACAAAAAAATGCAACCCCTAAAAATACCAACAATAAACCTTTTTTGTTATTGCTTTTCATCTCAAAACAAGCTTATTTTAGAGATATAAATGAACAAAGACGTTTTACTTGGTTTGTGACCCTTTCATTCATTTGCGTACCCCTAAAAAATACCATTTATTAGTGAAAGCCACAATGTTTCTTCGATACCCCCTAAAAAATACCTGAGAGTCTTAGGCTTGACAGCAACTGCGCGCATTAGGGTGCCAGCAATAGCAGCAGTTCAAAGCGTTTTTCCACTGGGTTTTCAGTCACTCTAAGTTATGGAAAACGACTAGCGGGCGAGCAAGCCCTTAGGACTCGGCACAGTTGCCATATTGCAGCTGAAAAGGAGGCAGAGTGGCTCTGTAACACAGCAAGAGAAAATGCTGTTTGTAGTGCTTGGAGACGGCAAGTCGATTAATCAAGTATGCGAAGACGAGGGTTATTCGTATGAGAGTCTCATAGAAAGTGGGGAAGCTTTAGGATTTGAAAAGCTCAAAGAGGCACAGCTGGAACTCCGAGTTGATGACCCTATTGTGGCATTATTCACGTCTGGTAGCACCGGCGCACCTAAACTCGCGCAGCACACAATGCATCATATTCTCAATTCTATGTGCAATGTCCATTATATGACTGCGCAGCTTCTTGTGAACACAGATGGATCAGTTGTGAAGCAGTACTTTAATCGCCCAATGACATGGGCAGGAGGATACGTCATTTTAATTTTCGGTGCCATCGCTGGCACAACGATCGTCTGGGCTCCGACCGAGCTAGCGCTCTCGGATGAAACGAGTGAACACGTGTTCCAGATCATAGAAAAAGAGAATTGCAAGCATGTGGCTCTAAGTGTGGCCTTGATTCGAAAACTTGCGTCCGATAAGCTTCACCTCAAGTACGATCTCTCCTGCATCGAGATTTTCGGCATCGCCGGTCAGCGATTTGCAATCGCGTTGGTAAAATCAGTGTTCGAGTGTCTACCACATGCCAAGGCGTTGCTAGAATACGGAAGCAACGAGGCTGGTGAACTATCATGGGCGACTTACACAGAAAAGCAGCTTACCGAGGAAGAGTACGGTAAGATGTTTGTTGTACCTGGAAATGAAATCCGCGTGGTCGATAACAATAACCAGATCGTGCCGAGGGGAACTGAAAGAGAGATTTGTGCAAGAAGCCGGTACCAAATGCTAGAGTACCTCGGTAACCCTGTGGTAACGAAAGAAACAAGGTCCCCCACGGGATGGCTGCATATGGGGGATGTTCGCAGGATGGATGACCAGGGAAGAATTGAAGTGCTTGGTCGCAACTAGGAAATTATCAAGCGCGCGACTGTGAAAATCGTCCCAGCAGAAATAGAGGGCCCAATACTGAACCACCCTGAGGTACAAAATGCTGTAGTCATCGGTGTTCCTGATCAGCGGCTGCATGAAGAGATCTGCGCATGCGTTGTTTTAAGGGAACCAGGCAACTCCAAAGCGAGGCTGGCTGAGTTAGAAGCCTGGTGCGCGGAGCTTTGGCCGCCTGGTGCCGACGGGTTGAGCTTAAAGCCAAAGTATTTTGTGCCAATGGAGTGCTTTCCGTCTGGAGGGACTGGCAAAATTGATAGAAATGCAGTTCGGGAAGTTGCAGTGGAGCATCTTGATATTCAATAGCGCTGTCCACGCTGACGTAATACATTGTAATGCTATTGTGCCAACCAGAGATCGATTGGTTCAAATAGCAAAGTGCGCTATTCAATCCCTATGGTTGGCACATTAAAAATAAATAAAGTTTAGTTTATTTTTACCGCTTGCAGAATAATTACATAATAATACATTACACAAATACAAATCTTCATTTAAGTCTATTATGAGCTACGATATATTAATAGCATCTTTTACCGTTACGATTTTGAAAAACGGTCAGTGCGACCGGGCAAATTAGCATTACATCAGCTTCAGTATTGGGAGCGCGTGGGGCTTTAGAACCAAAGCTTACCAGTTCAAGCACGGGCGCACACAATGGTTTTTTTCCTTTTACTTGTATCTGTACCCACACCCACGCGAAAAAACTGCGATTTGCGTCCGAAAGATAGAAAAAAAAAACAGAGCCGAATTTACAACTCGGGCTCTTCCACAGGCCCGAGTAAAAGATAATAACGCATCGCGGGCTGTAACCCTAAGACAGTTGGGGAGGTGCGACCTTTTCTGAAAATTCATGGCTAAAAGGGATGACTCAAAAGGACCTGATATATAATTCATAGGATAAACACTCAATAGAACGAAGCTATTACTGGGCACTACTGGGCATAAATGGGTGTATGCTAAAATGGCAAGGTTTCACTTTACCTGAGGAGAATTTCAAGCTCGCTCTCTCTTTCTCGACCCCAAGCACGTCAAACTGCGCCAAGTCAACTCCAGCCTCGTAAATATACACCTCATTCCACGTGTAATAGAGGTCTGTCTCGGTAAAAAGTCTGTAACAAGACAAAATAAATAAATCTGACGAGGGAAAAATTCGATAAGAGCCCAAGGAAAACATGGCGGCTTCGCCACGTCTGTAAAGTTACAGAGACGTACGTGGTAAGTGGGGCGGCCGTGATCTTATACAGGGGTCTAGTGAGGTCGAACCCAGGCCTACACGGTGACTCTAGTTTAACTTCGTCAAATTCCATTCAGACATATTATATGCAGGATAAGGCCTAGGGCATAAGTCGAATTTTACTCGTATTTAATTCAGTCGAAGCTATTTATCCTTACATAGGTACATGTATAATGCGATGTTTGCTGCAAATTAGTTCAACTCTAATTAATTGGTTCGACTTCGACTTGAATTCGAGTGGCCAACTCGGATAATACGACTGTGGTGCGACCAAGCGGCAAACGTCGCATTATACTCGCATCGAATTCAATACATAAATCATGCAAATTAGAAAATAATTGGATTCAAATCGGATATATTGTGCAAATGTCGTGAAAATAGCCTCTCCCCCATCTACAAAACCTGGATTCCCCCCTTACAGAGCATGCGTTCTATGTTAACTTGCCTTCAGAAAGATAATGGCGCAAATAAAGATAAAGTATCGCAAATCCCTACAAAAGAAGAATCTCTATGAACCTGTTACTGTTTCGAGCTCACTAAATATAAGTTTGACTTGCGAAATACAGGTTTGCAAATAAATGCGGCGTATTCGAAAATGACGAGAACACAGACGGATGGAACTGAAAGCACGGGATGAACAGGCTGCTCAGTATAATAGATACAAATTTTTCTACCACATTGTTTTGGTTTGGTTGTGTCAACGGGTCAAATTATTCAAATGCACGGTCAACTGGACACGCCGCATGCACGGGGAAATGCATTCTTTTATAGAAGAAACTGTCTCAAGCATTCCTTTATGCGCACCTTGTTGTACGAAAAGTGCAGGGAAAGCGCGCTTGTAATTTATTCACGGGATCAAATGAAGCGTGTATTGCACAAAAAAATTATTGCTGCAAAATTAAATTAAGTCGAATCTCCCTCGAAGCAATTATTAAATAGATTCGATGCGAGTGAGATTCGACGTATGCCCTAGGCCTAAGGCTCGCTATGAAATACATTGCTGCACACACCGATTGCTATTAAAAATGTACTTTGTTGTAACTCGAGTTCTAGAATAGCATTTTTTCATGCAATCTGGTTAATTTAGCCGGTGTAAAATACAGAAAATGTATGAATATGTTTGTAGAAATAAAACTAACAGGAACAGATATGGACTTTTCTGGACTCTAGAAAGTCTAGCATTTACACTTTTGAGTGGCGATTTTCAGGCTCCCATTTCTCCTACGATTCTGAATTATTTTCGCCTTCTTGCCCTGATTATCCATGATGCACCTGGAAACGTGGACTCGTCTATTATCCGAGTGACACGAACAATGTCGAGGCGTAGTCGAACAATGTCGAGGCGTAACCGAACAATGCCGAGGCGTAACCGAACAATGCCGAGGCGTAGTCGAACAATGCCGAGGCGTAGTCGAACAATGCCGAGGCGTAGTCGAACAATGCCGAGGCGTAGTCGAATCATGTCGAGGCGTAACCGAACAATGCCGAGTCGTAGCCGAGTTTGTATCACGTCACAGTTTTGTGTGTTCGTGTGTTGAATACAGTCGAAGCTCTCGTAAGCGACCACCTCGGAACTGAAATTGCGGTCGTTAACGGAGCTGGTCGCTTACGAGAACGGCTCTCGTAAGCGACCACCAAGCGGCTTCCTACTTGAACAATAGGTGTTGGTCGCTTACGAGAGCTCAGTACAATAAATCTAGAAAATATCATGTGATACTAATTCTAAAATAGTTTGATTTATTTCCCGACTTTAATTAAGAATAGATAACCGCAAATATGTACATAGAAAATATGTAGAAAATTTAATTTCACTGGTGCAGTTTGTATCAGTTTAGATATTTATGAGGTGATGACTGATGTTTTAAGGACAAAAAGTACTGTGGTCGCTTACGAGAGCTTAAAAACAATAGAAAATCACTGTTGGTGATTTGAAATTGTGGTCGCTAACGGAGCTGGTCGCATCAATAAGGCGGTCGCTTACGAGAGCCTGAAATAACAGAGTTTATGTGACATTTCAAACGGGGTTTCGGGAAAATGGTCGTTATGGGAGCTGGTCGCTTACGAGAGCGGTCGCACAGAGAGCTTCGACTGTACTCACAACTGGATAATGTCATGGGGCAGGTTTGTCTGTCCATGGGGAAGTTATGGAAAGCCATAGAACACGTCAAGGTCGCGCTGATCCTGGGAAAAGAAATGATAAATAAGGGAAAAAAATCGCTTTAAGAGACTTTCAAAAACTCTACCCAAATGAGTGCATTGCCCTCGAAACGCTATTCGAAAAAATATATATTTCCTAAATTACAGCTGTTTTACGGTAACAAGCGACCTCGCTGTTGTAAGCTTCGTTTTTCTGCGTTGTCATTCAATGCGATCCGTGCGAGCCAATCACTGCCCCGCCTAGTTTCTCTTAGTGCAGTCACTTGGCTTCCCTTATGAGACCTGCCGCGACAAGAAGCCAATTCACTGCACTTGGTTGAATCTGATTGGCTCGCATAGTTTGATTGTCTGCGCAGAAAACCTAACTGTCAAAAGCTCACTCGATGTTGTGAATGCACTGTGTCGCATGTTACTTGAAACAGCTGTCAAGCAAATTCGTATCCTAAAAATCTAGGAATTCTTGGGTTTCACATGATGTCATATCCGCACGTTCAAAAATCAAGTGGAGGTCAAAATTGTGCGCCAAAAGTCACGTGATTGAAACCCGAGAATTACGGCCAGGGATTGAATGCCTCATGTAAATGAGCGGCAGCCATTGTGAAAGTGCTGTCTTGGTCGCGGCTTCTGGATTTTTCTATTTTCTTGCCCGTCTGACATGTAATCTTCTAAAGGCCCTGAAGTGGAATCCAATCTGACAAAGGAGAATATATATCCTTACAGGGGCGTAGCCAGGATTTGAGAAAGGAGGGGTCACATCTGTACAAATGTATGGTGGTTTTTTCTAAATGTATTTTTCTTCTAAAAGGGGATCACAGGCATCCCAGGACATCCCTAGCTACGCCCCTGCCTTACCTTGAACTAATCAGTACTTGTCCATCTGGAAACAACCTGAATCCCTGATTGATGAACGGTCCATCCGCGAAGCTGAACTTGAGGGACTTGAGATTCTCTATGTAGGTGTCAGGTCGCCACAGGTTTTTTATAAGACCCTGGTCTAACACAGCGTAGGTGTTATTAGGGGCCAGAGTGGACATGTTGTACTGTAACAAAGGGTCTAGCCAGCGCTGACGCATATAAAACTCCAGTGTATAATCCTGGGGTACAAATAGAGCGGATTTTTGTGTCTATCGAAAACACAAATACAAAACCAATACGGGGTCATCGCCATCATCGTCAGTTACTCGGAGAGGCTTTTGAGCCTCAGAGTCCGAGTGCAGGTAGCGCTTGCGGCTCCCTCGCTTGAACCCCGAACGGTTCATCATTCATCTTAAGGCCCATCACCAACCGAGAGCCTTTGTGGACTCTTAGCCAATCAGAGCACCCGAAAAACAATGGATCAATTTGAAAACAAAAGAAAACGGGGCGCAAAGGCTCCCGGTTGGTGATGGGCCTTTAACAACTGTCCTTTGTCCATTCCCGTTGTTTCCTCGACCCTTTTCCATGTCTACTGGGCTGTGTCTCCCAGGTCTGGCCTCAATTTCCATAAAAAAGTAGTGAAAGTGATTCAACAACAAACCAATCAGAAGGCGAAGTAAGTCAGACTTGCGTTAGAGCGGATAGAGCGGATTTCAGATGACTGTCGTGTTTGCGATTGGTTTGCTTTCTCAGTGGCTGCTTATTTCCATCAACCAATCAAATTACAAACTAATTACAATCAAGAATTACTAGCCAATTAGTTCGGCTCCTGATTGGCTGGGCTGGAAACCATTCAACAGTAAGTTGTAATTACTCTTGTTTCTGATTGGCTAGTGATTGCACAATTGCGTTTACTTTCACGACGGTCATCTGAAATCTGCTCTACATGTTATGTAATTGCGATTACTTTGAGTTCTCATTGGCTCATCGTTTTTCTCAGCCAATCAAATTCTGTAGTAAATACAACTGTGTAATTACGTAAGTAATTGGTTCGGATTGCAGTTGGCTGAGAAATAAGCCATTTAGGAGCAAGTCGTTATTTCTCTCGATTCTGATTGGCTAGTGATTGCTCAATTGTGAAAACCGCTCTAATAGTCATGACGTGAGCATTGGCGCGTTTTGATTTTAGTTCGCAATCTGGTCAAACAGAATTTGGGAAAGATGTTTTCAATGCCTTATACTACAACATAGCGGATTTGCAGGTAGGATTCAATTCTGGTCATACTCGCACTTAAATTTCAGAAAAAAGAATAAAACCTCCAACCTCTATGCAGATTAACATCGATTATTATACGACTGTGACGTCATTTTACCATATAAGGTCAAAATTGAGTGCAGAAATGGAGCCGTATTACACACCAAACGCCGTATTACACGGTTGAAAGCCGTATTACACTGTACGAAACCGGTTACGAACCGGTTTTGCGCGCGCACTTGAATGGCTTCCCAATCGTGTGCTAGTCAAATCACGTACGTGTTCTATTGAATCTTGGAAAAAAGAAAATGTTTTTGTTCGTCGTATAATTAATAACTCATTAGATGTTTTTTCATGTAATACTGGCGGACATTTTACTCGTTGCTCGCATTTTTCCTCACCCCTGCGAGGCTCGGGAAAATACGTACGCAACTCGTAAAATAACCGCCCGTATTACATGAAAAAACATCTAATAAGATATATGTATCCAAACGTCCTGTTAAGGTTATTGAACCTTCGCGCACGTCCTCGGAAAAACAATCATACACCTCCTTAGTTTAACCAAAACATGTCAACCTATATATCGTTGAAAAGCTTATTGAATGGACTAGCGGGCTATGGCAAACTTTTTTTAAAGGATTGATTAAATATTTTGGAATGCCATTCACGAGCTAACGCCGCCGAACTGCTAGACCTTTAATCCCAAGTAACACACTGTTTTAATCCTTAAAGGTGTCTGGATTTTTTTAAATCTTGTTTAGTTCAAAAGTTATCAAACTTTTAAATTTTTAGTGCGTGAAAATGCTATAAAATTTGACCCTCAAGAGCCTTGAAATCCTTCAAAAAATTATATTTATTGATAAGTTATTTCTTTTTGCCATGTTTAATCTTGATGAATTATTAATAAGCTTGGGAAAGATAAGTTATTTTTTAGCTCACATCACTTACCATAGTGAGGTCGTTAAGGGTTCCAATGCTGATAACAACGAGATCGATAGTGACGACGACAGGTTTACCATCTGAAAAGAAAACAAAGCCACCATTGGTGAGCTCGTGGAAGACGGATGGAAATTTTATTCTAAGTACTCTGATGAAGAGCTTGTGGACCAAGTCTTCGGGACCAACTCTTTGTCCTGAAGGTTGATGACCAAGTAAATATTTTACAAATTCCTAACACCAACAGAATTCTGCTAACGCCCGAAGTTTTTCCTAACGCCCTTGCATCACTCGAAGTTTGTTTCACTCGCGATGTCCGAAGCGGACACAATCAACATTTTCAGCTGCTTCAGAAATCCAGACTGAGATTTCATCTATATTTTGCGATCAGAAGGTGAAATAAAGACTTTTAAAAAATGAGTTAACATCAGTATTATGCGAGTACGTAATATTCCTCTCTAGTCGAAAGTGAAACCATCAAGACTGACAACAGGACTCTCCCCCTTGGGCGTATTGTTTTCCCATTTCATATCACGTGGCTTTCCTTCTCTTTCTGCTTTTCCATGTAAATCAAGATTATTCAAATGAACAATAAAATATTACGCCCAAGCGGAAGAGGTCTATTGATTCCAGTATCACTGTATCACATACCGGCTCTCGTGGGCCGCTGTACCTTATCATAACCAAACTTGATGCAGTTCACAACATGTTTGATGGTGTTATTGGGGTTACTCGTGCAAGCCGAGGGAGGGCTTGAAGCAGCGCTGGAAGTGAAAAAATAATAACGATAGTCGGAGGCAATATATTTTAGCAGGCTAATTATTATAATAGTATAAAAATGGAACTGAGTCGGGCCAAAGACCATATTATAATAACTCACCAAATTTGTTCGATTATGCTCCATTACGGTACCCAATAAAAATCAATCGAATGAATGGAGTTCGATAAGGTTCGATTCGTATTTTGCTAGATAAGCTAAGCCGAGATTATTTCGTGAGTAAGTTTCTAACAAGGCGCCGCCGAGTTCAAACAAATGGCGACCTTTGCTATTGGCTTCACGTCCAGGGTCCAGTTGCTCGAAAGTGGTTTAGCACTAATCCAGGATTAATTACCATGGTGAATCAATGGTTTTGTTCAGAACTAAACCTGGTTTAAATTTAATCCACCTTTGAACAACCGGCGCCAGGCTATGAAACTGAGGATAAGCTAGGCGAGAATCTATCATTCTATCACGAACTGCCACTTTCATCCTTACGATGATTGTTATGCATGTAAAAATAACGGGCGCAATGTTAGCGACGAATGGCTCTCCATTATACTTATATAACTAGAAAAGAACCCGTCACTTTGTGACGGGAAAACATTTAAATTTGAGGGTAGGTGTATCTTTTTTAGCATGTTTTGCTATTTGAAAAACACCGCCTTGTGATGCCGTACGTGACTAAGGGCACGAAGCTGTGGTCAGGGAAGCCATTTCAGTGTCGCCCTCGGCCAATCAGCGAGCTAGCTCGAAAAGACTGCTTTAGCCAACCAAAAACGTTTGCGCAGACAACCCGATTATAACAGTATAGATAGAAAGCCCCGCAATCTCAAAATTCAACTTCTCTAGAATCTTCGATAAATTCTTCTTTATTCTGTGTTGAGGTCCTTTTCCGTGATATTTTCCTTGCCAAACGAACTACCCCTATCTCGTTGCCAAGAGATTAACAATGTCATATTCTTATTGTCATATGAACGAACGAAGGCGTATTATATCTTGTTTAATTTTTGAATTAACTTTTAATCTGAATCCCCGCCGGTATTTATTGACTTATAAAAAACAACACTCTGGCTTCCAACACTTACAAAAGAGAAGACCGATCGTAAAAATATATCACAGCGTGGTTGCATTAATTTTTTCACGGAAGTTTCTAGAAGTTATTTGGACAATGAAAAGACTAGTTCAGAGATATCGAATGTTTTTTAAACTTTGCGTAAATATCGCTTTTAGATGTAATTATAAACCATGCTAGCATACAAAGAGTGTACCTATGTACCTATATTTAGGGGGCTGTTCTATTTTAGGGTATTGTTGTTTGGAACTTTAAGGCAACTTTTCTTTATATTGCCCTGGTACTTCTTGATTATGCAAGAGAGAAAGAGAGAGAGAGAATTGTTTAAAGGGGTTGTGGCACGATTTTAGGGTTAATTTAGGTAGCTTAAGGTGATTCCTTTGAATTGCACCGCGCATCTCTTCTGCGCACGGCCACGCGTGCATTTCGTTCGAAATAACTGTGAAAAGTGCGCGCGCGAGCAAAATAAAGCCAAACAAACAACACAAAAAGCGCGCGATTGATGGTTTTAGGTGATATTACAGAAAAACAAGGATGGTGACCCCCAATTGTTTTTCTCGGAAATCGACCATCATACCGCTACAGACAATATATTCGAATCAGAAAAAAGTTAGGTAGTAGAACATGTTTTTTTCTGCCCAATGTGCGTAAAACTATGTGCTTTGGAGCAAGATTGGAGTATGAGCTGAGTAATTCGCTTCTGCGTTAGTCCAATCGAATCAAAATCATGAGAGAATATTACATAATTACCTAAACAAAGTTAAAGCATCAACTAATCACTATTACAGGCGAGAAAAAGCCAACTTTTTTGTAATTTTTGAATTTCGAATATAATTCGTCAAACAGTCAAATATCTCGTAAATAACGGTCCAACAGCGCGAAAACGAGCAAGGTGACCCCATCTTTTTATTTCATTTTTTGAATGCCCTATGGATGGGCATCAATTGACCAAGTTTGAAAACAATATAGGTAGTACATCTTTTTCAACGGAATCACCTTAAATAACAGTCAAATTCTTACGAAATGAACAAAATAGTCCTCTAGGTTAGTTAAGAGCCTGTGTCAGCCACTCCTTTGTTACTGTTTTCGCTCGATATTAGAAGACGGATTGCATGTAGAAATCTCTCAATCAACATCTAAAAGCAAAGTTTCAGTTTTGGTTTGCCAAATTCAATCGAGAACTTTGCTCTATATTCTACTCTAAATCAGCCGATGGAAAGGGATTCTTTCTCTGACTTGATATGTTTCTATGTTGTCAAATGGCGCTGACACAGTCATTTGAAAACACCTTTCAGTTGCTAGATAAAAACAAATTTGGAGTATTTTCGTGTGTTATCGAGCGGATGGAATTGGATTGCGAATTGGCATTTTTTTACAAGGCCGAACAGTTTTCCAACTTTGAAAAGTGAATTTGATAGTATACAACTTATTCACCGAAGCTCGCGTGCGGCGCAAAACAGTGAATCTCCTCGGATATTCCGAGTCTCAGGAGCCAATCAGAGAGCGCATAATTGGATATTCACTGGTTTCGTGGATAATAATGAAAGTTGGTATATACCAAATCAGCGAATAGTCCGATTTTCGCGAGCTCTGATTGGGTCCTGAAATAGTTGATATCAAACACTATTTACTTTTTGTTTCAAAAAGGCAGCTCGTTTCGCGAGCGATATTGCGTTTTGATATCCACCACTTTTCACCTCCCCTTCGGGGGATAGTTGTTAACTATGAAACCTTACGTAAGAATGTGAAGTCTATATAACACAAATTTGATTTCCGTTTTCTTTCTAAGACTAAGTCGAAGTATAATATATGATTCTGGGTTGTTTGAGCACACCAAAGCAGGTCTCATTTTGTTAAATTTTATCGAAAAAGCCATGACACATATCTCCTTTAACCTTGAGTTTATCAAGTTAGTGTCAAGTTCAACGCCCCTTCCCCGAAAACCCTATTTTCTTCATACAGTGATTCAGAAATTGAAGAGAATGACCACTTATTGTCAGTTTTGTATTTGGAATGAAAAAAGTCTTACTAAAAGACAGCAAAATCTTTCTCTGCTTTTCAAAAGTACCACCCTAGCGAAGTTCAGCGAAAAGAATTTTAAAATATCTTAAAGTTTGTTAATTGTAGAAGATCATTGTGTAAATGTAACAAAAGTGTCAAAATACTCTTACCTTGCTGACCAAAATATCGCCAATACCGCTAGAAAGCCAAGCATATCTTATGCCAGCTGCAAATTTGCAGCGAAGGGAGCTAGCTTGAAATGAAAAGTATAGACGAAAGTCACTTTGATACTGTCATAACTTTCTTTGAAACCGTGAACATAAACTAGGAAGCTCACAGTTGCCTTGAAAGTCAAAATACCCCCGTGCTGTGCTAAATAAATTAAATTCTCGTGTTTTTCATATGACCTTAAGCTAGAAAGAACTAATCTAAGTTTTACAAAGAAAAAAATAAGTTTGTTTTCTTTCGCAATCGCCTTTGTTGTCAAGCAATTTTCTTTTTTCTCAGTTGCTAACAAGCTTTTCTCGGTTCGTCTTGTGTAATATGCATGGTTTGACGTTGTCAAGAGGTTATCATAAGGAAAGGAAAAAAGAAGGACAGCTGAAAATGACCAATAGTTAAAGTATACTCGTAATCTAAATATGTTATGAGCGGTGTTTCGCTTAAAACACAAATAAATTGTGGCGGGGACTCAATTCAAACATTGACAACACATTTAGTTAAGGGTAATTCCTCTCAATTATTCCAAACGTTGGCGAAACGTGTATTTAGTAAGGGAGCGATCATTTATGTCGGAACGTCTAGGGGGGGGGGGGGGGGGGGGGGGGGGGGGCGGTGGAATTTGGGTGGGGGTAAAAATTTTGAAGACATAGATTTTAGGGGGGTAATTTTTTGGCACCCTCTCTCAAAAGAGGGGGTATTTTTTTCAGGGACACTGTGGTTCAAACTAAATAATAATATGTACAAGCTATCGTGTCGTGGCATACAGCGCTATGCCATATAGCGAGTACGCCAATTTCGGCAATTGAATTAAATATTCTTACCCAACCAACCGTGCTCTAGATGGATTCGTACCTTCTACTCTCACGGCCTGACATTTCATTGTGTCACACGCGCCTAAATAATAATTCCAGTCGCCAAATAGTGAAGTTTGGTCGCCAACATAGAAATCTGGTCGCCATTTTTCTAACCAATTAATAGGCCTTTTTGAGATACATCGGAAGACGCGAATCGTAATGCATTGTGGTCTAGCTTCGGTAAAAACAAATTATCAAACAATAGACAGTTTTTCTCAGTGGAAAAAACAATATTTTACGCATTCGCTGCACTCATTCGTAAAATATTGTTCATGCCACTCGAAAATATAACTCATATCTTCGCGCCACCGTGTCATATCCTCTATCGATGTGTCATATCCTCTAGGATGTTAAAGAAAAAATGGTACAATAGGGCGAAAACAAGCGGACAGAAACGATGACAATAATGAAATAAATAAATAACTCAAAACTAATTTCTGAAATGTTGCCTGATTGGGAGCAAGACATTGCTTTGGAAGGCCACTGTTTGAAAGCCACTTTACCCAACAAAACCAGTAAAACGCACGCTCTGATTGGTCGAGAGGTCGCGTTTTATTACACGTTCGATTGACGTCATGGCTCAGGAACTAAAACAAATTGAACTCACGGAAGAATGTACTTTTTGGCTTTCTCAACTTTCTCTTAGCTCCGCAAGCATAACTTGTATCGCCATTTGGAAGTGCTATTGTAATTTGGTGTGCATTCTTTGTGATGTCACAGCTCAAGCAACAAGCAACAAACTCGAAATTCGAAGATTTTATGAATTCTTCAGCTTTTCGTGGCGAAACTATAAAACCCATATACTATGAGCAATTTTCTAACACTTTCCTGCAATCGGTGTATTTTCCATGCTCTATGCCAAAGTAAAATTTTCGCTTGTCCGACGTAGCAGCAACAGTAACTAGGGAGTAGAACAGTGAAATGCGGGATCGGCAAGAGTGGATTACCAAGAGTTTCCATATTTACTATGTACGCCCGAATCACAGTCAGAAAAGTGTCTATTTTTAGAACTAGGTTTCCCGCGAAAATTCGTCATCCACAGGGTTCCCACTTTCTCACCACGCGAAGAGTTTTGAGATCTAGCCTAAAATTAAATCGCAGATCAATCGAAAATGAAATGAAAGGGGAAAATGTTTTGCTTGGCAGGTAACTAGTAGCGAGCGAGTTTGTACGAGAACTCTGTTTTTCCCCTCTCAGATTAGCTTTTTTCCCTTTTTCACACCTACGCTTACGTCACAGCAAGTTGCATTCTGATTGGTGGAACCTAAGCATTCGAATAATTTCACGCGCGAAATTCAAATCTAAAAATAGACACTTTTCTGACTGTGATGTGGGCAAATACAGTAGTGAAAGATTCTAACTCTTGTTAATCCACTCTTGGGATCGGTCAATTCCATGCGCGCTAATTCCATGCGCGACTAAATTTACAGTTTGACGAGCAAAAATTTCAACGTAGTCCCCAAATGGCGACCTATCTTTACAGTCTGGAAGTTCTTAAAACATGCCCTTGCCCTGCCCTGGGCAGTTTTTCCCAGTGGAGTTCATTTTGAATTCCACTGGGAAAAACTGTCTATTGTTTGATGATTTGTTTGTACCGAAGCTAGACCACAATGCATTACGATTCGCGTCTTCCGGTGTATCTCAAAAAAGGCCTATTAATTGGTTAGAAAATGGCGACCAGATTTCTATGTTGGCGACCAAACTTCACTATTTGGCGACTGGGATTTATTATTTAGGCGCGTGTGGCACCTCTCGAAAAAATGAAATATCAGGCCGTGAGAGTAGAAGGTACGAATCCATCTAGAGCACGGTTGGTTGGGTAAGAATATCGAAAACTGAACTGCCCATAATCCATTGCTTCACAAAAATGTTTGAAATCTTCGCCGTACAAAAAGATCAAATAATTTATATTTTTGTCAGGTTTGCACGTTCTACTCAGAAGCGAGAATAAGTTCAAATCATTTCTCTGAAGTAAACTATATTAATCACAGGAAATTTCTTCAGAAACCCTTTCTTTTTCTTGGGAAAAGCGGAGACAAGAATGTTTGTCTTTCCCATTGACAAGCATGTCAATTCCGAACACTTCGCGTTGTTGTGTCATGGCAAATTCAGCTTTTCTCAAGGATGGGTTTCTGGAGAAATTCCCTGTGAATGTAAACAAAAACAAAGTAGGGTCAGAGGGGGCAGTTGCCCCCCCCCCCCCCCCCCCCCCCCAGCGAAGTAAAGTTTATAGTGTCAACATGTGGGGAAAAACCTGCTTGCCCCCCTAACAAAAACAAAGGATGACCAAGGTTTGCCCCTCCCCCCAGACAAAAATTTCTAGCTACGGCCTTGCACATGGACAGGCGCGGCGGCTCCTTCAAATGTAACGAGAATGAAAATGTCCAATAACGCAAATACAAAACCACTAGCCAATCAGGAATGGAAGCCATTCAACAGCAAACCAGTCAGAAGCGAAGAAAGTCAGACTTAGTCATGACGTGAGCAATGGCGCGTTTTGAGTTACGTCGAAATTTGATTGGCTGAAAGACAAAAGACTTTGCTCTCGCCCAATAGAAACGCTGGCTAAACGCAAATCTGGCTTCCTTTCCGGCTTCCTTTAAGCCGGGGAAATACGAGGCACAAAATCCCTCAACTTGTCGCGCAACATTGCTGCGTTGCAAGTCTAATGTTTGTTGCTCGTTTTTCATCAAATTCACAACTTGTCGCGTAACATTTTGTTTTGATGATCACACATGCGAGACCAAGGCGAATTTGGCCCCTTAGCACTTCATTTCTATTGACCAACCAACTTGAAACGTAGGCAAAATGTTGCGCGACAAGTTGTGTGTTTGATGAAAAACGAGGAACAAAGCCAAAATTTGTGTCTCAAAGTAGACCCGCGCTCTACTTCGCGCAACAAGTTTTCACAACCTGCAACAAATGTTTTTGTTGCGCGACAAGTTGTGGCGCGAGATGAAAAACGCGCAACATCGATCATCAACTTGCAACGCAACAATGTTGCGCGACAAGTTGAGGGATTTTGTGCCCCGTATTTCCCCGGCTTTATGCGTGCAGGCTTTCAGGAGAACGTGAGCTAGCGTGAGCTACTATTGACAGAATATGTTCCGTTATTCTTTGTGATGTCATACTTTGCACAAATAACAGCGAAACCACTCCTGGAAAGACCTATTTTAAAGGAGAGAATGAACTTTCTAAAATGTGGTTACTTAATAAGATAAAACCTCCCTACTAGGAGTTTTTGTATAATTCTGCGAACACCAACTATTTTTCTCAACAGTTTATACAATTGCAAAGATGTTGGTCGTGATCAATAAAGATGCAGATTAAGTTAGGCAATGAAGCGGGAGGGGTGCTTTGTAATTGTTCCGATGAATCCTTCCGAAACAGGCGCCAGCCAGCTGGATATAGAACAAGAAAGTTATCTACGATTTACTTCCGGTGTCATTACAATTCTAAAAATGAACTGCTTTAAAAGTCCACAGAGTCGACATCATATTCTTAGCAAAGACCATTATGACAAATAATAAATGCTCCAAATACTACGTAGTCAAGTCGTGATTTCTTTGACAGTCACAATTCCGTATGAGTAAGCGCATATTTCTTCTGATATTGAGTCAGGGTTTCTCTGATTTCTGGGTCCTCCACGAAATCAAGCGCGGATTCGTTGTCGTGATTTCTAGTATATAAATCTGCCCCGTTCATAATCAACATCTTCGCGATATCCAGGTAGCCTTTCGCTAGAGCAAAATGCAAAGCAGTCCAACCATCGTTGTCTTTTTTGCTTACTTCAGCTCCCAGGTGGATCAAAATCTTACAACAGCGTGAACTTCCAACAAATGCTGAAGTCCCTAAAGCTGTGTGCCCAAACTCGTTCAGAAAATTCACATCCAGTTTTGCATCGCAGTGTAAGATATCTTCGAGTTCTTTCACGGCATCTTGTCCCGGTATAGTTTCTCGTATAATCAAGTCCTCCGGAAATTTGTTCAATGGCGGAGGTTGTATAGTGCTTATTTTCCGCTGTTTTCTTTCGCTCATTTCTGCATTTGTGCTCTTAAATCTAATATTCTGTCTTGTCCTGCGAGTTCAGCTCACTCTCTTAATAATTAAAAACTCTTGTCTAGTTCGACAAACTTCTTTTGCAAACAAACTTGTAGAACAATCACGTCCTCAAAAACATCCAATAAAAACAATAGAAACACTAATTGAATCTCCCGTTTTGGCCAATATTAAGCACTTTCTTATTCTAGTGTGAAATTCCTGAAAGGTTTCTAAAACTTGTGGCGTCCTTTGAGAACTCTTGCATTCATTGTGAAATGTAATGGGTCTCATTCTAGTTAGCAAACAAATCTTCTCTTTATTCAACTCCCTCGAAGTTAACAACCTTTTGTTTGTCAAAGTGGTATTAAGGTTTGTTTGCAAAGATAAGCTTTTATTCTCAAAAACAAGTTCAATTGGGGAGCTCATTTACCCGTGAAATTATTATAACGACACCGTTTCAGGTTGTCTTGTAATTGAAAAGAAAAACATGGCAATTTGTTTGAAGTATTCTACATCTTTTTCAAGCCGACATGCTTTGAAAACATAATTGAACAATCTTCAAACACTACGCATATAAAGAACGAAAAATGAACAATGAAGTTATTTTGATAGGTTTTCTGCAATCTAGCAGTAATTAGCTTTCAAAGAAAGTTATAACTAGAAGTTTCTAATAGAAAGTGAAGTGCTCGCGGCAATAGAGAATGTGCCTCCTCTGTAGAAATCATCAGAAGAGCAACATCCAAGGCAAATGATTTCTTTTGTCATCTTGTTTAATACCAAATTTGTCATGATGTCCATATATGACCACTGGTAGCTAAAAAATATGATCATCTTCTGCTCAAAATTTATAAATTTTATCACTCAGAGGTCTCCACATGGCATAATATTGTCTATGTAATGCAGCCTAATGAGGTGACTGAATATGAGATAAACATTCACTTGGTGTGCTAAAAAAACAACAGTAATTTGCCAGAAATTCAGACCAAAAATGGAGATGCAACAAATTGCAAAAATACAGAAAAAACTGATAAACAAAATTTTCTTAATTTCAGAAATAGCTTTTAATTTAATTTTCTTATGCCTCAGATTAATACAGATCCTACCACTAATATTATTCGATTTTTATCCATCAGATTTTCTTGTTATATTATTCACAAATAATGTGCTTGCAATTGCAATCACTTAGCAGTTTCTTTGGCTAGCTAGTTATAACATTGCTGGGATTATATTCTTTGGATTAGTCTGCAGAAAGAAAAGGAAAAATTCAAAACTTATAGCACACATTAAAAATATCACTCAACCAATCAAGTTTATTTCTAAAATCCATTTCTTTCAAGTACCCATGGGAATTGTCTTGTTCCTCTTAGGCCTATTTTCCATACAGTCTTATCTGTCGTATCAGTCAACCGTGAAACAAAAGAATTCCAATTTCCATTGTTTCACCATCGACTGATATGACAGATAAGACTATATGGAAACCAGGCCTAAAGTCAGCAAATCTTCGTGAAATGGTTGTAAAAACATACTCCCTATTAATAATATTGAGATGAACAAATGCAGACCAAAGAAAGAACAAACCAGCTTGACTCATAATTCAAAAAGCAGGTGCAATTCTGTTTTGACAACCATCAAATTTATTTCAGAATCTAAGGTGAAATAACATACAGTTTTTAAAAGGTGAACAGAACTATAGGTTAACTTTAACAGAAAAAATACCTGAAGTCTTGCGTAAACTTTATTGAAACCGCCAAACAACCAAGCCATTTGCCCCTGGCATTTGCATTAGTGTCCACTATTTTAATCATCACTGGCTTATCCTGCTGGATTTATTCACAGTCGAATTGATAGTAGTACCATTTGTCATGATTGTTATTCCATTGTGGTATAAATGACATGCTCCGCATGGTGTTTATCTCATACATACAGTCAAGTGGAGTGCAAATGCAATAGACTGTTTAGTACAATTGTCACAACCATTGTATGGAGTTTCCACAGATCTCAAAATTATTTAAAGCCTTAGGATGTTTAGAGGTTGATCGTGTTGTTATATTAATTTGTATCAGGAATCAGCTATATCTAGGTTCGATGACTGTTGTCTGCTTGTCGCTGCTTGTATACCATCTATTGTAATCACAACCTTCCCGCATAATATGCTTGTCTTGCTTGGCATTCATTATGAAAAGGGAAGGTCAGTCCTATGCCTATGGAGAGAAAGCTAAATGGGCAATTCCAGAAAATAAAGGTACCCCCCCCACGGGCGGCACTAGTTTTTGACCCCCCCATGCATCCAGAATTTCCAAAATGGTTTACCCCCCCGTGCATATAGAATTCCGGGTAGGTTAAACCCCCTCCCCTTCAGAAATTTCAACTTTTACCCCCCTCCCCTCCGGAATCCAAATAATCACCACCTTGTTTATTATTGCGAGAAAAAGTAAAAATTTGCGAGAGGGAAACGTTGCGGAGAAAAAGGCAAAAGTTGCGGGGGTTGTTGCGGGAATTTATTAAATTTGCAAAGTAAAGAAAACACAAAAAGCGCATAATCTTGTTTCAGAATATTAATACAGAGCATGATAGTTTGATTTCGAAGAAAAAAATACCACCGGCATTCACAACATCCACTGAATATGAGCTCTAAATTTTTAGCGTGTTTAACTAGTAGCTAACTGGCTATTTTGTAAGATTTGAATTGTAGGGGCAAAGAATCGGATGATATTATCACGGAAAAAGTTGAGACTTTCGCCATTCGATCGTGAAATGGGGGAATAGACATTTCAAATGAAGTGTGGAAGCTATTTACTTGCAACACACATTTTCAAATCGCTTTCTAAAACAATATAACCCATAGGAAAACACATTAGAATGAGCTAGACCAAGCTTGGAAAGCCTAGTTGTTACTTTTTGCGGATCTTCGAATATTTGAGGCTTAGGAAAAACCCATATAGAAACTCTAAAAAGGAGTAAAAGAAAAACATGTTATTCAACATGCATATTACATGTACCATTTTTGAGAAACGTTTATTAAACTATACCGTGTTGTTCCGGGATTTCATTAGATATGTTAGGGAAAGTTGCGGCGGGTTTTGGTGAAAGTTGCGCGTCCATGCAAGCTCAACTTATCCCGTATCGCCAACATCCTTTATATTAATTTCAATGTGTGATTGTACAAAGTTGAACCTGCTGCGTGATTGAACTAACAGTCGAAATCAGTACAAAATTATGGAGATTTTGTCTTAGAGGGGACAAGTATGAATTGGCAAGCATTCTTTATCTATCGAATGGCGGCGAAGACTGTTTTTCCGCGCGTGAAATGACGTTATTTTCTTTCTGAAAAACGCTATTTTAGCTAAAAAACACGCGAACTCCTTCAGAAGTTGGGCATCTTCAGACCCCCCTTGTGACAAGAAATCCAGCTCCGAAAACCCCCCTTGCAATCAGAATTCCGAGCTCTTAAACCCCCCCATGCCTTCGGAATTTCCAAATGCCGCCCGTGGGGGGGGTACCTTTATTTTCTGGAATTGCCCAATGTGCTTTGGTTGCCGTGGAATCTATCGTCGAAACTCGGCAAAAACTCCGGGTCAAAAGGACAAGTGGTATAAAATATAATAACGTGGGTTTAAAATTGCAACTGAAAGAAACGAAGAACTTACCTAGAAACAAAAGTCCGCTCTCAGGGCTTGAGAGAACAGTTTTTAAGTCGAAGAACCAGAGTTTGTCATCGCGTAGCCGCCGCAGCCGCCATCTTGAAAATGTGACCCCCCGCTGGGGCAACCCTCAGCTGATATCGATTGGGTATCGATTATCCCATTGTTCCAGTCATCCAGACGAAAAATCTCAACGCTGCACGGATATCATCTTGCGGCTATCCCAGAATGCTCTGCGCGCGTTAGGACTTGTCAAGATTAGTATGCTCGCTCGCTAACGCTCGCTCGCAATTATATTCATATTATAAGAGAAAGACAAGAGCAGCCGAGCGCCTCAGATGCCTGTTTGAAAAGCAATGACTGCAGGCAGAATACCCATACTATAGTCCCCAGTCAAATTCCTGAATATACGAGGCACCGCAGTCCCCAGTCAAATTAAAAAACATTAAAAGAGCGAGGCAAGGCAGTCCGCAGTACCCAGTCAAATTCATAAATATTAAAAGAACGAGGGGTAGGCGGGATATCTCAGAGAGTAGCGACGAAACTGGCTCTGTTTCACATCATTTTGTTGTGACTAACGCATGCGCCCCGCACGCACACAATCGATATATCTCGGGGTAGACCATCACAGGAGTACCCTGGGGACCAAGAGGCTGAAACTCTGCCCTTTCGCGTTTGTGTTGTTCCTCGCTGCGCTCGACCTTACCTAAAATTTTCTCGCTACGCTCGAAACTTTTAATTCTTTGGACCTCGAGCCTCTGGTTTCCAGGGTAACACAGGAGCTGATGGTGACCGAGACAACTTTACCCCTAGGGCTATCCCTACATCCCAGACCGAGATATCGCCCTAGCTGCTAGTAAAAATGCTCATTATCAAAATTCGTTGGAAAAATAAAGTCGTATTTGATTTGATCGTTAGGACATTTTTAAGGTCCACCATATATAAGTTTTAGTAAAGTCAGGCATTTTGCCAGTCCACTCGAAGAACTGCATAAATGTCCAGTGTTAAATAACGGCTGTCGTCGTTTTATTCAGCCTTTTCTTGTATCCAGCTAATATCCTACTTGAGAATGAAATAAGAAAGTAACCAGTGCCTCCGTTCAGCCACAAGAGCCCGTAACAACTCGCAAATTTCCCCCTTCGCGGCCGCCATCTTGGAAAATCTCATTCTCGTACCCAGAGCCCCTCGCTCCTTCGACCAGCATGGAATCGAGGTTGTGTCAGACGGAACGACAGAACGAACCCAAAGTTCACAGGCCTTCACAGATATAAACGTGCGCTGGGTGAAAAAACAGCGCTGGTTTGATGAGGAAACTTTTCTTCTGACAAAATTAGTGTGATGGGAGGCCTAGCGGCCTCCAAGCAATTACAATCTCTCTGTGTTGAAATAGCCTGCGAGCCGGCTCTCCAGTGGGTTTTCCAGAGAAGAATTCGTTAGGGCGCGCGCGGGGTTCCTGTGGCGTCGGGATTCCTGTGTCGCGAGGGAGAGAGAAGAAAGGAGTGACACAGGAATCCCGCGCGCCAAGAAAATCGAATATCCGAAAAACCCACTGGAGAGCCGGCTAGCAGGCTAGTGTTGAAATCACACCGTTCACATGCGCCTCGAGGCAGACCTGATTGGCTAGGATTGTTTGACATACGGAACAGAAAACCTCAAAGCAACGTTTACCAAGAACACAGCACGTAACAACGACTTTAGCTGTAAACAACGACAAATATGTTCCTTGATGGTCTAGTCGATCCAGATATTCATAGTATCCAGTTCCTTTCAAAACATTACCTAACACTGAGAAACCAAACATATCTTGCCGATGTTTCGTAAAATCTATCGGGGTTGTTTAATTAGAAGTTTGACTAACAGACACCAAAGCGCGGTTTTGGCGGTTAATGGACAGTTCGCGGGGGTATACAGCTAGCATCCCCTCCTCAAATGTGTTTAAGCAGCCTTTTTTTTGCTGTTTGCAGGTGTCTCTGAGTGATATTTTCTCACGAGTTCCTCAGCTTCATTTTTTCTCAGCCAGCAAGGGGGTAGAATGTTTTCAAATGTTGTATGATAATATCGAAAAAGACGTTTGTAGAACATCAACATTTTCCCAGCAAAGCGAGAACAACACAAAAATTTCACAAACAGGTAGTTTCTCTAAAACTTTACTACGATTTTCATAATTCTGCGAACTCTTCATCGACCAACAAACCACGGATTGGCTTCCGTCAATCAAACGAGTAAACAACTCTGGGTGATTTCACGGAGGCTTTGATAGATCTTGTGATCTCATAGGGGCTAGCTAGGCTTCAAAA
The DNA here is from genome assembly GCA_033964015.1 of Scolanthus callimorphus. Lineage (NCBI taxonomy): Eukaryota > Metazoa > Cnidaria > Anthozoa > Actiniaria > Edwardsiidae > Scolanthus > Scolanthus callimorphus. Next base: position 20,107,790 of record CM066922.1, read on the forward strand.
CAGAATGTTTCACTGTTAAATACAAACCAAACTCAGAAAACATGTGTGGACTTGACTTAAAAGGTTTGATTGACGGAAGCCAAAACGCAGTTTGGCGTTCGGAAATGTCAAGCGGGAGTTCGGGCAGAATTATGAAAATCGGAGAAAAGCAATTTTCTGAGCAGAAAATTGTTTGAATTGTCTCCCCAGCAGTCTCCTTGTCCAAAATTGTTCCTGCTAAGAAACGGGCTGCGGTAACTATTTTACGGAACAGAACCGTTTTGCAATGCCCCTGACCAATTTCCACATAAAATTGGTCAAATTCTTGATTCTCTTCCAAAACAAACAAGAAACGAACTAAAAGCCTAGTATATCTTTGTTTCTGTCTTGAGCAAGAAAATCCGCGCGGGAAATGCTAAATTCGGAGACATTATAAGTTCAGCTAATAAAAGTTCTTATCAATAATAAATGACAGTTAGGTTGTCCGCAGTCTCTGACTAGATAGGTTCAAAAGAAAACAATACTTATTAGGGCCAATTAAATGCCTTCCGCTCAGCGTTTTTTTAGGGGTTCCGCTATCCGCGTTTTCTTGTCGACGAGTTTTCAAATATCATTCAACAGGGCAGGCTCTGTGTTCTTATTTCTGCTAAAAATAGCGTTACGCATTCTGTTTTTACATTACCGGCCACAAACACATATTAATTCCCAAATTTACAAACAGTTCTAACTATTATATAAGAAGTTTTGAACCCGCAAGAATGCGAAACAGACTTTGCAGAATCATTTGAAGTAGCTCAAACTTTTAAACAGGTGTTCAATCATATTCCGATGCAAGTTTAGGTAATTTTTGAGCTAAACAAGGCGGAGGAAAAGGAATTTCCGTAACTCATTCAACTTTTAAATAGGATAGCAAACTTCACAGCAGGCCGAAATATCTTAATATTTTGTTTCCAAGATTTAAACAATATTTATTTTTGCATGTGGAGACATTGAGGACTGCATATGACGTAGAATATATAAACGATTCAAAAGCGAAGTGAAAAATTGAGTTAAATGGAGAAACCATGGTAAAGAAAAACCTCAACTTCTTTCTTATAAAACTCTTAACAGTGGCCGTAATTCAATCCTATGCAAGGTAAGTTTAACTTTAATATATTTCTAGAACGACAAACAGATTTCGTTTTCGTTGTAGAACAATTTTACATCTCTTTTCCATCCGCAATCAGAAATCATACACAGAAAGGACATTTTGTCCTTCAAGTTAACAGTTCCTTTTAATGAAGTATTAGTAAACGTAAGCAAACCAAATGAAGGACTCAAATCATTTAAGATTTAAAATTAACTAAACGAAATCGTAGCTAATCCAAGCAAACAAAAAAACAGCTAAAAGTTCGATTTTTCTTGTCGTTGTCAGGTAAATTTTGAAAGAAATTAACGGGGAAAGAAAAACGCCTTGATGGCTAATGACATTGCATTGAAACGTTTGACTTTTTAAGGAAAAACGGGTATTTTATGTTATTTAGTTTAAGGTTACATATAATTACGGGTGTTGCAAGCCATTGAACAGCGGGGTGCCCTTGATATATATCTTTAGTTATGTCAAGTCTATACAGGTTTGATTGTTTTGAACAACTGTGAATGAAAACAGAATAAGGGTAAAAATTGTAAAACATTAAATACATCACTTTCATATAAGCTTTTTAATAGGGTTTTCCGCGTTTCTCATGCTAGTCAAGAGAGCTGTTAGCCCAAACGTTTTACACGTGACTTCTTAATTCGTTTCGGAAAATTTCTTAGTTGTAAGTTGGGGAAAAGACATTGCAGAAATGCGTGAAACTTGTTGCCATTTTGCAGGTTTTAAAGATTGTGAAGCAGTATTTCTCGCATGCTTGGAAAAACGAAAACTTTTAGTGTGCGCGTCCTGGTACTAGCAACATGCAGTAGTCGCGCACTGTTTTTAGTGGCTTACAACTTCGAGGAGATATGCCGCAGCTAGGACTCTTCACTCATAGACAGCTTGCAGCCCCTTCTTCGGCGAACGTCCGTAAATCGGGATAAATGTTTTTTACCCGCGGCGGTGCGCTTCGGTGTTTCCCTCTCCTGAGAAACTCACACTTGTAAACAAATCGAAGCGCGCCGCGGGTAAAAAAAAACCATTTCCCTGGATTTACGGACGTTCGCCGAAGGAGGGGCTGCAAGCAGAGTCTTCTTCACTCACGAACATAATTTTTGTTTAGTCCTTCTATTTTGATTTTTGCGGTCGAGGTGCTAATTGACCGATCCCAGCAATTTAGCAGTTAGGTGATTATTTGGTATTCTCGCTACACTTTATATGCCCTTGATAGAATACCCCGAAACTAAGATATCCTGATGAATGGGGGAGAACCATTACTTTATCTGTGAAATAGAGCATAGATTTGGACCAATCAGTGCGCGCGTGATATTGTAGCTATATTCAGTATATTATAAAGTTAATTGAACGTTACCTGATTGTAAAATAATGTACTTTTCATTACTTTCATGATGGGTTGTAGATTGTGTTTTTAATATTTCATATCAATTTTCAGAGGTAACCAATTATGCAACAGGACGGTAGATGAGTTGATACAATGGATTAAAAATGACGGGTATGATAACACGATTCGACCAAACGCAACAGGTACAGTTCATAATCTCTTAAGATATTGTATTTGTTTTCTTTGCCATTAGTATAATTACTCAAGTGATTATAAGAATTTGCGCGCGCTGATTGGTCGAATGGTTCGTTTTCTCTCGCTATAATCACCCTGGTGATAACATTGAAGGATTGGGAGTGCGTGCACGAGTTTTGTTATGATCGTGAAAAAATCCCCAAAAAACAAGTTTTTTGTCTAAATATCGTATGAATCACTTGAGAAATTATACTAAAAAACAATTAGTCGCCTCAGACTCAGTGATTATTGGCGAATCGTCACCTCGACTTTGTCTGGTGACTGTTCGCCGATAATCACGACTAATTATTAAAGAATCAAAATTGTATGGGGGCAGGTGTATCGGATCAATTTTTTTTCTTTCCTAGGGGTATGGCTTCTTTGTCTAGGGGGTAATGGGGGCATGTTCCCCCAGTGACAATTTTTTGGCCTGAAATGAATGTGTTGCTGTTGCAATTTATATCTAGCAAGGGAAGCCAAACATATCCACTGGGCAAGGGTCTGATTGGTTCACATGGATTAAGGTTGCATTAGGTTGCCAATGCAAAAACATAGGTACGCAATGCGTACGGGAAGCTATTTGCAAGGGTCTTGTTCGTCCAAGGTGTACAGATGCATGGGCGTTGGCAGAAATGGGACGTACGGGAGGGCTGAGACACGAATTTAAAGAGCACAGGGAAAACGTTTCGCTGTCGATGTTGCATCATGCTGTTGTTGTTGACATTACAACTAAATGTTTGTTATTACTATCATTCTGATCCTTAAGAAATATGGAGCCCAAGCTTTTAAAGATCATATGACCCCAATCCAGTTTTAATACTTGAGAAAGCCCATGGGAAAATACAAATAATATAAAGAACATAATAATGTTTTCCTGATTCGGAATGATGATGTCATCATGTTATGAAATACCTAATATCTAATATTTTGTATTTCAGCCCCTAGTTAAGTCAACATGATGATGCCATCACTCAGAATCATGAACACCTCAATATCTTGGGAACCAAATAGATATCAAGGAGCTGTAAATTATATTTCGAAAGGGCTATTCGCTAGGTATTATAACTGGTCATATGCTCTTTTAGTTGTAAAGAATAAAATATTAAATTTTTTAAGGGTTTATGTGGCTGAAGTGATTGAAAAAATGCTGGATTTTTTTGTACTTGAGAATCAAGTCATGTTTTATCTAATATTTTATTTCTGCTAGCCTGAGTTAACCGACTCGCCTTCTCTCCAGTCGAAAAGTTCCATCTGCAAAAGAGAGGTGTGAGCAACATAGCCCCAGATAAGTCTCATACAGGTTGCACGACACTAACCAGATCTGGTTAGTGATTCTGGTTGGTCTTTGGGATGTGAAAAATGTTCAATAACCCCTGGAATGTTAAATACAGATCTGGGTAGTGTCAAACAAGTGTTATATGACATCTGGCTCTCGTTGAGGATACGTTTGGACCAGAGCAAAGGAGACTTATGTTAACTTAGGGTACATTTTTGCCAGTTATGTTTTAGAGAAATCACAATTTTAGCAAGTTTTAGTAATTCTTTTAAAACACTACAAGCTATAGGTATACTGTTTCAAAGCAGTGGCTCACATTTTCTTGAACAATATTGTTTTTAGCTTGGGCTCTGATGGTCTTCAAGGGTCAAAATGCTGTTGAAGAAATACCCGTTGAGTGGTCATGGAAAAACTAAGACCCGGCTGAGACACATTAAAACTGCAGACCCCCTGGTGTCTGTGAGCCAAACTATCTGTTATTTTCCAGGGGTTCTGCATTTTTCCTGGCTCCCAGCAGGTCTAATGGGTCTTTATTTTCAGGTCTTCATTTTCCATACACCCCCTGTTGAGTTTGTAATATGGCAGGACTTGAAATTAAATTTTATGCATAGTTTGACAATTTTAGACAATGTATCCCCCAAATTTAGGCACGTTAGGACTAAAACGAAAAAAAATCTAAGCATTTACATTCATATTGGGTACAATTTCGAGCCCTGCCTCAAAGGTGGCAAGATCCAGTTTTCATTAGGGGGAGTTTACATGGGGAGCGATGTCACTCCTATGAGGGATAACTTATTTTGTTTTGTTATCCTCCCTATGAGGCATATCCCTTCCCATGTAAAGGCCCTTAGATGGCAAATAAACCATATTGTGATCTTATGGGTGTAAGTAAAAATAAAGTTACTATGTTGAGTTTACAAGTATTCTCCTGTTTTGGTAGCATGATACATAATTGAGGTCTTTGTCTTTATTTTGGAGTTTTATTTTGAAAGAGTTTCATGAAGGCTACATTGAAACCAAGCTCTGAGACCAGCTCGGACAACAACAAATCCCAGGAACAAATAGTCCACCAGTGGCAGATCAAGAAATGAAAAATGGGGGTTGATAATACAAAGAACTGTACCAGACATTTAAAAACAAGGGGGTGGGTCCACTTCTCAGTCAAACTATAAACTTCCAAGTATAAAATTTAGTTTTTATTTAGCCCCCCAAAAAGTAATTGTATGGAAAAGTTAGAGGGAAAATCAGCTAACAGTGTTTACATCCCAAATGGGGCATAATTATTAGATGGCAACAGGATCACTTGATTCATTAGGCAAGTTACAATTGTTATGCATCCTAAAAAAACAATTGTAACCTCCCTAAAGAATCACCGTTGCCCCCAGGGGGATACTTGGATATAAAATGACAGGGGGGTCCGACGGCGCTCCAAATTTCATACCCCAAAAATACCTGAGCCATAACTTTTATACCCAATACTTGCTCCCAAAATTTTATACCCAAAAAATACCCAACTTTTTTGGCCTAAAACGGCTATTTAATACCAGCTTACACATGATGCTGAGCTGCTTATGTTGCCTGGAAATAGCCTAATATCTTGATGATCAACTACTAGCCTGTCAGAAGTTTCAACCGCAAAAAAATACCCGTGGATTTTTAAACCACAAAAAAATACTTGGTAGAAAGTTAAACCCCAAAAAATACTTTTCCTACAAATTTCATACCCAAAAAAAATACGTCGGACCTCCCTGTCATTTTTATATCCGAGTACCCCCAGGGCCATTGACCCTTTGTCTATAATAGGGTTTTGTCAGGGACAAAAAAGACCTGATCGTGTGTGCACACCCCCTGAAATTGTTTTGTACAAGCCAAGTAACAATTGGGCCAAGTTTAGTACCATACCCAATAGTGCACAATAAAATAGCTAACAGACCCTACTATAAAGGGTAAGAGCTATTCTGTTATTGGTGAACTACTTGGTATTCAGTTTCTAAACAGCAATAAATCAGTTTGTGTTTTGTATTGTTAATTCTTAATTATTCTTTTGTAAATTACATATTATGGAAATTTGTTAGCGATCATTTTGGACTCCGTGTTGTGGCACCATACAGTTGCTATCACTTCAGTGTTCTCTTCCCGGGGGGGGGACTCTAAGGTTAAAATGCTAGGGGTGACCGTCGGGAAACTCGAATTTTGACCCTAAAAAATACCTGGTCGGAAAAAAATTCCACCCTAAAAATACCCCTCACTCTGAAAATGCCCTAAAAAATACCAACAATTTTGACAGATTAAATTTATTTCGGGTCGTTATTTAAGTAATGGTCCGTATAAGAACTAGGCAAGCCAACGGCAAAGCATGCTGGAATGCAATTAGTTTCTATTGAAAATATAGGCAATTTCATTGGCTTCGACATGAAAATCAGTAAATCACTATGCTAGAAAAACTTGTCTGAGGATTTTTAGGGATATATAAGCACATGTGGTACTCACAAACAGGATATGCAATTTAAAAGACTTCGTACGTGGGGAACCTTGTGTAAAATGCTGATTCTCACTCCTTTGTTCTTCTTTGATCTGATTGGTCTAGAGACTTTTTGTTGCCATATTTTCTCAAAGCAAGTCGAAATCTATCAATTTCTCACTTTTATTATGTTACTAGTCATGATAACTTTCTGTGGTAAAAAAATAGGACATATCCTGCGTGGGGAACCTTCAATGCCGTAGAACAATGGAACTTTGCCTAGTTCTTGCATGGATGATTACTTAATATACATCAATGTGTATCCTCTCGACTTTCAAAAACACTACCTTATTTGCGTGAGAACCCCCTAAAAAATACCTATTTTTCTTACTATACCGTTTTTTATTTTCGAACCCCTAAAAAATACCAGATCGCCGATTTCAACCCCTAAAAAATACGACGGTCACCCCTAGCATTCGAATATAGGGAGTCCCCCCCCGGGGTTCTCTTGAATTAACTGAGTCGATGTACCAATGTAAAGAGGGCACGAGTGTGCCCCCCAGCGTGGGTCTTGATCAGTTTTTCTTTGCAGCCTGCTAATTTTTGAGCAGCTGCCCATTTCAAAACATTATCGGGATATGAAAATCTATCGGGGATGTAAAAATCTATCGGGCCAGACTATATTTGCATTTTCCGGTATGCATTTTGGACCTGGCGGTTTATTTATCGAGTAAGCTAAAGGCTAAGCATAAAACCCACCATTTTTACGTGCTTCTCGGAACGAACGAACTTGGATATCCATGTCAGAATCTTCACACAACTCTACTTTGTCTATCTGTCAGAAATCCTGCTTTGAAGAGTGAGTTTAAAGCTAAGATATTGGCTATTTGCTTCACATTTTGTAAATTCAAGATGGCGTCTCTGGATACGTCTAAACCATACACTACTGGAGGGAAGCATGTGAAATGCATGTGAAATGCATGTGAAATACTGATGTGAAAAATTAGCTATTTCACATTACATTTCACATCATTACCATGTGAAATGATGATGTGAACACATGTGAAATTGGTGTGAAATTGGGGTTCTCCTTTTCACATCATCAACCATGTGAAATTGGTGTGAAATATGCTTGGCAATTAAAGCTCAGGATATGTGAAATAACATGTGAAATCTGTCCCTTGTTCCCTTGTTCATAGGCAGCAGAATTAGGGGCCCCAAAATCTATGGTTAATAAAATGTTATCCGATATATTTTGGTACTGTGTCCCACAAAATTAATTTGTTCTTGGATCTAACCATGTGAAAAATGATGTGAAGTTAGTGTGAAACACAAAAACATGGGAAATCAAGCATGTGAATGATGATGTGAAATGGTGAGTGATCATGTGAAATGAGTGTGAAATATTGAGGTCATTTTCGGGATATTTTTCCATACATTTAACCGTATTTGATGAACAAAATAAATATGAAATATGCCTTAACTATCATTCAACCATCGTGGAGAATAAAAAATATATATTGCACCCACAAACGCCCACACGTATACAGTGACCCGAAACGTGATATGCCAGTTCTCGGTTTCAGTATCTGATGCTGTAAAAATGCAGTCGAGATTATAAACACGCTTTTATAACTGAAGCGGAATTCATAGCAAAAATCATGCAGAATGTAGGAGTTATCAGTGAATATTTGGCTCAAGTCATAAGGACAATGCTTATACAATTTCAGAGGTAAGATACTACTACATTTTTATAAGCTTAAAGCATAACATGATCAAATTTGCGAGCTTCTTCTTCGAAGCGCCAAGCTGATAAAGGGCTGATAAAGCTAGTAGGCCGTAACTTCAAAACATAAAACTTTACAAAAGATAGCATGTGTTTTAATTGCAGGGATCAAACATACAGTCTCACACAGTTAACAAGACAAAAGGTAAATTTTCAATCAATCTCGCGGTTTCAATTAACTTAATTTGACAAAGGGCACTTTTGACTGTTAACTTTCATTACCGCCGCGGGCCGCTCGAAAGAGTATGTATGATACCGCGATTGTTTAACAACACTTTAGCGAATCGAACCTGCAAGGTGAAATAAACTGTCTGAGTTTTTAACAAACTGCTTTCTCCAAGATAAGTGCTTCTTTCCTTGATGTGTAAAGCCGTGCTATATTTGGCACAAGTCTTTAAGCTTAACTCACCTCAAACACTGAAGCAATTAGGCCTGGTTTTTCCTTGATATTTCATCCTCAGGAAATTATATAAGTTACAAGTAGAAATTGCATACTGCCGATGATCAACTAAGTGTACCAAGGCAAAACGTTTGCCAGAAAGATACGTGCCATATTCAATAAACTCCAAAGATCGAACTGCTACAATGAACGTTGAAATAGGAGATGGGATTGATAAGCGCGCCATTTTTATACTTGAGCCAATCATGATGCGTGATACAATCGACCCAGGTTCCGCTCGCACAGTCACCTACCGATCGAGTATATTGTCAGTACGGATACCATTTCATTTTATAATAGCTAAAAAGGAAGATAATCATTGTATTCTTTCTGTGGCATGGATGTTTTCTTTTACAAAGCACAGTCCCTTAGATTTTAGTTTTGCTTGAGCGACATTTTGGAATTTTTTAGCGGCTAACATACAAAAAAACTACTTGATGAGACAAATTTTATACTTCAGGATCGAGGTGATTGATATCTGACAAAAAGAAATATAGTTTAAATAAATATTTTGAGATCAGTTCGGTTTAAAGTTTGTTCTTTTTCCTAGAAAAAATTTCACAGTATTTTCACATGATGAAAACCATTTCACATTAATTTCACAGCATGTGAAATAAGACTTTGCTAAAGAAAAATATTTCACACTCATTTCACATCACTCGCCATTTCACATCATCAGTTCACATGCTTGATTTCACATGTTTTCGTGTTTCACACTAACTTCACATCCTTTTCACATGGTTACCTCCAGTAGTGATAGCTGAGTTGGCCAAAATTGCCCCTCCCTCCCCCTGTTGCAATAACAAGACCCGCTTGTGCAGAGTCAACATGGAGAGGTCCCAATACAAGTTGCATTGTAAATGGGTTGCGAAATCGAGTAATATGAAGTACCGTCCGCCAAAAAGAAAGTCCATTGTTCGCCATGACAAACACCGCAGATAGGCAGATAGAAACACATTCACAGTAGCGCCGACTAAGGAAGCATATTTGTAAACAAATAGCTTCAAAAATAACCACCTGCCAAATTACAAAAAACTTTCAATCTATAGTGTCAGCACAATTTAGCTCCTATTGTGAATTCACTCTGTTTCGGTACAAGTCGACAGAGTGGAAAAACCCTGCTAAAATCACTAAATTTCAAATAATAAGGTCGGGTAAAACTCAGAAAAGCTTGATTTTTTGCATACAGACTCCTCATTTGATGGAAAACAAAATCTCAAAAATGACTTCTTTCTAATGGATCCATCTTTGAGATATTAGACTTTAAACTTTGTTTTTTGTGCCATTTAATGGGAGAATTCGTATTTGATCAGGAAGTATGCAAACTTTGGTCGACCATATCTAAAAGTCATATTCTTCAAATTTCTTTAAAAATTGGAATTAAGCTTTTGGTCACAGAAACTCGTTGTATATGGAATCTTGAGCTTATATTTTATAAATATGGCAAAGGTAGACATTTTATTTTGGTAATTTCCACTCTGTCGTACAAGTCCTATAAGCAGACATTTCCCCCCTTCCCATCGAATCAATGTTGGCTCTTTTAGCATCAAATTGTTTCAGGGACCCCAGCCAAGAAAACAACATTGAAAAAGGGGAAGGGGGATGAATTCTACATGATACAAGACATTTTCCACAGGTCATCAGTTGTATTTTTTTACAACAATTTTGTCCAAGATTGTAGTCTTTTTTTAGTCTAAAGGCTCATATATGGCCGGCGATCTTATGGCAATTTCACTTGCGTTTTGAACATGTTCACATTGCACTGCAATGCAGGTGCAATTTCTTCATACCAACAAACAGCCAAAAATCGCAAAGCCAAATTAACAGCCATTCACAATGATCACTGCAAAAATCACAGTTAAGATTGCGCCGTGTGAACGGGCCTTAAAAGTATAATGGATAGGAGGGAAAATGGACAAAGCCTTTGGAAACAAAGATGGTATGATGCAGATGTTTACTCTTAAAGAGCCCTTGTCAGCCATTCCTTTGTTATTGTTTTCAGTTGATATCAGAATTACGTGTAGAAATCTTGAAATAGTCTTCCAAAAACAAAGTTTTATTATTCATTTAACAAATTCAATCGAAAATATTGCACTACATCCCCTAAATCAGCCAATGGAAATGGATGCTTTCTCTGTCTCGGTATGTTGCTAGGCTGACAAAATGGAGGCTGACAGAGAATCTTTAATTGACCGTTTTCACAATGTTGTGAGAAAAATACCCTTAAGCCGTTCCGACTCGTTCTGGTGAAGATGGCTTTTGTAATTCAAAACAGACAAGCATTGTTCTTAGGGTATCCCATTTATGTTGCGTGTGCAACATCGTGAAAACTGCCAATTTGTCAGTGACAGCCAGTCTGTTTGTCCATCAACTAATTAACCAGTCAATCTGCCCATCCATCTGTGTCAATAAGTTTTTCCCTCCTTCCACCATCTGTTTTGTCTGTGCCTGTCTCAGACTGTCTACTCTTATACCACACCATATTTGGTATTATTCCACTCAACCTTCCCATCATGCACTGCAATTCAATTCAATTTTATTTCTCACACTAATTATGTAAATCATTCTTTTGATTTTCTGTTTAGCATCGTATAAAATAGTTTCAATACAATACTCTCGAGTGGCATACTGTAGCATGACCCACTAGTCTCTTGTATTTTCTAAGCATGTACACTTGCCTATGTGTATACCAGAAAATGAATACCAGAAAATACAAGCGATGCATGTGGTATTCTGCAGTATGCCACCTGAAAGCATGTTATATAACTAATATGTACAAGATCTCACCTTTATCTGTGACTTTATAGGAGCTCCAGTAGCTGTGAGTGTGGAGGCATTCATATTGTCAATTGGATCTGTCAATGAGAAGACAATGGTAAATAAGACCTCCTCAGCTTGGGCGTAATGTTCCCCCATTTCAGATCATGTGCCATTCATTTGAATAATTGTTCTTTGTTTGGAATGCTTTCATATCCATATATCCTTCGATGCGTAGCAGACAAAGAAAGAAATAATACTCATGGGAATGCCATGTGATCTGAAATGGGAAAACATTATGCCCAAGCCAAGGAGGTCTATTAAGACTAGTAGCAGCTACGCGACTCAGAGATTTCAGGTGGAATTCAATGGTTGAAAGCTGAATTCGAAGAAAGTTCAACAGAAAGTGCAAAGAAAGTTCAATGCTTGAATCATCTCACCAACAATATATATAACAAATCTTTGCTATGGGAATCAAGAAAATTTATGACTTGTGCGATATTGTTTTTCACATCAAACCAAGGAATTCTCTCACCATGTGATGAATATATCTCTAATGTTCTATTTGCAGGACTTTTCATTGGATATGTATTTCCGACAAAGGTGGAAAGAAGACCGGCTCTGTTACCTACCCCAAGCTAATAAATCCCTGAACACAGGATAAACGTCCATACTAATCTGATACCCAAGTTGTGGAAACCAGATATCTTTTCAAGAACAGTAAAGTTGCAAAGTTCCACCATGTACCATCTGATAATATGTTTCTGGCAGTTTCTCCAACTGGGGATGTCCTGTTCAGTTCAAGGTAAAGTCCATTCTCAAACCCAGAACTCCCAGGCTCGTAACCTTGTGGTGAGGCTCTGGTGACAGGCACTGACGCATGCGTAAGATTTAACTACAGAGCCGTTGAGAGAAAGACCTTTCAGCGCATGCTCCAACATTTAAAATCAGCCAATCAGCAAAGGCCCTCAAGTGGGCAATTGCAGAAAATATATGTACCCCAGAGGCGGGCAGCATTTGGAAAATCTGAATGGGAGGGGGCCAGGTTTTCAAGCTCGCAATTCTGCCTGCATAGGGGGTTTTCGAAGCTAGAAGCTAGTATAACCTCTCAGGAATTATATGCATGGGGGGGTAGCCATTTTGGAAATTCTGGATGCATGGGGGGTCAACAACTAGTGCCGCCCACCCCCGGGTACATATATTTTCTGGAATTGTGCAATGGTTGCCACCAGAGCCTCCCCCGTGACGACGTACTGGGCAGCTCTGGGTACGAGAATGAGTAAAGTCAGGATTCCGAGTATCCAAAAAGTTTTTCCTATTTTCAGCAGGACTAAAATTTTGGACATATTTTCAGGGATGTATAAAAAATGTGGAACATTTTCCTGGAATATGTGGTGAAAAATATTGTTGAGACTACCTGGTAAAATTGGGAGAGTTGGCTTCCCTGCACTATTGACTGTGTCAAGAGCAAAGTGAGATGGGGAGTACCCAGACCTTAAAATGAGCAGAGGTGCCATTACTTTCCCGCATAATTCAAGCGATCTTAGAAACATTTCTGTGGCTAGGTTTGTTCCCGGCGTAACAAATCGATAGAAATCGATCATCGAAATCTGATCGATAAATCGATATTTGTCGATCAGATTGACCGATCATTATCGATTAATATCGGCAATTGATAAAAATCGATAGTCACAGCCATCCCTAACAGATCGATAAAAATCGATATCACTTGATATCGAAAGTATAGCATAACACAGTTCCAAAGATAAAAGTTATTTTAATTTATTGTGTCTCGACCAAGAACGCAGCAGACGAGCAGCAAACTATACCATGCTATTAAGACAAAGATCCGAGAAGATTCTGGACTACTATATACCCCAATACTGTGGGGACCAGAAGCTGAAACTCTGCCCGCTCACGTTTTTGTTGTTTCTCAGGAAACTCGATCTTTTAAATTCTTTGGACCTCGAGCCTCTGGTTTCCAAGGTAGACTACCCGGATCCGACTACCCAAGACTAGAAGTGGAATTTCTTCTATTAGAGGCATCTTTTCAAAGAATATCGATACATTACTCAATCCTGTGCCTGTCGATAAAAATTGATGAAAATCGATATAATTATTGAAAAATCGATAATCACAACAGAGCTAGCGATCAATTTTTATCGATTACCGATAAAATCAATCGATTAAAATCGATTAGTATCGACAAATATCGATTTTATTGGTTATCGATTTATCGATTTGTTACGCCGGGGTTTGTTTCGTCAACATTCGACGGTGATCCCTACCCCTGCGAGCAGAGGCTATTTTTTCGAGCTGCGTCACAAAAGCTTCCTTTATTTAGTTTAGTTTACTAACTATGGTTTTTATAATGAAAGGAGAGCTAAACACAACAAAGGTGTCCTCTGGGAATGGTTCGTACCCGGAAATTTTATGGGTGAAACAAGCGTTTGCCTCTCGAGTATCCAGCACAAACCCCAATTTACCTGTTGAAGAAGCTTGGATCAATAAATCTCAAATTATCCATAAGTTCTTTGTTCAATGTGTTTTGAACAGACCAAACATGAACGGCTCTGCTCTGCTGCAGCATAAAATTCTCCCAGTACAGCGAAATACATGTACGTAGTTCTTTGGACTGACACGCCGCCATTTTGTTTTCGTAATTCCCGCCTCTCTAAAGCCGCTGACGCATCTTACCATGGGCGCAGGAGTGAGCCGCGAAAAAAACTCCGCTCTGATCATGCGTTGTCATGTCGCAGGGGATACTCTGATCACAATATTTTGTTTTTATCATGATTTGTAATTCTTTTTGTGATATTCTTAGGATCACAACCACACTTTCCTGCCAAATGGACTTCCGTCGCTTTCCGATGGACATTCAACGGTGCGACTTTCACATTGGAAGCTGTAAGTACTGGATTGTGGAATTTGGAATAGGAGCATGAACTCTGGGAATATGTTTATAGTTTCCTCACAGCCCATTCTCGTACCCAGAGCTCCCCAGCTCCTCTGCTCGCAGGGGAGGCACTGGGGACATCCATTTGAGGGCCATCGCTGATTGGCTAATTTTGAGCGTTGGAGCATGCGCTGAAAGGTCTTTCTCTCAACGGCTCTGTATTAAATCTCGTGCATGCGTCAGTCGCTGTCACCAGAGCAATCGTACCCAGAGCCTGTGCATCTTTGATACATAAGATGCATAAGATGCGCTGGCCTAAAAGATACGCGGGCTCTGGGAACGAGATTGTCACCAGAGCCTCCCCGCAAGGTTACGAGCCGGGGAGCTCTGGGTTCGAGAATGCCTCACAGCCTTGCTGCACAAAGACAGGGACATCAACTCTCCGGTTTTGCCGGGAGTCTAAAGATTTTTCGCTCTGTCCCGGGAAAAATTCAAGAGGACTGCCATACATTTACTGTATTTCTCCAGGGAGAATTAAGGAAATTTCGCCATTTCAAGGGTTGATGTCCCTATCTCTGCTGTAAGGGAGTGGTCATTAATTATGGGTTAACTCCGGTGTAATAACCATTCCCAGAGGACACCTTTGTGTTCAGTTCTTATTTCATCCTGATTCGTTCTACCAAACAAAGGAAGCTTTGTGACGCAGTTCGTGCGCACTCACAGGTTGTTACACCAGAGATAAGCCTTAATTATGATCGGGGCTACTATTTTTGTGGGGAGGGTCACAATCCTTTTTCACCCCATATAAGTGAAGGGTCAAAACTTTTCCCACCAGAACAGTTCTTTTATAGGGATCCTGAGGCCTTTCTTTCTTTGAAATATATGGTGCCTTATAAATAACAAGGCATCTGAATTATGTCTAAAAAAAAAAACGAAAGAAAACATGAGGCAGAACAATATTGGTCCATGCAATGCAACCTGGCTGCTGGAAATGTTCTTACACTTTCAAAATTTTGGAAAAGGACATTCCAGGATTTTACTGCCATTTTCATAATTCTGCAACCTCCCACTTGACATTTCCAAATGCCAAACTGCATTTTGACTTCTGTCAATCAAGTTTTCTAAGTTTGGTTTACATTTTATGGTAAAAAAGTGTGGTTTGAAGCCTAGCTAGCCCCTATCAGTTCACAAAATCTATGAAAGCCTTCATGAAATAACCCAGAGTTGTTCACTCATTTGATTGACAGAAGCCAAACTGAGGTTGTTGGTCGGTGTAGAGTTCACAGAATTATGAAAATCATAGTAGGGGTAGCGATGGGTCCCTAAAATATCAAGAGTCTCGCCAAATTTTAGCAGAGTCTTGGAATCTCGGATTTTTTAACGTGCGTCTCGGAATCTCGGATTTTTACTCTCAAACTTCTAATACAGTAAATATATGAGCTGAAATTTTCTCTCCGTCTCGGGCCCGGATTTTAAACTGCCAGTCTCGGCGTCTCGGCAAGTCTCGGATTTACCCATCGTTATCCCTCATAGTAATGACCCATCTGAACCCTGTACAGTTTTTTTCACTAATAGTACAATAATAATTAGAACAATTAGCAAAATATTATCTATCAAAATATTGTGTCACCATTTCCACATGGTATCAGGAGAATGACTTGGCGACAAGAGAGGTTTTGCAAGTGTCCCATTTTCATCACAGTATTTTGTGTTACTACCAATAGGGAAGGGTCTGAGGGCTAGCTCGGCAGAAGGCCATTTATTCATCGCCGCAGGATCAGTATACCAGTCTATAGTTTTCTGTAACCCTTCTTCCCAAGATACTTTTGGCTCCCATCCAAGGGCTCTCACTTTTGAAGAATCCATTGGGTATCTTTTATCATTAAAAGGCCTATCCTCAACAAACTCAATGTATTTCTGAATTTCTTCTCCTGTGCATTTTCCTTTCATCTTGGTAATTAATTCTCTGGCTAGGTCTAAAATATTAATAGCAAAATCACTACCAACGTTGTAGGTTTCTCCATCCTGCCCCTTATGGAGAATTTCATCAAATGCCTCAGCAACATCTGACACGTATAAGAAATTCCTCTCCTGCTTGCCGTCCCCATGTATAAAGCATTTTCGGTCTTGATGTAAAAGGGAAATGAATTTAGGTATAACTGTTTCTGGGTATTTATGAGGGCCATACACATTATTACTTCTGGTGACAATAACTGGAAACTTGAAACTCTCTAAATAAGACATTACAATACACTCCGCTGCAGCCTTCGATGCTGCATAGGGGTTACTTGGCCTTAGAGGAGAGGTCTCTATATTTGGTTGTTCAGCATTTGCATCACCGCCATAGACTTCATCAGTGCTGACATGAATAAATCTCTTCACCTTAGCTTCATGAGCAACGTTTATAAGCACATGTGTACCGTATACATTATTTTTAGTGAAATCTAAAGAACTCCAAAATGAGTTATCCACATGAGACTGAGCTGCAAAGTGCATCACCGTGTCTATTTGTTCAGCTTGGAAAATATACTTGAGGTAGTTCGCTTCACAGACATCTCCTTCGATAAACTTGTAGTTTGGTTTTCCTTGAATTTGCCTCAAGTTTTTCAAACTGGCGCAGTAATCAAGTTTATCCAAGTTCACCACGAAATATTCTGGATATCTTTCCACTAGTAAAATTACAACATGGGATCCAATAAATCCAGCTCCACCAGTTACTAAGATCCGCTTCTTGTAGGAATGCTTCCTGCAGAAATCGCATTTTTTCTCGGTTTCCATGGGAATTTTGTAAGTTTATTCACTTCCGCAAGAAGTCACTTTCGTCCGCCATCTTGGAGACGTGGCATTGGCCCCAGTCCTTCTCGCCCCTTTTTACTCACCCGCAAAATTATTCCAGTTTCGTCCACTTCGCTTCTAGAATCTTAGTAAACTTGCAAAAATTATTCGATTGGTACCTTCTGGGAGAATTGCAGGAATTTTCGCCATTTCAAGGCAGTTCTCCAGATTTTTGACGCCTTTTACTAAAATCCTATGTATCTGGGTGGTATGTCTTAATTTCTTTGAAATCTTTAAAATCTCGGCAAAATACATATTATTTATAGGATTTACTTTTATTAAAAATTCATTCAGATTCAAGCACCGAAGATGACGTCATCGTACGATGGCGAAACGATGGGTTGATCATCTCCAAAGATGTCGAGATCTCACAGTACTCGATAACGGAAGTGACCAACAAAAATCTACAAGGAGTTATAATACAGGTACTACATATGCGTTGAATAATGGATGAATATTATAAGATGTTTTAGTAAAATAACCCTCAAAATCAGGGATGTCTGCAGAACCCCATCATCCATGGGTAAAGCTGAATTTCCCATGGTAGAAGAATGGGAAGTGCATGTCTATCCATATTGGAATTCTGAACACTTCCCTTGCGTGTGCCTTGGGAAATTCAGCTTTTCCAATGGATGGGTTTCTGCAGAAATGTGAATACCATGATGACTCCGGCTTCACCTAAAATGCAGCTCAAAATAATCCCAACGATTTTAAAAGATGTTGAAAGAGGTAAATGTATTTTAAACTATCTTTCCTGAAACCAAACGCAATGTGATCATCAATTCCGAATAAAATAATAGGAATTTGCAAATTATTACTCACGACAGTCAGCTTAAATCTGCTTAATTCTTGTTTTCATAACTTCCACCCCTCCCCCGCAAAAAAAAACATACTTATACCAAGAGTGGATTTACAAAAGTTAGAATCTTTCCCTACTGTATTTGTCCACATCACAGTCAGAAAAGTGTCGTATTTTTAGATTTGAGTTTCGCGCGCGAAAGTATTCGAATGCTCAGACTCGAATGCTCGTATACCCAATACACAACAAAATAGAGAATATCCTACCTTATCTTTGCGATTTTAACGGTTTTTCCATTGATCTGCGATTTAATTTTAGGCTGGATCTCACGACTGTTCGCGTGGCGAGAAAGTGGGAACCCTGTGGATGACGAATTTTCTCGGGCATCCTAGTTCTAAACATAGACACTTTTCTGACTGTGATTCGGGCGTACATAGTAAATATGGAAACTCTTGGTGCGGCCATGCTCAATCTTTTACCCAGAGGCCGTCATCTTTTGGCCAGCGGCAAGATTCAGGGCTCTGCAGGGGGAATCCGATTTGTGAGCATGCGTGGTAGGTCAAAAACGTAACGAACTTTCATACAACCTGCAAACCGGAGACCCAGAATCTGGGTTTTAAATAAAATCGATTCCCCCAGAGCCCTGAATCTTGCCGCTGGCCAAAAGATGACGGGCTCGGGTACGAAGATTGGGCCATGCTATGCAATTCGTGCCTCAAATCGTAAATCTCATACCCCAAAAATTATTTGCAACTCCCCGCAAATGGGCCTCGGCATTTCAGTGCAAGGGCCTCGGCTAACAATGTTTTAGTCAAATCACACTAGTGTTAAATGCTGCGTTCTGATTGGTTGAGCTATTAGTAGGCTATAAGTTATAGACTTAAGCTAAACTAGGGACACAAATTTCCTCTATATGTTTCCCAATTTAGCCACGCGAAAAGTGTCGGATTTGAAAGCCAGAAAATGGCAAATGACCAGACCAGAAAACGTTTTTGGCAATATAAATTGACCTACTAGTGTGATTTGACTAAAACAATTATTCCTCTCGGCTTTTGACTCAAAGACCATTCGGGCTCGAGGAATAATTGTTCAATATTATGCGTCAGGTGTATTCTCCGAGCCAAAGGCGACGGTCGTCCTTCAGCGCCGTCTGATGTACTACGTGTACAGCTACTACCTCCCCGCCGGGCTGGTCTGCTTCCTCAGTTGGATCTCCTTCTGGATCGACCCTCGTTCTGTCCCAGCGCGCGTCTCTCTTGGTGTCATAACCATTCTTGCTATGGGTAAGCACTGGACACCACTGGAGACCATCAAGAGGAGCCTCCATCTACTCAACTAGGTCTAAGTGGAGTAGATGGAGGCTCCTCTTCATGGCTCCTGGCTAGACCCAGGAGCCCATCAAGAGAAGCCCCCATCTACTCCTCTAGGTCTAGCCAGGAGCCCATCAAGAGTAGCCCTCATCTACTCCGCTAGGTCTAGCCAGGAGCCCATCAAGAGTAGCCCTCATCTACTCCACTGTCTAGCCAGGAGCCCATCAAGAGTAGCCCTCATCTACTCCGCTAGGTCTAGCCAGGAGCCCATCAAGAGGAGCCCCCATCTACTCCACTAGGTCTAGCCAGGAGCCCATCAAGAGGAGCCCCCATCTACTCCACTAGGTCTAGCCAGGAGCCCATCAACAGGAGCCTCCATCTACTCCACTAGGTCTAGCCAGGAGCCCATCAACAGGAGCCTCCATCTACTCCACTAGGTCTAGCCAGGAGCCCATCAAGAGGAGCCCCCATCTACTCCACTAGGTCTAGCCAGGAGCCCATCAAGAGGAGCCCCCATCTACTCCTCTAGAGCAGGAGCCCATCAAGTGGAGCCTCCGGCCTAGTACATACGCCGCTCTTATCATGAGCCGATCCTAATGCAAAATCTCAATAAAACAATATTTTTGGCCATCTCTCGTCTGCTTGTAGCCTAAACTATTCTAAATCAAACCGGAAATGTAGAATTGATTTTAACGCCGCGAGTTTCGCGTATTTCATGGTAACAGTTTGATACGGCTCATGATAAGAGCGGCGTATGTACTAGGTCTCCATCTACTCTACAGGGTCTAGCCATGCCATATACACAGGAGTATAAAAATCTATTTTAGACTGTGGATTTTGTATTTAAACGGGAAATTGGTACTTTGAGAATGAAATATGGAATTCGACGTGCGCAGTGCGGCCATTTCCGCCGGGACATAACTCGTAACCATGACAACTACTCATGTGCTTCGGATGCCCATGAAAAGGTGATGGAGACTCCTGTTGATGGGCTCCCTGTGCTTCGGACGTCCACCAATAGTTGATGGTGGCTCATTTTCTTGACTCCAGGCGGAGGGAGTATTTTTGAGGGCGCATGACGGGCGGAGGGTCCAACTTATGTTACGAGTTGAAAATTGACGATAGCTAAAACGAATGCGCGCTCTGCAAAGAGCAGATTTCGTATGACTGTGAAAAGTGCCGCGGTACGGCGCGGTACTGTCGCGGTGGCGGTACGGAACCTGGCCTGCTCGCAGTCGCGGCACGGTCACGGTCGCGGCGCGGAACAACTTTGTGGCGGTACTTTTCACAGTCATACAAAATCTGCTCTATGCCCACTGTGGTACGATTCACGCAACCTTGGTTCTCGGCTTTTTGTATGCACGGGGATCCAGCGCCACTGAAACTAATCCCGGCTACTTATAAATCCCGTGGGGCGACCTTTGGCCAGCCCTCTCATAAAGGAGCTGGATCATCGAGTCGGACGGCATGGCTTCGTAGACACTGTTCACACGCGATCGGTACAAAATCGCACCGGTACAATTCCGGTACGGAACCGCCGCGCGTTCACACGGGACCTGCGGTACCGGGCCGATTTTGGCACGGCTAGGCCGTGTGAACACTGTTGCGAAACGTGCCAGAATTGTACCGGTACCGTATGAACAGGCGGTACCAGAAATTGTACCAGTCCGGTTTTGTACCGGTCTCGTTTGAACGGGCTCTCAAATGATAGGGTAACATTTCGTGTATTTCACAACGAATTCTACTTCATTGCATTTCCTTTTCTGTTCTTTCTTTCTTCGATAACAGGCGGTTTCCTTCACCCTAATAGCGGGCCAGCTGACGTGTCTTATGCTACCGCTCTAGACGTATATATTATCAGTTGTTACGTGTTTGTGTTCGCTACGTTACTGGAATTCTCGTTTGTCCATTACGGAATTTCCTACGTCGAAAAGGTAAGAACCAGGCCTGTTATTGGACCAAAAGCAAGAAAAACAAACTCGTGCAGTGGATATCAGCCTCACATTCTGAGTGGGTTCCCTGTGATAGATGAGCCGAGTGAAAGCGTTGGTCGGGGCTCTGGTGACGTCATATCTCCTACCTACCACAGGAAGCCCGCCCAGAATGCCTGTGTTCCTAACGGGTTCCCTGAGTGAAAGCGCGAGGCTTGGTGCGAGGCTCTCGCGTGAAGTCACATCTCCTACCTACCACAGGTAGCCCGTCAAGAACGCACGGAATTAGGCCGCTTAGTAAATCAAAGTGTAAAATAAACTATAAGACAGCGGTCTGATTTCCTTGACGAGGTTCAGCGAAAAAATAGGCGAGAATAAAACTTTCACAGGAAAAATACTGCTGAGAAAGGGCGGAGGGCAAGAAATCAAGGGGAGAATAGAAAATAAAATGTTGGTCAGCAAGAACGGATATGCTCACTCATTTGAATATTTCTCTTACAGTACCAAGATGAGAAAGAAGCGGAAAAAGAACAAGCCTTCAAAATCGAATCTCTTCATGCACATACGAACAAAGACGAACAAGCAGCAGCTACTGAAAACGGCACTGCGCAGCCTCCGACAAACGACACTACGTCACATCCGGTTCAGATTAGACCGAAATGGAAGACGGGAAGACTGTTCAGGATAAAGGACAATTACATGAGGTTTAGTGCTACGTCTCTGGAGACATACTCGCGGGCGGTTTTTCCTGTGATTTTTATCGTTTTTAATGTATTTTACTGGATGTTTTTGTATCCACCAAAATGATATGAACAAAGTTTCTTGGGAGCTTTCCATTTACGAAAAATGTCTGGTTTGAGTTTCAGGGGATTCCTGTGGTCAAATGGCACGGTCCAAACCGAAAAGTCACGTGAATTCTCCATTGGAAAACGAAATAGGCTGGGGTGATTCCCATTTACCAAATGGAAAGCGTCATCCCGGTGAAATAATGATGTTTCAAAGTTTCCAGGTTCTGGGTATAGGTAAACTCGAAAGGTTGTCCCAAATTTCCGAAATGTTTTCCCGGGTTTGGCGCTTTCCAGCTGACTTCTGACCTAAAATTCCCAGAATTGTTGTCAAATGGAGAGCGCCCCTTATCTGCTGCATATCTTTTACAACATCGTGGAGAAAGAAACGAAGCCCCGACACATGGATAGTGAGTCAGTCAAACTAAGACTGAGGCCAAAAGAGCTGTTCCAAAAAATAGCTGTACCCCCCTATCGAGGAACTCCAAGTTTTCAAAAATTGCTCTACCCCTGTGGAAATTCCAGGCTCCTGTACAGCCCCTGTGGAAATTTGAAGCGACACCTGCGGAAATTCCGCATTCGCTTGGCTTGTGTGAAAGTTCCACAGTTGCAAATGAATACCCTGTGGAAATTCCGGGGTAAAATGAAAGGCCCCGTGGAAATTTCAGGGTCAAACACAACAACCTCTGTGAAAATTCCAGGTTCCTTGAAAGGGGTAACGCCGATATAAAGTGGAACAGCCCAATGTAGAATTCACCGTTTTGGCGGTATTCGGATACTGGGTTCCAGCCCCTGGATTCCAACCAGATTCTATCCCTATCGATTCTGGATATCAAACTGTCTTGGAATCAGGATTCAAATAAAAGGTTCCAACGGCCTCTGATTCCAGAGACCATATTCCAGATTCCAATAGCTGGATCCCATATTCCGGTCTATCGCGTTGGTGACTGTACCGGTACCAATTCGCCTTTGTCACAAGGGGAAGCGCCATCTTGAATTTCTAAGCCGATATATTCAGCATGGAAACGAGGCCAAGCAGGGCGCGGGTTTTGCTCATGTTGGAAAGCGAAGCCTGATGCTGGGATTTATGGTACAAAAGTTGACTAAGCTACCAAAAAGTACTCCTTATTTGTTTTAGAACCAAAAAGTTGATTGGCTCATTGTTTTTTCTGCTTTGCCGGGTCATTCTGGAAACAAAATGGCGGCGCGTGGCAAAGGCGAATGTCGGGCTATTTGCGTTCAAGCGTGGACAGAATTTTTTCCGCGTTGTTCGAGGCGAGACAGAAAAGAAAACATGCTCTCAAAATGCTGCGATTTGATTGGTGGAGACGAGAGTTTTGGCACGTGCTAATTAAAATGCTGTGATTTGATTGGTGGAGACGAGAGTTTTGCCACGTGCTAATTCAAAACGTCATAGCAACGTCTCGTTTGCCCCATAAAAACGTAGCGTTCCGTGCCTTCGGAACACAACTTTGCAGCACCCAAAACAACAACAAAAATAATTGATGTCCACGCTTACAGCTGTTTCAGGTAACACGCGACTTCGCCGTTGTCAGATTCATGGAGTTTGTTTATTGGGTTTTTCTGCGCTGTCAATCAGTGCAATCCGTGTGGGCCAATCAAATCTCTGCCCAGTGTTTGGCTTGTTTGGCTTTTCTTGCGAGTCATGTCGCGACAGAAGCCAATTCAGTGCACAAGAAAAACCTGGTCGCGTGTTACCTAAAACAGCTGTAACGCAAACAGCAGTTTAATGTACGTTTCGTATTCACAAATATAAATAAGTTAGTTCATTACTTTGTATAACTGTTATTTACACATTATAGGCACATTATTTACAAAACACCTTTGATAATAAAATGATACACTAGCCTTGTAAGAACATCGCTAATTTCCCCAGTCTAAAGCTTTGACGAATTCCTCTTCTGTGAACTGGAGCAGCTTTGCTGCCTCGATGTGCATCTAATAAGCAAGAAAAACAAACTCGAATGAAGCAGTGGATATCAGGCTAGCATTCTGAGTGGGTTCCCTGTGGTAGATGGGCCGAGTGAAAGGGTTGGTCGAGGCTCTCTGTTGACGTCATATCTCATACCTCTCACAGGAAGCCCGCCCAGAATGACAGGTGTTCCTAACGGGTTCCCTGTGGGTGGGGTTGGGTCGAGTAAAAGTGCGAAACAGGTAGGCTTGGTCCGAGGCTCTCACATGACGTCACATCTCTACCTACCACAGGAAGCCCACCAAGAACGCACGGAATTAGACCGCTTAGTACTTCAAAGTGTAATGTAAGACAGCTGTTTGAAATCTTCTCTGGTTTCCTTAACGTGGTTCAGCGAAACAGTAGCCTGCTACTCCTTGTGCTTTTATCCTAAAAACGTTTGTATCCAAATATATATTTTTAATCTTTTGCAGTGGCGCGTGAAAAGAGGCGCCAAAGAAATCCCAATCCGAACACAAACGTTTCTCTTGTAAAAACACAAGTCTGCCTTATGTTTCTGAGTACATCAATACACTACCCAAAAAGGTCATTGAAACCGCTATATCTGTACTTCTGCACATGGCATATATCCTGCGACATCTGAGCGAAATTTGATGCATTGAAAAATATTGCACTGCATTGTCTAAATCAGCCGATGGAAATGGATGCTTTCTATGACTCTGTATGTTGCTAGGCTGACAAAGGAGGAGGAGGCTGAGTGAGGCGCGCGAAACCGTACGACAAGAAGCTGGAGACGGCGCGCGCCGGCTGCAAAAAATGGCGGGAAAATTAGCACCCTGTCGAGCTACCTTTTGTCTCTTGAGTACGTCAATGAGTTTCATCTGTTTCTTGAAGCCCGCCATGAGTTCATTCTTCTGTTTCTCAAGTCTCT
The DNA here is from genome assembly GCA_033964015.1 of Scolanthus callimorphus. Taxonomy (NCBI): domain Eukaryota; kingdom Metazoa; phylum Cnidaria; class Anthozoa; order Actiniaria; family Edwardsiidae; genus Scolanthus; species Scolanthus callimorphus. The sequence continues at coordinate 20,132,598 of CM066922.1, forward strand.
TGTTCTCCGCCATGAGTTGGTCGACACGACGTCGTTCTTGATCGCTAGAATCCTGCCACGTAAACGTAAGCGATTTTAACAAAACTTGCGCGCATACTCCCAATTTCCCAATTTCAATGTTAAAGCCTCCTTGGTTATAGTGACCGGCAGGGGATTATAGCAAGAGAAAACAAAACTCTAGACCAATCAATAAGCGGAATTTCTTATAATCACTTTAATAATTATACATTTAAGCATTAGAGCACAAAGCACGCGTGATGGTGTCTCTCCCAAAGCACAACGTTCTCGTGTCTCTCCCAACATCACAAGTGCTCTATTCGCAAATAAAAGTCATAGGAAGTTGTGATCTAATGCTTTAGTATGATATGGCGGGGGAGAACCATTACTTTATCAGTGAAATAGAGCATAGATTTGGACCAATCAGAGCACGCGTTATATCGTAGCTATATATAAATGGTATTAGTACCTTTGACTGGGACTTGGCTTTCTGTAAAGCTGCCTTGTATTTCTCGGTCTCTTCTAGCGCTCTGTTGAGTCTCACTTCTACCACGTTCTTGTTAGTAGATGCTTGTTTCTGCTCTCTCTGTAGACCATCAAGCTCCTGAACAAATGACGATGCGATGCGAGAGGTTGTATGAATTCTTTGGGGTAAAAGTTCACTCATTTACGTGAGATAAGAACCCTTCATGGGTGGCGCATTCCAGGGAGGTGTATTGGGTGTGGACATGCAATACAATGGTTTAAAACGGCAAAATAAAGTCCTTAAAAGACTTGGTTCTAGAGTTGCCCAACTTACAAATCTGACTCTTCAAAGCAGAAACACACCCGATTTTCCAAAAAACTGGATCTGCCCTGCTCCCATTTTCATATGTTTTCTGTAAACTCAGCCCCTTCCCCACTTTGTCTCCAATGAGCCCCCTCATTTCAAAATCTGTTTCACCGTCCATGACCTTGGTCTTTAGTATGGAAGCCTCCCCCCCCCCCCCCCCATCCATGACAATGTTATCCATATTTCCCAACCCGATTTTTGATGAGCTGTGTGCGAACTTGCTTCAAAGAAGACCCTCTCAAAAGGTAGTTTTGGGCGTATTTTTGGAATTTTACAGTATATAATTAAAGACATATGAAAGCAAATATGGAATGTGAATCATGATGACCAAAACAGGCAATGAGACCAACCTTTCTCACAGACGAAAGTTGTTGATCCAGTCCCTCATTTTTATGCTTTGATTCCTCATAGAGCTTCTTATATTTGTCTATTTGTCCCTGAAGTAAACAAAAATTGGTCAGAATCTTAAATACATTAAAACTCCTAATACTCACAGGTCTGTAGCCAGGGGGGTTCTGGGGGTGCGCAAGCATCCCCCACGCGACAAAAAGGTCCACATTTAAGGGTCCGTTTTAAGACATTAGGATAATTGTACACAGAAAATAAAGCACTTATATTATACTTGCTTTTACTAGCGAATTTTGACTAGCGGTTTCTCAATAAAAAAGTAAATTCATACCATGTGGGTCCGCTTTTTCTAGATTAGCACCCCCCACAAAAATCCCTGGCTACGGGCCTGACTCAGATAGTATTTTGTTTACTTGGAAAAGAGTAGGGATGCTTGGCCCAGCCTCAACCCCTTATACCCTTTTATAATGACATTTTTGGCCTATAAAGGAACCCTTTAATAAGCTTGCCAGGACAGGGATGTCAAAATACCAAGCTATAAGTGTTCTGTTTGTTTCTATTTGCCCTTACAATATGGTGTTCGAACACCCTGGAACCTAAAACTATACCTGATCCAGCAAATGTTTATAGTCCTTTTTTCATACCAAAATTGCAATTTTTCAAATGGCTGAGCAATCCTGTGTAGGATTTAAAGGCCCATAAGCACCCAAGCCGGATTGCATGCGCACAAGAATAAGACGCAGTTGAAAATTCAATGCAAATTTTCAGTTTCAACTTGCGAAATGCAAATAACAATAGGAACCTCTTTGAGACCTATAGTATTCAGTCAATCAAAGCTGTTGAACAATAGACCCAATTGAAAACAAAGTGCAAAGGTTCCCAGTTGACTATGAGCCTTTAATCTCTTGACATTTTGTAACTCCAGACCTCTTGTTATGCTGTTATGATTAAAAATTGTTTTTTACCTGCAGTGCATTGTTTGTCTTCTGTAGTCTACCCTGTTCATCAGTAAGCTCCTTGACTTTCTTTTCTGATGTTGATATACTCTCTTCCTGTTTTTGAAAAACAAAATTTGGTTTCAGAAAAAAATATTTCAATGTACTTTATGGAGTCAACAAAAAAACATTGAGATGGTTATACTAAGTTTATTATAATAGGTACCTTCTTAGCAAACTCAGCAGATATACGGTCCATTTCTTCTTGCATGACTCGCAGTTTGGCCTTTAAAAATCTGATGGTAGCCTCTGAAATACATTCAAGAACATAACACATCACTCAGTCATGATTTAAGGCAGCAGACAAACAGACAGACAGACATGGAGACAGACAGACAGACAGACAGATGACAGACAGACAGACAGACAAAGACAAAATTTAGATGGGTAGATGACAAACAGACAGAGAAACAGACAGACACAGACATGGAGGTAGACAGACAAAAAGACAGTCAGAAAAAGAGACAGGCAGACAGAAAAAAGACAAAAAGAAGAGAAAATTTAAATGGGCAGATGACAGACAGACAGGTCAGGAACAAAAGCAGACAGATGGAACAAACAGGAGAACAAGCCATAAGTTAACTCTCCAGTGATACTGTGATACCTGATCCCATGTCTTCAGCACCTGCTGGTAGCACATCACTGTTCAAATCCCCTGTGTAGCTCTCATCTTGTGCCCCCTCTTCCATGTTACTTATAGCTGTGGCCAGGTTTATCCTCTCCTGGAGTATGTTAACTATGTCAGGACTGGTATCAGCTGCTGAGGCAGCTTGACTGGATCCTGATGGTGTTGTTGTTCTGGCTCGTTCTGATCCTGCCTTAGATTTTGGTCTGATGGAAAATCAATTGAAATAATATGTTTTACTTCCTTTCAGCTACTGTCCATATAATTATTTACAGTTGTTTTCAGAATACTTATAAACTCCGCACCAGGTTGTGAAGTTACTTCCCATGTTTGCAACCAAATTTCCAACTAACTTTGCAATTTAGCAGCTCAGAAAAAATGCACTGGATAAAGATCAGTTAAAACCTTTCAATATTCACAGCCCACTGCCAAAGAATCCTAAGCTGCTAATGTTCAAGTTTCCTTAAACAACATTTCCTAACTTACATGCAAAGCTACAAAACTTAGTTTGAAACCACAGAAACATGTTCTAAGGAAAAGCAGAATTTTGGAATGATACAAGAATGGGAAGTGTCTTTTCCATGGACAAACATGGGAAGTTCAGCTTTTCCCAAGAATAGGTTTCTGCAGAAATTCCCTCTGGTACTTGGTTGCAAACTTGGGAACCAACTTTGCAACCTGGTGTGGAAAAGTATATTTTATGAAATCAACTGTAATGACAGTTTGCTCACATTTTTTGGATTGTCTGAGCAATAATCAATGACCCCTGTTGCTTAGACCATGTCAGGTGATTAAATCTTTATTCACTGGGAAGAGTGTTCTCATTAAATGATTCACACACTCAGCTACTTACCTTGAAGCTGGCCTTTTGTTCTTAGAAGAAGGTCTTGAACCTGTTGAGCTGGACTTGGATTTCTAAAAAAAAAAATACAAATATTATTTTGAAATTTGAGTAGGTACCTCCTTGGAGACCAAATTTGTCCAGTCACTTTGTTTTTGGTTGAACTGTACC